>PVKB01001516.1:0-378237 GCA_004027205.1 Ctenodactylus gundi
GAGACTGTGAGTTAAAATAAACCTTTCCTTTCCTAAGTTTGTGGGTGTGGGGGATTGAGCCCCAGCAGTGAAAAAGTAACTAAGACAGGCACCTTCCCTCCCAAATCTTACACACGGGAATCCCTCCTGCTGCAAGATGTCTCTTGGATGTTCAATGAGTCTGAAAACAGCAGATGCAAAACTGAGTTTCTCTCTTCTCTTGCCCTGCTTCACTTCTCCTATTGCTCATTGCTCAAAACTAGAAACGTGAGCATCCTCCTCACCTGACTTCTTTCCTTTACTTTAGGATTCCTAGATATGAACCAATTGATCCCTTGTTTTCTTCATCTCCTCTGTCACAAACAATTCAGTTCATTATTTTTGTTCAGGATTTCTTCTTCTCTAGCCAGGTTTTTTTACCACCTTATTCTCCACACTGCAGGCAGTGTAATAGTTTTTTATTTATTGATTTTCATCTGTGATGGAATAGTTAAGTAAAACAAGGGAAAGTATGTACTTTGGCTCTTGGCTTTCAAGGTATCAGTTGATGTCATTCCACTGGGCCCGTGCTGAGGCATAGATATCATGGCTGAAGGGCATAATGAAGAAAGCGGCTTACCTCACAAAAGCTAGGCAATATAGAGTAAGAGAAAGGAGCAGGGGACAAGATACAGTCCTCAAAGCCAGTCTGTGACAATCCACTCCTTTCAGTTCAGGCTTATCTCCTAAGTTTCCATTGCTTTTCAAAAATGCCATCAAATTGTGGTCTTCTCCGTAGATTGACCCACTTGATGAACTTGGAGCTCTCGTGACCCAAAAATGCTCTGGAAGCGCCATCTCTGAACATTTGGGATATTTTAGATTAACAGATCATGACAGTTTAGACACAATTACTGTGTATTTTCAGGTAAAATATATTAGCAGAATTTCCTTTGCCATATCTTATATCATCCTTCTCTCCCACATCCTGTATCATTACAGTGGTCTAGTTTGTGATATGTGGATCACATGTCTATGGTCTGAGTTGATTGACTCAATGTCTGAATGAGGAGATATTATTTCCATTCTCTCTCCGTATGTCTGGGAATGCAAAAAGAAAACCAGTGTGCATTCATGAGCTATGTGAGTGATTGACCAAGTGATACACTTAATAAGGACGACTCATATCTTTAGCTGGACCTGAAATGCTTCAATCAGCAGTAGAGAAGTCCTTTGGCTCCTATCCATAATCTAATTTTACACACCCCAAAATCACCATGATTTTTAAAAACAGAATTATGACAGTAGATTCCAATCAGTCTTCATCCTTCTGCTCTTACTTTCTGCTTAGTTTAAACTGATGTTCCCTCCGAAACTTATGTTCCAACCTTATCACCAAGGTGATGGTATGTGAAGGAGGGCCACTGGGATGGTGATAAGGTCACAAGAGCTCTTCTCCAGGTTCCTTATAATAAAGGCTTGTGAAAGTGGGTTCTTTCTCTCTTTTTCCTTCATCATATAAAGACACGTGGTCCCCTTTTCTGGAGTATGCAGTCATCATGACAATCAAATCCATAAGTGTCTCAATCTTGAACATCTTGGCATCGAGAATTGCGAGAAACAACTTTCTGTTCTTTATAAATCATGCAATCTTAGTATTTTGTTATAGAAGCACAAAATAAGATATGCTCCTTCTGTTTATTCTCAAGACAGAAACTAGAATGATCTTGTTAAAATGTAGGTCAGATTAATCTTTCTTCTGTTTAAAACTTCAATTGCTCCTCAGTGCACTCAGAATAAAAAACAAGAATGGCCCGAGTTCCAATTTTAGAGTTTATTATTTATTATCTAGAAGTATACTAAATACTTATGCTTCATAATTGACTTATTATTTATCACACTTATGATTTACTTTATGCCTCCCTTTGCTGTCATGACATGACAAAAGGAATCTTTATTTTTTTCATTGTTGTTTCTCTATTTCTTCAAATGATTATTGAGAACATAGTTAGGCACTCAACAAATAAATGCTGATTGAACAAAACTATATGCTGACTTCAATTGATTTGCCTTTTGAGTTCTCAAAATGTGAAAAATGGTGCCTAAGTATTAGTTGTATGTAGGTAGAAATGTTGAAAAAGTTAAAGCTAAGGAATAAGGGAAAATAATCTCACAGCAAAGTTCTTGTTTTCTCTCAAAATAAGTGCTCTGAAGGGGCATATAAACAAATAGGGACATAATTTATTCATTAATCCTTGCTGCAACTTGACGGAGAAAATTAAATTGTTCTGTAGATGCTTGATATACTCTGAGACCTTCTCAATTTTTTCTCTGCTTGTGTCTTGTTAATTTTTCTTGTTTCCTTTAAAGGGCTACAGGCAAGTAAGCAATATTCTGCTTCTTTGGCAAAGAATTGATCACTTGGCTTCTTGAACGGCTTCACGAACACTATGTCTCTACAGGTTTCCTTAGCATCCTGAGCGTGGGGATAGAATTGGAGAAGAATTTCTTACTGGAAACTCTGTGCAAAAGGAGAGTAAGTGCTTCTTATGTTGGCCACAATGCAAAATAAAACAGACCAGCAAAAGCCACATCTCAGTATCACTTTAAAAAAAATGTATTTCACTGATCTTTGTCTCAGAAAAAAATGCTTTCCAATTCATCCTTCTTGTTGCTGCTCATATCAGTGTAATAATAGATCGCAATTTGAAATAAGAAAGGCATACTGGGCCTTTCATAAGAAAGTGGAGGAAATAAAATTAATTTGTGCTTCATATTAGATAAAACATCAGTGAAATATCATAAACCAATTTCTTTTCTAAATCTTTTTAATGAAAATTTATGTATAATAAAACCATTTTCAAAATCTGGTTTCAGATGTCATAATGTAAGAAGCAACACTTAATGCACTTAAATTATAAACAAGAAGTTAGTAAATTTATTGCCTTTTTTGTAAGTAAAGTTTTATTGAAACATAGATATGCTCTTTTTTATGTTGTCTATGGCTGCATTTGTACTACACCAGCAGAACGTAGTAGCTGTGATAGAAACTGAATAGTCTAAAAAGCCTGAAATATGTGCTCTCTGTCTCTCTTCTGAAGAGATTTGCTGACTTTTCTTCCAGACAAGTGAAACACTGAATCAGGTTTTTTTAAAATTTATATTCTATTACACTGACGTTAACTTCCACATTCACTGCCATCATGCAAGAGGAAAAACAAAAACAAAAACAAAAAAACCCAGAAAAATGTCAGTTTCAGAGTTTGGGTAGTTAATAGGAATTTTTTTCAGAACAAGACTGAGCAACGAATGTTCCTTGACTTACAAAGGAGTTATGTCCAAATAAATCCAGTGTAAATGGGAAACAGTGTAAGTTGAACACGTGGTAAACCCTGCCTCGTTGTTCAGCAATAGAGTACACAAGTCATTTACCCTCTGTGGAGCACCGTTTGTTGCTCTCACGGCTGTGTGGCTGATGGACGAAGAGTCTGGCTACCACGGCCTAGCACCACAGGACTAGATATGATACTGCACATTATTGGCCCAGGAACACACCAAAGTAACACACTCAAAAGACGATTTTTAGTGAATGTGTGTGGTTTTCATAGTGTTGTAAAGTCAAAAGTCATAACTTGACTCATTGTAAGTTGGGACTCTTCTATATTGGCTCAAATCAGCCTCCTAGCCCTTCTCTCATCCCTACATTATCCATTAAATCCCATCCAGCCCTACGACTAAGTGTCTGAGGTACATGAGTCTTTCTTAAGGCACTACTTTTAATAGAAGTGTTCACGCTCCCCGTCTCTTTTCACTTAATACCTTCATGCTAGAGATTGAACATTGACCTGGAGCACTCTACCACTGAAGTACATCCTCAGTCCTTTTATTTCCCACTTTAAGACAGAGTCTCGCTAAGATTTCCAACCTACCCTCAGACTTATATTCCCATTTCCTTAGCTTGCTCAGAAGTTGGGACTGAAAGTACATGCCACTGCATCCAGCACATTCACCTTTGCTGAGGTGACCTTGCTTTCCTTTCCTTTCTAAATCGATCGTCTCTGTTTAGAGTGTTGCTGGGTACACTGTGCACTGATTTGGACGCCATGCATTTTAATGACTGTGTTAACAACTTTGTCCTTCATCACTGATGCTCAGATTCTGGCTCTTTGTTCTGATTTTCAAGCCCTGTGCAACAGGAAAAAATTCTGACCTCTGATTCTCTGATTCAAATTTCTTCTTCTGAACCTTAAGACTTAGACAAGCCATGCATGGTGACACCTGAATGTAATCCAAGCACTCTGGGAGGCTGATGGAAGATCAGAAGTTCAAGCGGGATAACTTGCCAATATAGAAAGACCCTAACTCAAAATGAGCAGGGCTGGGATGTAATTCAGTGTGAAGGCCCTGAGATAAATCCTCACTAAACCAAACAACAACAGCAATAACAATAAAAACACTCAGATTGTACTTTAATATGTTTAACAAGTAGTTATAGACAAAAAAGGAACTTGAATTACTCAATCCAAGGAAAGAGGATTTGTTAGGTTTTCATTGCTGCAACAAAACACCTGAGAAAGTCTGCTTAAAGGAAGAAAGGCTTATGTTGGCTCACAGTTTCAGAGGTTCCAGTCTGTGGTCACTTGCTTTCATTGTTAATAGGCCTGAGATGAGTCATAACATCTTGGCAGAAGGGCATATTTGAAAGAAGCTGCTTAAATCATGGCTCCCAAGAAGCAGAGAAAAGGAAGGAGCCTGAAAGAAAGGGGCTGGAAATAAAATATGTCATACTCTGTGTATCCTGTAAAGCCGTGCCTCAAGTGACTTACTCCATCCAATTCAGCCTCGTTTATTGGATCGATCCACAGATAAAGGTGGAGCTCTCACGGTCCAATCACTACCAAAACCTCCTATCCCAGAGTACTACTGCATTATATAAGGGTACATCTTGGGAGACATATATCCAAACCATAGCAGAGGACTAACAGAAAACTAAGGCTGCCAAGTTTTTAAATTTCACAACTGTGCTCTATATTAAGGAAGGAAACAATTCATTCTGATTATCCATAGACACACAGATCTAAACTAAAAAAGGTATACATGACAACTAGAATAAAACAGTAGGGGAAAAAAAATTGCAAAGAATCACAAAAGTTCCTGGGTGGAATAAATAAGATAAATGTCCATGTTCTGAGGATGCATGTAGATATTGTAGAGTAAAATCAGAGGACAATGTCAGTGGCTGATCCAAATTTGTTTGAACTCTATGATTGCAGTAATAATTCTGCCATTGAAATGGTGAAAAGCTGAAAGGGTAAGTCACACCTCAAATGCCTTTAAAAATATAGTTCTATAAACATAAAATTTGACTTTTTAAAACTACAAATGATTTTCATCTTTTTCTTTAAGGAGTCCAGTCTTCTGGTCACCATTGTAAAGGTGATATATGATTCAGTGAATAGGGCTCAGAGACCTGAGGACGGCATGTTAGGTAAAGAATAACATAGATGACAAGGAATTTCCAAAAGGCCGAGTGGAGGAAGAGGAGGAAAACAGTTAGTGAAGGGGGAATATATTTTATGTAGCAGTGTCTGATATTACAGAGAAGCTGAGAAATGCGAACTGAAAGCTGGAAGACAGAACAGGACTCAAAAAATGTCTGTGTGTTATAAGTCTTAACATTGGACTGTCTTGAGATTTTCTCCACCAGATTAAGTAGTCCACCACCCTTAATCTCAGTTTCAGGCAAAGTCTCTGGAAAGGGGCAAAATAGCAACAAACTTTCTGCCAGAGCACAGTAGGCATGGTTTTTAGATTGCTTTCGATATGGTGCTCCTCCAACCGAAAACTCCTTGAGCCTGGCCTTTCCAATCTCTACTTCTGTCAACTTTCTGGTCTTCTGAGCTTCAACAACAATCTCCCACCAAGTGAGGCTCAGCACACTCTGAGGATTTCCAGCTACCATCCTCAAACATTTCCAAATTCATACCAAAAAACAGTTACAAAGGTTTCCAAACCACATGGTCAGGTAAAGTCAAGCAACAACTCCACTGATCTGGTAACGATTTCTATCTTAGTTTCTTCTTCTTCTTCTTCCTCTTCTTCTTCTTCTTCTTCTTGATGCTGTGGCTCAGTATCTGACATGCACACATTAGGGAGGAAAGATGTATTTTAGCTCATGGTTTCAGAAGGTCGTGATCCTTTCACAACTGGACAGCGGAAAATGGTGGATCCATATGAAAGAGATGAAGCCAGAGACAGAGATGCTCATAACGCGGCAAAACAAAACCAAGTTTAGGAGGAAGGGTGGACTCAGCACCCACCCCTCGAGGCCAAGTCCCAGGCATCTACCCCTTCCAACCAGGCCCCATTTCTCAATAATATACAATATCTACAGGTAGATGAGGCTTTTGAGGGACACTTCTGATTCAAACCTCAACACCTGGTTAAGAGCCTTTTGAGTAGAGATGGACACTGGTAGCTGACGGAAGCAGAAAGGTTGCTGACTCATGCAATAATCTCTCCTGTGCACAAAAGGGATGGAGGCAAATTGGGATGTAGGAGTAAGCTGGCCTAAGGTTCCAGGTAAAAGAAGCCGTAAAGATAAGCTGTCTCATCTTAAGAAGCCAAAGGGGAGGTTTCTATATTAAGAAAGGGAACAATTCACCCTGAGAATCAGGGAAAATCAGGATGAAGAAATAGTGACTAGATAAATAGAGACCTAGGTGAAGTGTTGGAATTAACAAGGACGATTATTCACAGTGGAATCAAGGTTGTATATGGCATTGTAGAAGCGACCATGTGGTAATGAAGAAGATGTTGTTCCTCCCAAAAAGAGGCCAACAGAGATACACACTGACTTAACAAAATTTAAGAGCTTCTTATGTGCTAGGAGACCGTGTCCTACACTGATACAAACGTGGGCACAGACCCAAGTCTGGGTTCTTAGAGAGACTGCACGTCAGTGGGCACACATACAAGAGAAGAGATGCTTTTACATTTGAAGAACCGTGTCACTGTTCATCCCTTGAACTGACAATTTATTCCATTGTAAAGGAAGTAAAAATGGAGAGGATGGTCTGTCCCACAAAGAGCGTCAGCTGGAAGGAGATAGGCAAGATTTCTCCTTTTCTGAGAAGGGGGAGATGATGGAACAGAGTCTGCAGCAGAGTGGGGTGTCACCCAGTGGAGCACGGAGGCAAGGGCAGGGCAGGCAGGCGGGGCAGTGTGAGCAAAGGCCGGGAGGCTGGCAGGAAAAAGAAGCGGAAATGGGAAGATGAGTCAGAGAAAGGAAATGGAGCTGCTGGAGGACGAGGCCTGGAGAGGCAGGCTGTGGTGAGACTGCCTTTTGGACGGAGGCCAAGGATGTCCGGAATGAAAAGCTCTGTGGGATTAAGTGGCCCCAAAGTTCTGAAAGCCGCTGCCTGGAACTCAGTTCACTCTGGCACAAAAGAGAGTCACTGGCGGGTGCTTCAGTCTGCGTCTGAGCCCAGTCAGCAGGCCCGGGGTCAGGCTTCCAGAATAGATGCCTGGGAAAAATACGCTGCGCCTGTTGAGCTCAGTCCAGCTTGGCCAGAAGGACAGCGGTGAGGTGAGATCTCCGGCATGACGGATTGAAAGATTCCACTGCACCGCGTGGGTGCTCAGTTACATAGAGTCATTCGGGCGGATTATGCCATAGGACCTCAGGCATGGCCCCACTCCTTGAGTGGGGCAGCCTCATCTTCCTGTGGGGCCCAGTTCTTGTCCAAAATGAGGAGGGCTAGGATCAGTAAAGTCTTAGACACCCTTGAAACTCGTAAATTCCAAAAATGTACTTGGAAACAAAACAAGAAAAGTGTGATTCTTCTTACTTTTCTAGTGTTTTGGAACCATTTGCGTTTTACAACAAAACCTGTAGAAGATAGCTACCACATAATAGGCATGCAACTAACATCTAATTAAGTGATTTTCATTGTAATAAGAAGTTTTTGTTGTCCACATTTATAAAGCCATCAGTTGTTAGGATTTCTATATGCAAACTAGACTGGTGTCTTTATTTTTCCCTCCATTTCCCCCCCCTTTTTTATTGCTACAAATGCTTCCAAGTTTCACTTTGTGGTTTTCGGCTTGTAAACCACATATGAATCATACATCCAATGATCTGAATCCTCATAACAATGGGCTTGGGGTAGATAAGTACTATTTTAATAAAACTTTTCAAATTTAGGAATTTGCATTCCTATGACTTATAAATTTGTACAAATAAATATGGGACCAGCAATAGAAAATTAGAGAGATGATAAATTGCCAAGTGAACCATTTTAAATTTTATTTACATGCATGCTTTGTTTTCATTTAGGAAGAATATCCTCCTGTTATTTTCTCAGGAAGTTACAGATCTGAGCAAACAACAGGGGCCATTCTCCCAAAGTGCCATGGTTTTACCTTATACTTAGGTCACTATGATGAAGTTTAATTTATAAAGTGGGCCCAGTAGGAAATTAATTATAAGTAAAATATGATAGAGGAATTCCAACGAAATACTGTAATGTAACTGAAAGAATTGATACTCTCACATTGAGTACCATAAGGGTATTTGAAGTTAAGCACTGCTGATCGAACTGAGAAGGCTACGCAGTGACTAATGAACAGGCGTATTCAGTATGGCTGCAGTGGAAAGTGGGTGATTCAGACCCCCAGCAAGATGGAGCAGGATTGTGCAAACTGTTGTCACACTACTCAGATAGACACACAATTTAGAGTGTATGCATTGTATTTTTTGGTAATTTTTCATTTAATATTTTTGGACTATAGTTGATCACGGATAAATGAAGTAGTAGGAAGCAAAATTGTGTCTAAGGAGAAAGCCTTGTGTTTCTAGCATTCTTTTAACACCATTTGGTTTTTCTTTACTAATATTTAACTATTTCTGTATTTAGGCTTCTGTGATCTCCTTCATTTCTATGTAAATAATACAGGTATTGAGTAAAAATAAACTCCTATTCTGACTCATAGAGGCTGTTTGGACACTGTCCTGTTATGGAAATTTTGACTGCTTCTCTTTGATTACACTGCTGTGTGTCATTGTATTTTATGTACAGTCTTTGAGCCAGTTTTCACTGGTGTGATAGTGATTTTCCAAATCGATTTATAGTAATTTTTTCAAGTGAGATTTTGCAAGGGTCAAGTGTATCAGGGAGTTCTGGTCATATGACATCTGTATATTCTGTCCATCCAGTGATTTTTGTAATTAGAATAAGGCAAGAGAATCACAAGTTCAAGCCTGGGAAATGTAAAGACTCAGTGAGACTGTGTAACAAAATCAAAAATTAAAATAATAATAATAATTGGCTGTGGATATAGCTCAGTGCGACGGTCCTGGGCTCCTTTCCTAGTATCACAAAAAGAAAGTGGGAGGGGTGTAGGAGGGGCTGAGGGGAGATGAAGTTGTCAAGTTTTCACAGGCATAACGTACCGTGCCATCTCACCAGCTAGTGGAAACCCAGGTGTGGAAGTACTGATTCAGCTACACGTTTCATGACAAGAACAAACTAGAGGACATTTTCCCCCCAATGGGACTGAAATGACAGCTGTTCCTCGCATTTTCACAACGTATTGCCTAATGGAGAAGCCCTCCTTTTCAGCAGCCCTAGCGAGGAATCTTTGAGCCGGTTTTGATTGTCATTGATCAACATTTGATCTGTGGGGGGAAGCCAGACTTTGAGTCAATACGATTCCCTGGCGCTCCGTTTCTGCTCTCTCCTACATTAGCTCAGTTTCTAACGTCCTCGCCATCCTGAGCTCATTTCTCGCCAGCTGGATCTCTGTGAATCTTTACTATATGACATAAAGGTACTCACTCGGCTGTTTCAGATTTCGAAAGTCAGCTGGTCAAGTCGACCCTGGTGCCCCACGCACCGGCCTCATTACTCAGGCACTTCGTGTTCTTAAATGAAGTTGCTCTGGAGAAGTGTTGGCTCATGTAGTTTCTCCTCTTGCTTAGTGGATTCAGAGCAAACATTTCTTATCTGGAATTCATTGCTTTTTTTTTTCTCCCTTAGCACTAATGTCATTTTATCTCAATAAAAATTCAGCAGATTATGTTTGGGGTAGTTGAGGTAAAGTAGTGAGTAGGGGAAGAAGTTGTGAAGCCCTTCCTTGTGCTATCTGGGACCTCTTTTGTTTTAATATTTCTGTGCTATTTTCAAAGGCAGCTCATCTGACCTCCCTACATTCTCTGTGGTTCTTTTTTCTTTTTCTTTTTTTTTCAGGTCAGCCATATACAAAACTCACTGAAAACTAGTGGCAACATTGATTTGATTGCAACCCCTTGCACTACACACACACACACACACACACACACACACACACACACACACGCATATACTTGCATCATGGGAATAGTCACTAGTGTTTCACTATACCTCGTTTCTAAAGTATCTTGATCTTGTTTGACTGATGAACTTTGCACTGTGCTGCCTTCTCAAATCTCTGCACCAGAATGAATTTTATCATACTTGACCTTTTAATCTAGAAAATCAGACCCGCCTGTAATTAAATTAATTTTTCGTGGGATAAACCCAACTATCAAATGTCATCTTATCTTCAACAGCAGAAACTGAAGCAGAAACATCAGACACTGTAGACAAGAAAGAGTCAAAACAGATCATTAACACCAGACTAAATGCCTTTAGACGGCTTTACAATGTCTTCATGTTTAGCTGTTGAAAATAAGCTGTCAAAACTATGTTGCTGTCTGTTGAAAGAATACAAAGTAATAAGCTAAACACATTTACTTTGAGGAATGTCTGGAGCAGGTCTGGTAAAGGAGAAGAACTCAGCATGGACATATCAGTGCTACCGTAAATCGAATTACTGTTTCGGAGACAAGACACACAGTGTGTAGATGTGCTGTATTACTCATCTGAGACTGCCCCTTGCTCATGGAACTTAATGAAATATAAGAAAAAACCCATTGTAATGCAAAAGCTGAAGGTAAACGTTAGAAAACACTGTTTCAACTGCCTTGAGCACTAAGATATGTTGTAGGTTCTTCTTACTATTTAAAATGCATTAAATATGTAATTAAAATTCTTTCAAAACCTGTTAATACAGAATGAATGATGCTCAGTCCTCATTTTTAGACTTCAAAAATAGCTGCTGTCTTAGTCATGACTTTAAATGAAATTCAAAGAGATTTAATGACACCAGGATGACACCTCGATGAAATTTGTGATGATTTTATCAAATGCATATTATGTCTTCTCAGTAATCACTATGTGGAGGATGTTTGCTGTAGAAGGCTCCTAATGTTTTTCAGTGAGATCAGGAAGGAGCTGGAGATGCCCAGTTCCCATGAACGGTGAAGGGAAGAGGTGGTGAGCACATGCTGGAAACACTGTGCCTGGTCCACAGTACACCCTCAATACACTCTTGTCCCATTTATCCAAACTGTGAGCAGGTACTCATTTTCACTTAGGTGACTGACCTAATGTCTATAACTTTAATATTTGCCTAAATAGATTAGGATCATTCTTGTCAAAGAATGAGTAGGCCTATGAAAACAGGGCTCACACAGGTGGTGCTAACTGTTTTTCTCCAAAGAAAAGAAGACAGATTGCAGAACCTTTTGCAGTTAAGTAGAACTATTTTCTAACCAGGATGTCTGGCATTCTGTGAGCTTTGATTTTATTATCATTTACTTCACAGTGTTGTTGATCATAGTCAAATGAAATCATGTTCATAAAAAGTATATCAACTTGGTAAATTCATAGCAGGTATCCATTAAGCATCACTTTTCTGTCCTCCGAGGAAGAGAGCTGGGAAGATCTAGGTACAGTATCAAGGTAGCAGTTGAGTAGGCAGGAGCAACAGAACATAGACTGAACAGCACAACTGTGAACAATGAAACCAGCTATAAGGAGGTCACAAGGGGAGTCCTGATGACACTCTGGACACGCTGAGAGTTCCAGTTAACAGCAGCCAAGTTCACCTCAACTTAGTTCCTAATGAGGCTCCTGTGTCACTGTAGGTCCATATAAGGTTTCAATAATGGTCCTCAGATTTTAGTGCTTCAGAATCCCTGGAAACTTTGGTCAGACTACACATGCTCATGTACTGTCCCCTTCCTATAAATCTTGGCCTCTGTGCTCTTTGTCGGTCTCCAGGTGAGTTTGATATTCTTCAACATTTTAAAGCAATGCCATCAGTAATATATTACACTGTTGACTTCTTTCTTCTGGCTCTAGACACATTTGAATAGAAGGGACCGCTATGCCCTGCAGTTTTCTAACAACAGTGTCTTAGACTTCTGCCCTACGTCTTCGTCTTCTCTAATGCCATAGAATCTAGCCAGATTGAGTTTCACGAGGGCAACACACAACTAACAAGAAGTACAAGCCAATGGATTGATGCTCTCTGTTGATCTTCACATAGACAATTCTGGGAAACATTCTGTAGACCTTTCAGGAATGTCCCAATGGAATAATGCTCCACCCTTTAAAGTGGAAATACCAAAAACACATTATCACTTTAAATTTTGCCCTTATCCATTCTACACTTCCTGTAAACTTACTTCTATTTCTTTGCAGCATTTCCCAAGTGAACTCTTCCGTATAGGTGATTTTTCCCCCAGATAATACCTTCAAGACAACCGAAACTAAGGCAATGTAGTGGTTAAAAATGTGTCCAGGAAAATGTAGGATGTTCAATTTTATTTTTGAGACAGGGTCTCACTCTGCATCCCAGACTGGTCCTGAACTCACTATGGAGCCCAGGAGGTTCTTGGACTCATGTGTCAGCCTCCTGAATGCTGGGATTACAGGTGTAAGCCACCACACTTTGCTTAGGTGGTGCTAAGGAATCAAACTCAGGTACTTAGCGGTTGATAGGCAAGCACTTTAACTGCTGAGCCATTCCTCCAACCCGGATGTCCAACTTTTATGCAGAAACATTATAATACCTTCAGTAAGAGATGAGAATTAAACACTGGTGATGTTCAGAAGAGCCTGGCAGGGGATGAGAAGGCTGTTTGCAGAACCACATAATGGAAAAAGAAGACAGGCCCAAAACTGAGCCAAGCCTGCTTGGTTTGCTTGAGTGGATGACAGGTCAAGCCCAAGATACGCAGATGCTAATAAGAGTAGAGGCATCACCGGGGAAAACTGATAGTGAATAGTTAGAGAATTCAAAGAGGTTTGCCCTTGAAGGAAAATGAACTTGACTAATGAGCAGTAAAGAATTAATCTTTCCTAAAAAGAAGTTTGATTTTTGCCTTGTGTACCTAGAAATAATTTTTAAGCTCTTGGAATTTCTCATATTCTTTGTTTTTCTAGAGGTTTTTTGCCAGTCAAGATCATCTCTGCAAGCTCTA
Organism: Ctenodactylus gundi; assembly: GCA_004027205.1. Lineage (NCBI taxonomy): Eukaryota > Metazoa > Chordata > Mammalia > Rodentia > Ctenodactylidae > Ctenodactylus > Ctenodactylus gundi. The sequence goes on from PVKB01001516.1 coordinate 13,310, forward strand.
TGGTCTATGGCAGAGAATCTTGGACAACATGCTAACCCTTTGGCCACGTGGGAAGCCAGTCACATTCGTGCAACTGAGCACCAAGGAGACTCAGAACACCAAGACTCACTCTGGTGGACTTTCTAGCTGGAGACACTCCATGACTATTACTGAAATAAGTAGGCTCTGTCTGTGCCACTCCAAGTGGAGGGGACAAGCAGAAGTTCTAAGTCCTACACACTGATGCTTCCTGGCCCCGCCTTATGCCTCTGCATCCTTAGCTCTAGTCATCCACCACTCAGTATAATGGATTATCTGAGTTCTGAGAGGAGGGATCATCAGATCCCCTCAACTTGCAGCTAGTGTCAGAAGTGAGGTTGGTTGTGGGCAGCCCTATACCTCTCATCTGACATCTATAAGAATGGAGAGAGGGCAGCTGATAGCTAGTCATTGCCTTATATAAGATAGAAACATCTTATCACTTAAAAAAGGTTCCATATTCTTATAAACCAGAATTCAGATCATGAATGGGCCAATTCCTATTTAACAGTCCCAATTTAAGTAAAACTGGCTAGCAGTTCAGTGAATATCATCTTGCCTTTTGAATTTTCATAGTAATTCTATTTTAGCAAGTATTATCACCCTTTGCCTCCCTGAAGACATGATTGGAATTGAGGGTGGATTGGATTAGTTATGTCCAATTTTTCACAAAGGTGATGATTGCCATCTCACAGTCTGGAGAAAATTAGTTTTACTCTTATATTTCTATAATTGGCTATACTAATGTATTTAAATGCTGTGGAAATGCCTTTACTATCCCATAAAGTGGAGAAGACTTCTCTGGTCTTGAATCTGAGTTCATCTGCTTAAAGGTAAAGGCTGAGAATACCAATGCTCTTTACATTTTCAGTCTTTTCTATGTCAATATCATGAAAGTGCCCTCCATCTAAAATATTCCTTTTTAATATGATTTCACATTACACTAAATGAAGATTTCACATTTCTTGCACTTTATAATGATCTTTAAGGTGAGATGCTTTTAAAAGTCAGAGCGACAATACTCAGTAGCAAGTCAAAATGAGTCTTGAGTTGTTTACTAGATCACGTTAAGTTTTAGTCCAGACTTGTCTTTAGCTAGTCAAAAATTGTGGAAATGCTGCATATGTGTGATTACTCGTGACGTTTTATAAACTTCTTAGAGAAATGAAGGCAGAGGAGTTGTGCCATTAGCATAGATTTGTAAATTATGTTATCATAAGATTTAAGATAAAATATTTTTAAAAAATATGTCAAAGAACACCTATTTTGTGGCTGGTATGAGTGTGATCAGGGTAGTATCTACCTAGTAAGTTTCTTGTGACAAGCGATGTGATGCGTTAATTCACAAGATGACACAGTTGAAGAGGCTCGACATGTGTTCATTTCATTGCTACTAGCCTAGAACCTCTGGAAGTACTGTGAGGGCAACTGCGTGGAGATTGATGGGCAGTGAGATCGGCAAGTTGAGACTGACACAATTTTCCAATTGAAAGTGTCCAAATCCAATCTAATGCCCAAATGCTTAATTCTGAGAAAAACACCAAAAAAAAAAAAAAAAACATGCTTTAGTTGAGCTCTTTGTTTCCTAGTAGGCACCAAATACTTAAGGACTTAACTTAAAACTGAACTGTAAAAAGAAACATTTAGACCCCCACATATTTAGGATATTGTTGTAAAACCTGATACAGGTAAAAAATTGCAAAGACATCAGTACCTAGATTTGAAGGAAGAAGGCTTCAAAGTTGAAAGTCAAAGGCTTCAAAGTTGGTAATAATTATGAAAGTTAGAGAGAAAAATACCTTCCTCCGTTTCTAACTTTTTTTTTTACTGTTGACTATTTAAGGTATCTAAGGGTTGTGAATTAAGATTGATGTTTATCACAAAAAATCAAAAAAGCAAAAAATTGCACTTATTAATTACTTCTTACTAGCCACTAAAAGTTTATATTTATAGTCACTGTTTGGTATTAAAGCAAGACCACGCTACTTGTGCAAATCAAGCGACACCATCCAAGTACACTTCTCTCTTCAATACCCAACCCCAATGCCATTTTTCTCTATATTACGCATTTTCTTGTGGAGTTCAAAAAAGAGCTAAGTCATACATTGGAAGTAATATAGGTGGCCAAGATAAAAGGAGCAATTAGGACAGGGTCTCGCCAACCTAATTAAATTTAGGGGTTCTAGAGCTCCAGAAGCCTCTGCTGGGGTAGCCAGGCTTCTTACAGGATATGACTGGCAGCTCTTGCCTGCGGTAATTTGTATTCTCTTCCCAGCCAACTATAATAACATCAACTTGAAGTGATAAGGGTACTGCTAAATTTGCTTTAATTAATGTCAGGTCCCTGAGTAATACATCACCATTAATTTTTGAGTTAGTTTTTTGGAAATGGCCTAATCTTTTTGGCTGTTACTGGAGTTTGGCTGGGAAAATCTCCCACTTGGGCAAGCTTGCCGGTTCTCTCATTATCCTTACTGTTCTCAGTTTTCGAAGGTACGATGCCATCCAGGTTGCAGGAGCATGTGCACTGTCGAGCTCATTCTATTAACTAGAATCCCTACACACTGTTTTAATGTTTTCAGCCCGTTGCATAGAGTTATATCCACCGTCAGAATGATTACCTAATTTACTTTAGACATTTTAACAATATTTGTACCTTTATACACTTACAAAGTTTTTAAGAAATGTATCCCAGAGTTGAGTTATATGACATGCGAATTTTAAGAGGAAAATGCCCATATGATAGAAAATCATTACATTTCCTAAATTCATTTTTTAACATTTCTGAAGGTGATAGTAAAATACATAAAGCCCGTACTTCAATTGTACCCTCTCCCCATAATTTAGAGATGCCTTTGTGGTTGCAGAAAGGGTGCATGGTCTTGTTTAGTCTGGCTTTACAGAGAATCCTGTCTTATCTACGTAAAAGCACTTTTGCAGAATAGCTTCTTTCTTCTGTGGTTTCCGGGGCTCCATTTCCAGTTCACTTTCAATTTGCATCTCATGCTTCCACTGGGTGACTTTTTTTTTCTTCTTTGTAGTTTGCACTGTCACATACAGTTGTGAAACACACAGATCAAGTCTTGGGGTTTGGGTTGAATTTATGAAAGTTCATATATTTTGTGTAACATTATCTCAAGTTTTGTTAAATCTAAAAGACTCAAAATAGCACTTCTGATCAATTAATTCCTGAATGTCATGCACCCTGGGGTCTTCTTAATAGCTATAACTCATATTAGTACTTCAGTTGCTTGGACAAATGTTGTCTGACCCAGGGTAACATGGAAACTGCATTCTTAATGCTTTATACTGCTACAATGAATATGCCAAGCTACCACATTAGGAATCTGGTCAAGAAGTTGAGTCAATTTTCAATTAATTTTAGTAGAGGTGCGGGCTGGAGGTGACTAACAGACAGTTGGGATGAAAATCAGAGATCCTGACATTGACATCTGATACCACAGACAATTCACTGACCCTCACTTCAACATCCATTCGTTCAGTGAGAGGTGGATGAGTAGACTAGCAAGTTCCCCAAGTCCTATCCATTGTTACATTTTACGAATCATTCTTAATGCTTGTCTATAAACAGTTCATTGCTTATCGATTTATTTCAGAAGGACCAGGAACAAAGTAAGAGTATAAAAATGTTAGTTGATTTTTTGTTTGTACAGTTTCTGGAAGATAAGGTAAGATATGACAAAAACCTAAATCATGAATGAAAATGAACAATTACAGATGGGTTTGTGAAAAATAAAAATAAATAAAATATTGATGGCTGTCTGAATTTGCTTAGTGTGTTAGTAAGCCTTCCATCAGTGTGACAAAATACTTGAAATAACCAACTTAAAAAAAACGAAAGGTTTATTTTGGTTTGTAGTTTCAGAGGTTGAAGTCCATGGTCTTTTGACTTCATTGCATTGGAACTGTAATGGCAGAGTGCTTCATGACGAGAGTGTGCAACAGAGAATGCTTATTAAACTCAAGGTAAACAGAAAGCAGAGAGAGAGAGAGAGAGAGAGAGAGAGAGAGAGAGAGAGAGACAGAGAGACAGAGAGAGAGAGAGAGAGAGAGAGAGAGAGAGAGAGAGAGAGAGAGAGAGAGAGAGAGAGAGAGAGAGAGAGAGAGAGAGAGAGGAGAGAGTGGAGAGAGCCAGGGTTCCAGTGCCCTCTTCAATTGCAGGAGTCTAATTATATGACTTTCTCAAAAAGGCCCCACCTCTTAAACATTCCACAACTTCTCCATATTGTCATTGGCTGGAAAACAGGCCTTTAACATGTGTGCCTTTGAGAACATTTCAGACCCAGGCTATAATACACAACATCTTTTAAGTTATCATGCAAAATTTAGAATTGAGTGGTACTGTTCACAGATTTTTAAAAACAATTGCATATTTTTCTTTCAGCTTTATCTTTGGTTACAAAAATTTTGGAGTGCTCTCTACCCAGTCTTACAGTTCTCAGGAAGCAGATAGCTCTTTAAAAGCTTTAAGTTTTTTTTTTTTTTTTTTTTTTCATTTCTCAACTCTGATTATCAAGCGTTCAGTTGCATTCAGTCAAAAAACATACCTATTCCGGTGTCTTCTTGTGTTTAAGTGATGTGTTAGCTTTACTCCTGGAGTGATTTAGTGGGATAAAGGTGGAAACCATGAGGCAATGGAAGACTGAGTACCACTGTGTAGCATTATTTAACATATCAAAGTTGTGGACTGTGCTAATTGCCTCTTCTTTACTGCATTAGTAAGGGAGAGATTCCAATCTGGAGTTGTTGGGATGGCCAAATACACAGAATCTGACACAAAGGATTTGAACTAGACATCAGTGTACTAGTTGCATATAATTACAGCACAGAGGTGTAGCACACGCCTGCCACAAAGGGTCACATGGGGACTGAGTGAGCAACTCAGGTAAGTGGTGGCAGGTTTTGTAGAATAAAGTGGTCAGAGTACCTTGATTAACCTAGGAGGATGTGATTGATTTGTTTGAACAACTACGGGATGTCAAGGAACTGAAATTCCTGTACTCAGAGATAAGCAGGAGTTGGGTTGACTCTTGCTAAGAGGAATGATTGTGTTGAATGGGACCTTCATCCACAGGAGCAAGGCCAGGAGAGGAACTTACAGTGAGGACAACTGAAATCTTCTGTTTTTAGCAAATGTCAAGTAGCTAAGAACATTGAAAACTTAATTTTAATTCCTGTGTTACATGGATATATGAGGTTTTATTTTTATCCTAAATCTAATTGATGAGCATTAAAAAGATTTTATTTAAATACACTATGGAGAACTTTTATTAGTGAGAAATATTATTTTTTGATATATCATGCTAGAAGATCTAAGCAAGTTTTAATGAATGAAATGGAAATACAGGAGAAACATTTTGTTCTTTTTGTTTGGATAGAAAAACTGGATGGATTTTAGATTCTTTCAGTTTTAAGCTTTTATGATTTTTTATCGTCTGACTCATGGATGCTGTTTATCTTTCTCATGGATTTTGCTAATATCTTTTTCTGGTTTTGATTTTGCTTTTTGTTCTAAAGCTTTTCTGCATAAGTAACCTAAACCTTTTCTGTATCTTACAAGGCTGAACTTGGTTTTTTTACTATTTATTTTCCTTAGCTTTCATAGTGCAAATATGTATTTATGATTTTGGGTTTGCTCAGCTCTTTTGTATATAAGAAAAAGCTTTGCAAATGGTAATTCAATAGATTGATTTATAAGTATTAGGTACATAAATTGTAACACATTTTTAATGAGAAGAAATTATGCAGAATAGCATTGGGGTGAAACTAAAGCAATTGTGAGATTATTTTTTAATAAATGCTACTGTGGATTGCAATCTTTTAGGAGAGGAAATGTATTTATAGTGCTACTGTTAGCCTCATATTTGTTTTAGCATTGAAAGCAATGCATCCTGGGAATACTAGAATGATAGGTCACCCTACTTGGGGTCTCATTAGAACTTCAATTTGAGCAGGTCATACAGATACAGGTGACTGATATGTTACTTTGTAGAAGCACTTCATTCTTGGGTCTATCTCCAGTACGTAAACGATTTCTGGAGACACAAAAGATTTAAAAAATATTTGTTGATGGAATAACTAAGGAAATACATATTAAAGTCTAATTAATTTAGAAGAATTTATATTGTATTGGATGATTATCGTTAACCGTTAATGATGTAAGATAATGTAGTTTTTTTGACTTAAGGATATTTAGAAAAATGTATTGAATCCATGTAAAGGAGAAAGAGTTCTAACATATGGATCTGGGTCAGTTTGTAATGAATATTGTTGAAATTCCCCAGTTAACAGGTCAAGTATTATGACCTGTGTATTATGTTACTCAAAACATCTTTCTGGACTTACTCAAACTTCTGATATTACCAACTTCACCAAACCTCTGATGACAGCGGTACCTGACCTTGAAGGTCTGAAGACACAGGAGTATTGCTGCAGGAAACCCACACTTAAGAAGGGACTCTGAGGCTACCTGCTGTGCTCTCTCCAGCAGAGGGCATTGGTACACCTACACAAAATGCTGGGCCCCCACTGTGACAACAACATGGTCACCAAAATGTCTCTCTTTAAGCACTGGAAACAGTGGAGAAATACTTCAGACAGGAAAACACGAACTATTTATTTTTCTAATATTTTAACTAGTCATATTTCTAGTTTCTGATGCTGGTAATGCCTAACAGTTCAGTGCTTTAAAGTTTCTCAAACTTATACTCAAGTTATTTTAAACATATTAGGCAACCTGAGATATTTAGATACCTGGCCTACTTCTGAGTTACATGTAAGACTGCAATGGGACAGAGCAAGCACTTAATAGGAGCACAGTGACATTTTGTAGAAGTCATGTTTACCCCAACAAGAGTCCATCACTCAAAAAAAAAAAGCCAGAATTTTACTTGATCTTGGACTTGGGGCACAGTTCAGTGGTTAAGCACTTGCCTAGCTTGCACAAGGTTCTGGGTTCCATTCTCCAGCACCACATGAAGACTACCTGGGCCTCTGGTGGCACACACCTCTAATCCCAGCACTTGGGAGGCTGAAGCAGAAGCACTGCTGTGAGTTCAAGGCCAGCCTTCACTACATAGTGAGTTTAGTACCAGTCTATCTCGAAAGAAAGAAAGAAAGAAAGAAAGAAAGAAAGAAAGAAAGAAAGAAAGAAAGAAAGAAAGAAAGACTACACTAAGTACAAAACTAGAAAAAACCACAAAATATTAAAATCAATAAAATATAAAGCTTAAAGATGTGCTTAAAATAACTATTTTCCTACTTTCTGTTTCTGATAATATCTAACAGTTTAATGACTTAAAGTTACTCAAATTTACACTCACGTTATTTTCATCATGTCATCCTGTGAAGGCATTTGGTACCTGGGCTGCTTCTGGGTCCTATGGTACAGTCTAAGAAAGTGATTCACTTAGGAACACACAGCTAGCTGGATGAGGGCCAGTTCTTTGAAAAACAAGTCAATTTCTGTCTACTCTTACCTGTGACACAACTCTATACCACGTATTAAGCAACACGTTACATTTCTGATTAATTATTACCACATTTTTAACCAATGACACTGTTTTTTTTTACAAGTATTAAGGAAAGTTCACCAAGTCTGAATTTGAAAGACAATCTCATTTGCATCCTCAAATGTCAAGTTGACCTGAAAATACTAATTCAGAAAAAAAAGAACAAAGTGTTATTTTCCAAAGAGCAGAATGCTTACGCGCATGCGCGTGCGCGCACCCGTGTGTGTGTGTGTGTGTGTGTGTGTGTGTGTGTGTGTGTGTGTGCATGGATACAGTCAGATAACGTTTAGTATCAATTTTAGTACTTTAAGAAATTACACAAAGAATCTCTGGAAGTGAGAACGCAATGGTGAAATGGAAGAAGTTCTGTGTTGCCCAGTGAGATTTCTTTTCCTGTGATGAGAATGAGGAGAAAGATGGGTCCCTGGTGATAGCTCCTACTGTGTCCATAGCAGGGTGACATTCTTGAATGCTTTTTCTGGCTTCATTATTTCAAGGCTGTGACAGCTGCTTGGCTTCTCTCCTTGGACCTTGCAGAAATTTGCTACCCTGCAGAAGAGTCTGGTTGATTCCAGTTAGGGATGATGAGTTCTGTGATTTGATAATGATATTCTACTTTAGTTCCGCTGGCTCTATCAACAACAACAACAACAACAAAAACAAGCAAAAAAACCTCCTTTCCCCCCTCCTCCCCCCACACCCCTCTCTCATTAGACTTTCTATCGTTGGACCCCAAGCCAAATGGCCAGGCCACAGCAGAGCTATCTGAAGTGGTTATTTACCTGAAAGTGATGTGTGGGCCACCTCCCACCAGACATTGATTTTGTTGAAACCCAATCACTTCACAGGTAGACTGCAGGGTTTGGCTATCAGGGGCTCAACTAGGGAAGTTGTTGGAATTTGTCTGTATCTAAATATGTGCTTGACAGTAACTGAATTTTCTGTTTTAGTAGATATTTCATAATGTCAATGAAGAAGACAGTTTGAAAATGATCCAATCTATAGTTTAGGATGAGCTATTGCTTATTGTATTATGTCTGTAAAATGTATCTATGTGTACATACATGGACTGCCTACACATTATTCTCAGCTATAATTAAAATGAGATTCTAGTGTTTCCTACCAACTTTTTGAAGCCATAGAAAAACCAAGCTAGAGAAACAACTTAGAAGGAAAACTGTACTCCAGTTTGACCCTGATTCTCCTGTCATTGTTTGATTTTCTTCCTGGTTGACATCCCTCTTCCTCCTTTTTTTAAATGTTGATTGGCCTCAGTATAGTTGCTCGTGCTAATTAGAATTCTCAGTCTATTTGCAACGATTTATAATTTGGAATTTTTTTTAAAAAGTCCTTTTCAGTGGACTTTCCACAGCCTGTATTTTAGTTCTTACTATATAACAGCCCTACAGAATCTAAGTATGCAACAGTCATTCCTGTACAAATCCTGCTACAACTCTGGGTAATGTGTCTTTTTCTCCTCTCTGACAGAGAAGTCCCTCCAATTCTGAATTAAGTCCCTCGCTTATCCTTGCTTAGAGCATAACATACTTGTCCTCCTCGTAACACGTCTAAACTACATTCCTGATGTGTGTTTGCTGATGATTTATTCTCCATTAGATCAAAAGTTCTGGAGACAGGGTTTGTGCTATTTTTATTTCCTCGTTGATGTGGCCAGTGAGTGGATTATCCATACCTCAATTATTTGTTGCTCATCAGCTTAGTGCTATGAGCCCTCCAACCTTACATCAAAGTAGTGTTTCTGTCCACTCATTATGCAGCCATTAAATTTATGGTCTAATGAGGCAAGCATATATTAATCAAATAATCAAACAAATAAGATGTGAAATAATTAAATGTGATGAAAGAAGGGAAAGTACATGGAGCCATGAAATTAATTAAATCTAGTTGGAAGTGATATCTGTGGGCACGGAAGAATGCTCTGAGCAAGTGACTTCTGAGTTAAAACCGGAAGGGTGACTATAGGTTAATTAGAAAAAAGAAGTGCAAAAAGAGCATTCTAGGCTTAAAGACGACATGCTTAAAGTCGCAAGGCAGACAGGATAAGTTTGGAAAATAAAGGAATAGCATCGTGGTTGGATCAGACTATGCAGAAGAGAGGAGCTGTAGAAGATGCTGGACAAACCATAAGGGATAAATTATGTGCATCCTTGGAAGCCTTTTGAGGATGTTGGCTCTGGTCTTACTAAGTAGAAAAATCCAGTAGGGAGAGTTAAGTAGAATGCGCTGGCCCTGTGTGAAATGGCTGTGGCTCCAGTACAAAGACAGGATTGGGTGGGATCAGAGGGAATATCGACATTTACTCGTGTTTCTTTTACAGCATCTCTGGGAAGAGATGAGACAGAATCGCCAGAATGCTGAGGTTGTCAGCGCAGTGAAGAAACTCATCCCAGGGTGAATGGGTTTAGTGCCGGATGCCTTTGGAGCTTTCCCGTTGTGTGTCCTAGCCTCCATGCACTGTCAGCTCCTGGCATGACGCAGCCACGATTTGTTCCACAGCCACATTTATTCAAGAAAAGCTGGGGAGAAAAGTAAGAAGAGAAACTTGAAAGGAAGCACATATCCTTACCAGAGCTTAGTGGAAAGAAAAACCATCCCTGTAGTCCTACTTAACAGCACTGAATTTTGGAGATCTTTTGCTTGCTGTTCTTTGGCAGAAAACAGCTACCAACCTGAATGCAAAATTTAGTTATTTGTTTGGTTTTTATTGATACTTCTACTGTTGTGTGACAAAGGGTGCCGTGGCCTCCTCTGATCTCGTGGCATGGAGAGCTGGGCTCCTTTAGTACACTTGCACCTCGTGTGTAGGACCTAAAAGGGTTAGTACCTCACCTGCTTCTCCTATATTTTATGCTAAGGCTCCTTCCAGGATTGTCTTAGGATGAAGATGGTGTTATTTTTTCTGAAGTTTTTTCTAAGTCTTTAAAAAATTTTTTTACTGATTTTGTATTTACTCATACTTGTGCTACACATTCTCATACGCTATTCATATGCATATTCAGACATTGCACACATGCACTTACATTTTTTTTTGTCTTAAACAGAAACATTATTAAGAACATGATCATTCAGTCTGCACATGGGTGGATCTTTGTTTGGCCACATGCCTGTTGTAATCTGCTTATAATACATTTGAAGGAGACGGGCCTACCTCCTCTTTTCCCTACAGAAAGAGGATAAACTGGGATAGATTCAAGAACCCTTAATTTCACTGAGAGCGCAGTTTCAGGCCTGAGACCAATGTCTGCTTGTTCCGCATCAGTTCCCTACAATTGACCCATTGCCTACTTCTCCAGAGGCTTTTCCTCTACCCTCGTAGCATTTAACACCCACCGGTCATACGAAATGCTTCTGCTTCATCCTTGATTGACCTTCATTCCTTTCTCTCCATTGTGCGGGTCCTCAGACCAAGTCCATGTTGACCTCAGCGCTCCCCGTTCTAAATGATAAAGAAGCTATTTTTTTTTTCAAATTCTTCCTCTTTAATTTGTGTCTCAGTAGAACTCTTGAAAATAAATGTGTGTCTGGTCCTCCAAAGTTCAGAAGTTCAGGCTGCTGTGAGCTCTAACTATGTTCTACCAACACGACTAATCCAGAGAGTTAATTCCTTTGGTCACTAAAAGATGATGCTAATTGCTCCTAAATTCCCAAAAGCAAAAGGACAACAAGGAGTGTGCAGACTTAATTCCTGCCAGCGTCTACACAACAAGACTCAATAGGAAATCCCAGGAGAAAACAGTAAGCCCTTGGTAGGCTTAATTTGCCCCAGTACAGCCATGTTGCGAGCTAAATGATGAAATTTACAGCAAGAATATGCCATCGTATTATTTTTGACTAGTAACATGTCATTATTTCATAATCTGAAAAATATTGAAATGGATATATATTTGCATTATTTAGAAAGCAGAAAATACATCGTGAAATAAAAAGAATCAATGAGTCAATTTTGGTGCTTAGTTCTGACTCTTAGTTGTCCTCCTCTTTTTGCCACAGCACAGGAAAATGGGCCTTACTGGCCTTGCAATGAGACTAGACTGTGCCCCCAGTTCCCTGGCAACATACTCTGAGAAGTGGCACGTGCTGTGTTGTCACTTCCAGGCGAGAGCTTTAGTTGCTGCTCTGAGCGTTCTTTCTTCTGGCTGCATTGACTGAGAAGGTGCATGCTGGAGATGACACAGCTATGGTAAAGTGAAGAATGGCTCACCGGAGACCACTGGGCTATCCTGTGCCTGCATGGACACCAGATGCTCCAGACAGTCACCAGAAGCCCACGGCAGACTGTACAGGGGCAGGACATAGATGTCTATGTTGTGAAACCACTGACATTTGTGGTATGCTACTATAGCACACCTTACCTCTCCTGATTGCAGGGATTACTGCAGCATACTAGGGAAAAATTGTTAAGTTCCTATTAAAAGGTGACAATGGTAGGTAGAAAAAGCTAAAATTTTACATGAGAAGCTCAAACAAATGTTGGTAATTAACTTCTACTCACCTGGTCACAGCTCAGCTTGGCCCAAAGGAGACTGGAACAAACAATCTTGCTTTTGGGGCTGATTTCAGGAATACAGCATCATATGTTTTTCAAGGTAAGCATATTATGATGTAATTTTTGTATGGTAAAATATATTACTTTAAACATGTACTTTTGTAAGTCTTCATGAATATGCATGGTGTGTATCCACTATTATCATTAACATATAGATAGAAAACTTTTATTATTCCAAAACTTTGTATCCCTTTGTAACAAATGCTTCCTCTTATGCCCCAGCCTCTTTACAATAACTTCTTTGATTTATGCCCCTTAATCTTGCTCTTTCCCAATGAGATCAAACAGTGTATAAAACTTTTGTGTCTGGCTTCTTTCATTAGTATAATGCTTTGGAGATTCACACTTATTTTTGTGTAAATAGATCATTCCGTTTGCTGCTGAGTTGTACTGTCACATGTGTTTATCCACTCACCAGGTGATGGGAATGTGGGTTACTTGAAGTTTTGGGCCATTATGAGTGAAATTACTATGAAGATATGAGTCTTTTTGTGTGGATGTTTGATGTCATTACTCTTAGGGAAATACCTAGAAGCATTGCATAGTGATAACAGCTGCATGCCTATTTTTCAAAATTATGTTTCGAACTGGTTATTATATGTGCACTGCCACCAGAAAAATGTATGAGTTCTGGATATTTCACATAATCAACACCACTTTGCTTATCAAGTTTTAAAATATTATGCACTTCAATACTTGTGTGGTTGTATCTCACTTTGCTATTATAATCGGCCTTTGCCTGATGATTAATAACATTGACCTTCTTTTCATGTGCTTGTTACTATTCGGATCTCTTTTTTGATTTTTTTTATTAACACTTTTACCTTTCAAAAAGTTTGGATTTCCATCGTTCATTATTCAGTCGTAACATTCTAGATCTTTTAGATCATATACACGTATTTTCAACAAGTAAATATTTTACAATATATATGTGCTTATTGCATCATCTTTTAAGCTAGACAAACTCAAAGTGAAAGGACACAAAGCTGAAGGAGGTGAGAACGTTGCCAAGGAATTGAAAAAAATCCCTGTAGCCTTTCTGGAGCTTTGGAGGGGACAATGCATAGAGATAGGATATGTAGCTCTGTCCTTTCTTATGTGGAACCTGAACTTCTCCACTACCTTTTTTCCTCTGCCTTTTCTTTACTTTTATAGGCACCTTGAGGTGGGCCCAACTGTGTGCTCTAAATCTCTGAGACTTGGTTGAAGGTCAAGGTGCTTAGCTATATGTGGTGAACTGTGTACAGTCTTCTCTATCTGGGGAGCTGACACTGGAGAATCTCTTGACTGCAGGAGTTTTGGACCAGCCTGAGGAACACAGTGAGACACTGCTTCTCCAATGAAAACAACAAAAAGGACAACTTTGGTATAAAAAATATTACTAAAAGTTTTATTAATTATTTTAGTATATCTCATTATGATAGTATATGTCATTCTCAAAGAGCTATATTTGATCATGATGGGTCCTGGAATAAACCACCTAAGTAAATACAAAACAATTAAATGTATTTTGGAAATTTTTCCCTGCAATAATAATTTCCATTGTCTTTTATGTTTAAAATCAACAATTTCCATCAATAAAACAACTTTATGGAAATTAGAAAGCAAAATTATTCAAGATTATATGTCTTCCTTAGAATATTTTGTGAATTCATTCTGAAAGTATTTTTAGTCTTATTTTCTATATTTAATTAATTTTTATAGGCATTTTATATGTTTGAAAACCATAGCTTCTCTGAGGTAAATAATTAACAAAAGAATTCTATTACTTGTATTGTAATTTTCCATATAATCTATGTACTTTTCACTCAGTCTCTCTTGGATTAGAAAGAGCTGAACTCAGAAGTTCATTCCAATATGTCATAAATAATATTTACAATAGAGCTCTTATATTGCATTTATTATTTATAAATATGTAGAGATAATAAAAATTGTCCTCTATTGGAATTGAAAAGTATGTCAACATCACAATATAAATCACTAAACTACAACCTAAAAAATGCACTCAAAAGAGTTACAGCAAATTAAAAAAAAAATACTGTATGATGGGGAATGTCAAAGGAAAATATTCTTTTTATAAAAGTTAAATGTCTTCAACTGTTTAATAGAAACCTGTTTCAACGAGGAAGCATTTGTATTCTTTTCACTGAGCTTGATTCATATTACACACAATAATCCTCTTTCCCTCTCTATTATCTGTGTATTTAAATTCTTTACTCTGTGCCAACAGAATTCATTTCCATATATTGTCAATATGCTTTAATATATAATGAAAGTAAATAATGACTGAAAGAGAACCTGTAAAGAGCAGAGGAAAGATATCATCCCCAAAGGCAATAAAGGCAAAGTATGAGATGAACATCACGGTTTGCAGAGAATCCCTGGGGCTCATGTATTTCATACCTTAATAGAGTAGAGGAAATTATAAACAACCTCTTTGGTTCAGGACATTGGAGTCTGGTACTGGATCAAACCAGGTGAAACAGAACATAGGAAGAGTGGAGCAGTAGAAGTAATGATCATCACTTATTGGGCATTCACCACAGCCAGGATCCACTCGATGTGTTTTGTAGGTATCAGCTCACAGCAACTGATAAGTAGTCCACAAATCAGAGCTACTAAATAATGCAAATTATTTTTTAAAAATATACCAAAATTTAAAAAATCTAAAGGTGATATTCTTCTTGTCAGTGTGGTCACCTTGGGGCAGTTTATATTTATTGCAAAGATGCTACAACTGCTCCAAATATTTTTTGCACTCTATTTTTGAATATCTTGAGAAACTGCGTACTTAAAAATTACCTTCAACAGTAATAAAAATCAAACCCTTCAAATATGGACTTTAATGTTGTAAATAATTTTGGCAGATAACAACCCAGCTAATCAAGTAGATATAATTTTAAACAGGAATGCATTTTTGTTGAGACCCAAGAAGCCATCTATTCTAAATCTAAAACTCTTGAAATGTGTGAGAAAAGGGTTAATAACAGTTTTGAAGTTTGCTGAGTTAGTTGGTAGCAACAACCATGAAGAAGCAAGTTTTGATAACGGAGAATATTAATAGCATGGAACTATGCCTAACATTTTGCTTGAACTTAAAACGTAGGGTGGATGTTTATGAATTCATAAGAGAACTACTGTCTGAAGGTTTCATATTGAATCTAAATGTAGGAAAAATTAATCACTGGGCTTATACTCTTTAATATAAAACAAATTTTGTCCTGAAATTTCTTTCATTGATAAATATTATATATTTTTTTCTGTCAATGTTTTCTACTAAGATAGTCATTTTGTGGCATTTTGTGTGTGTGTGTGTGTATGCGTGTGTGTGTGGGGGGTGTGGGTGTGGCTTAAATGTACAAATTTCTTCCTGCAAACAAACAGCAAATAGTAAGTAAACAAATTGGAAAATATGCCCTAGCTAGATCCTCTTCTTGTCGGGTGGTGTGCGACTATAGAACAGCCCAAAAGACACAGGAAAATGTTCTTTTCTTATTATGGGCTGAGATGAAATAAGCATTTTTATAATATTTTTATGGAAAAACATTAGGTACATAAATCCAAGTTACAATAGGTGAATTTTGGTGTTTTAATTTAATGTCTAATAGCTCCAGTTAGTTGTTTAAGGTAGACCAATGATTCTCAACCAAGAACAATTCTTTGACATGGGGACATTTGGCAATGTCTGAAGACCTCTTATTGGTGCAGCTGGGGATGTCGTGATGGTGTGGGTCTGGAATGCTCTCCCAGAAGCCTCACGTGCTTGGAAGGTGATTCAATCACAGGGTTGATCCACTGATTTCCTGTGTTGTTAAGAGATGGGGACTGGATGAAAGGGGCAGTTTCCTGGGCATGACCCGGAAAGTCCACCTCCTTTGTTTGCTCTGTGATTCACTTGCTTGGCTTCCTGTTACGATGGAGCAGACAGCTACTTACTGGTGAAGGTCTCTGCTGCCGTATCTTTCTGACATTGCCAGCTGCCTGGGAATGAACTGGGACCTTTGAAATGTAAGATAAAATAGCTTTTTCTCCCTTGTGTGTGGGTGCTAGATATTGATACTGTATTCCAGAAACGAGAAAGTGACTATGACAGTTGTGCTACCAGTGCCCAAGCAGAAGAAGATAGTGAAGAATACAGGCCCTCACGAGAGGAGTTGTCTGACACAAAATGTCAAGTGATGTGGCTGAGAAAAGTTGGTCTTCATGAGCCTTTATCGAACACAGCTTTAAGTTAAAATGACTACTAGGATATAAAAATTAGGATAATAAAATAATTCTTTTAAGAGTACCAAGTGTATACTTTGAGTTTCAAGGTGTAGCGAGTTCCAGGTCTCGTATTACAGTGAGTTGTGGTTGTCCTTACAGGAAATATTTCCTTTTGAAAACTGAATTTGTCTTTGTTAAAAACAAACAAACAAACAAAAAACAAAAATAAACTTTGCACAAGAGGCTAAGTCAAGGATCTAAAGGGAGATCAGCCCACGCTATCCAGATTGGTCTGAAATTCAATGATAAGGACAAATGTCCTAATTATATAGAGAAGAGGAGAAAAGACAGGAGAGAGGTCATGGAGCACAGGGACAGAAATTAGAGTAATATAGCAATAAACCAAGGGACACGGGGAGCCACTAGAAGCTGAAAGACGCAAAGAAGAATTTTTTTTTCTCGAGTCTTCAAAGTGAGTATAGCCCTGGTGATACCTCCATTTCAGGCATTGTCTTCTAGTACCACGAGAGAATTTTCTGTTAGGTTAGCTACTCATTGTGGTGATTGCTGATGATAGCCCTAGGAAATGGATACACCCACTGATTTCAACTGATCAAAAGAATTCTAAAATGAAAAAGCAACTTAAAAAAATAAAGGAAGAAGTCTTTGGGGACTCAGTTTTGGAAGAGCTGAAAAGAACAGAATGGACCTAACTTTTTAACCTTGCCGGTGAAACAGGCCAAACAGTCTCCCAAGCCAAATGAGTCTCTCAGGGAGCCCTCTACTGGACATTGTGTTCAGCCAACCTGAACTGGCTGTGAGGATTGAGCTCTATATAGACACTCACCCAGAACCAAAATACACTTAAAAGGTCAAGGCCAGAGGGGTGATGTTTCTCAGAATATTTACCCCATGGCATTCATTTCTTAGTAGTAGAGTATTAGCACACCAAGACAACAATAAATTTATTATCAGAGAATACTTTAGAGATTATTCTTTACTTGTTCTTCATTATTCACAACATCAGAAACATGAGTCTAGTAGTGACAGCCTTCTAAGTCCAAGATTCACTCATTCAGAAAACACTCATTGAGTCTATTGTTTTATATGTCTGTCCATTGAACCCTGACAAAGGGCTCATTAGCTCAGGATTCTATGGAGAGGAGAATTAATTTGTCAATAGTGATGGACTCAATGGTTAGTAATCAGAGATATGTGGTGCTTACCATATTTTATCGGACATTATAAATTGCATGTGATTATGGCCACTGTAATGTGGCTTTCTACTTCTATGGCTAGGAGCTGGTGACAGTATTTGATCAGAAAGAAATTATACTAAAGAAATGGTGT
The DNA here is from genome assembly GCA_004027205.1 of Ctenodactylus gundi. Lineage (NCBI taxonomy): Eukaryota > Metazoa > Chordata > Mammalia > Rodentia > Ctenodactylidae > Ctenodactylus > Ctenodactylus gundi. Next base: position 30,983 of record PVKB01001516.1, read on the forward strand.
CTTTAAAAATTATGCTTTGTTTTGCAAAATCTGTCTTGGGATATGTTCTTTAATTTTTTTTTGTTGTTGTTGTTGTTAATTTGGCTTCCTGGGCCGGGGGAGTGGCACATTGGTTAAATCACTTGCCTAGCAAGTACAAGACCCTGGTTTCTATTCCCCGACACCACGTACCTGGGCATAGTGGCACACGCCTGTAATTCCAGCACTTGGGAGGCTGAGGTAGGAGAATTGCCATGAGTCTAGGGCTAGTCTGAGTTTCATAGTGAGTTCAGGACCAGCCTGGGCTACAGAGTGAGACCCTGTCTTAAAAAAAAAAAAAAACAGCAAAAAACATCATTGCTAACATCAAATTTACTATTCAAATGTACATAATCTAAGTGTGGATTTCTCTCTGTGTGTGTGTGTGTGTGTGTGTGTGTGTGTGTGTGTGTGTGTGTGTGTGTTTGTGTGTGCATGTTACTGCAGATTGAACTCAGAGGCTTCACACTAAGTTACTACTTTTTTCTTACTTTTTTTTTAAATTTTGAAACTGTATCTCATCAAGTTACTAATTTCTTCATTCTGAGCTCGAACTTGTAATCGTCCTGCCTCAGCTTCCCAGGGTGCTAGGAGTATAGGCATGTACCACTACGCTCTACTCAGTTTTTAAGTGTTTATAATTTTGCTTGATTTTTATGGAGCCTTTGGTTTTCTTCAGTATTTCTCAAAGTTCTGGGTGAAGCTAAGTGACACTCAGTGTTCTACGTATTCATTTGGTAGCCTAGGGTCAGCGCTCTCATTTCTAAAGTATGGACAAAAGACGCTCTGACTTCCCTTTGCTGGGAAAGTTACTCCCCGCTCAGAATGTGCTTACAGAACAGATTCCCCATTGGTCAAAATTTTGGTTGTGATGGTGCCATCAGCATGACAACACTAACAATCCCCTGAGAAGTAGCCCATCCACATTCCCACCTTAGAGGTGACTTAGGCAGGAGAAGGCGCTTCAGAGCAAGGGTCTTCAGATGGAATAAAAGAACATTGTTGTGTTTTGCAACTCACACAAGGGGTTGTGATTAGGAAGACTTCACTGTCTTTCCTGATATCTTCCATGAGACATGAGGAATTTATTTCATAATTTCTACTTCATGAACACAGTGTTCTAGTTATTCAAAAATTCAAAGCAATATTATAAATGTTTCCCAAAGTTATTTATGTCGGTAGCCATACCAACACTTATAGTTCAGTATCTTTGGCTAGCTATTCCTAGGATGTTTTTCTTGTATAGCTGAAAGTAGAATGCATGCATCATTACATTTAAATTATGCAGGGGTTAATTCCTTATCTACCCCTTGTCCCTTCTCTCTCCTAATACATGTGTTGGATTTACATTTTTGTCCTCCACCCTACCTTATATAGTAATTCCAAACAATGAAAAAATGGAAAAAAAATGGGACAAAAATCAGGTAACTTTATCATTGAATTTAAAGATACAAAAAGAGAGTCAAATTTAGTAGCTAACATAGAAAGTTATCTCTGCTTTGACATATTTGTGCTAATTCGGTTGTTCATCAACACAGACTTGAGTTGGTTGTAATGAAAACTGTCCTGATATGAAGTTTAGCTTTGAAATACCGCCTCTTGGGGTTAAGGGACTCTGCCGGCAGGCCCTGGTGCATTTGTGGTTAGGCTGGGAAGCTCTTTCCCGGTAACGCCATGGTGGGAAAGCATCAGTGCTGTCCCACTTCAGGAATCCCTTCCAAGCTACTGAAATGTGCTTCAAAATCATTTACAGGACAAAAATAATGAATGCTGAATCATTCTCTTGTCAGACACCTCTGCTATGTTATTCAGTGCGCAGTAACTCGTGTATTTTATTCTGGTTACAAAGGCATAGTTCGAACACAGGGAAAGATTAATCCGATTCATTAGGAAGAGAGATGACTAGATTATATTTAAAATTGCTAATTAGAAAAGAGTAAAATTCTAAGACTTTGCTTAATCCTCTGTGTAGCCCTGAGAGGAGGTCTTTCTAGAAATTGATTAATTAAAAAAGTAGAGTTTTGGCACCTTCCCATTAGCATTTGTTTGCAAAGACAACATGTTTTTTAATGAGGTTCATTTTTTCATTCTGGACTCAGTCTTCTGCAACCAACAAGACACAGATGGTGTAATCCCAGGAAAGCAGTGTCCGTTTCCTTGGTCCTGTACCTTCAACTGACAGTGCTAACTAGGCCTCTGACCAAATGAGCATTTCCACTTGAAAGAATTTTTTTTAAAGAAGTTCATATTTATACTCTTAAGCCAAAATGCTAAAAGGATGTTTAGCATCTTATAAGATGCTTTTAAACATCTTCAGTAGAAAACTTGCAGGAATCAATTATATTTCCTCATGGTTTCCAAAGCAGAGAATGAAAACTTAATTTTAATTTATATCACAGATTCAGATTAGGCTTTAATAATAATCAATGATCAGTGTAGACTGTGGTATAAAGAATTGCCCTGAGATATGAAGGTACCAAAAGCAATATGCATTAGGCTGTCAACACTTTTGCAACAATATCTTTTTTGCATTAGTGTGTTAGACATTATGCTATTTACTCGGACTGTGAGGCTGTCAAGACACTAATGCTGCCCTTATGAAGCTTCTACCATTTCATAGAGGATAGAGACAAATGACAATTTGGCTTTCAATTGCCATTTGATAAATGTTTCTATGAAATATGGTAACAGAATTCTTGGAGAATCAAAGAATAAGTTTCATAGGACAACCCACTTGGGATACTATCCCAGATAGTGGGAGTTTTTACCCCTTTATTCTTTGTTTCTAAATAAAGATCTCTTGTTCTATAACCTTGCCTCCCAAGTCCACAACTTCATTCTTTCACACTGTGGGACACAATCATGCTCTCATGTGTACTCACACACACACACACACACACACGTTTTACTTTGAAAATGTCCATATTGCCTTTTTATTATAAATTTTCATGTAAAAAGTTCATACAATATATACAAATGCAAAGAAAGTAACACCACTTCTAACCTCATTATTGAGAAATAACTACTGATGTTATCTTGATGTAGATTGTTTCTTCTTAAAATAGATGGATTGTTTTATGGAGTGTGTGCATTTCCTGGGTTCTCTTTCAAACGGTGGGCTCTGAAGTCCACCTAGCCATTCTCTCTGAACAATTTTCTCCTTTTTATTTCTTTTGGTTGGGAAATTAGGCAATCAAATTTGTTAGGATGATGTCTAAAAATGGAGTAAATTCCACTGAGCACAGGTCTAAGGGCCTCTTCTCAGACACAAGAGCTTGAGCTTAGCGCATGGTTACTATTTTGAATCCTTAGAGGCCCTTTTTTTCCTCTTCACTTCCTGGGTTTCAGCTGTGTTCCTGGTACTTGAGGTTATTGGAGACATGACCTCTCCATAAGCGAGCTGCTTTTTTCTAAATGTAGTTCCTGACTTTTAGAAACTAATGAGAATTTGGCAATGCCTGGCTATCAATAGCTTGTCACTATTAAGCAGTGAGCAAAAGTGGCCTCAATTTTAAGCCTATACTTCAGTCCAGGAGGAGCCTGCCAATCTGTTCAAGAAAGACACGTGGCAATTGGAACCCAATACTAGTTATATTTGTCTTGCAGGAGTTTCTGCCTGAGATGGCCAGACAAAATATAGGATGCCCACTTAAATTTAAATTTAAATAAACAATGGGTAATTTTAAAATATGTATCTCAAATGTATTTAGGACATAGCTATGCCAAAAATTATGTCTCATCTGAAATTCAAATTTACCTGGATGTCTCTTAATTTTATTTCCTTAATTTGGCAGGATTATCATTTCTTTTCCAAGTATTCAGTCACCTTAATTGAACTTTTCACTCCTTTTCCTTCATTCTTTTTCCTTATTCACAAAGCTGACCACAAAAATTTCAGTTGACTTCACTTCATGCTTGGTTAATGTCCAAAGAGTCTAAATATAAGGCATATTTGGTAATGGAAAAATATCTTTTAAACAAATATTTTAATGTAAATATAGAGCTCCACTCTAAGACAACTCAATTGAGGCCAACATACACACAGAGTCAGGTCCCATACAATGACATTTTGTTCAATGACAAACTGAAAATACAATTGTGATCTTGTAAGATTATAACACCTAGAGACATTGTGGCCATTATACTTTGTGTTCGTATAATCAATGATATTTGCACAAGGACAAAATTGCCTAACGGTGAGTTTCTTAGAATATACCTCTGTTCTTATATTAAGCAACACAGGATTAGATACTAACATAATCATTAGAATTGTGGAAGGGAATTTTATCTCTACTTTAGGGTTATAATCTAAATCATGAGAATTTGAATGGGAAGTTTTAGAAGTTTCCAATAAGGTTTAGGTTTAAAAATTATAGGAAATCTTGCCTAAATAAAATGGCTTGTTTTGATGCCTTTTTAGTAATTCTAAAATCGTAGTCAAGGGAATTAATCTATTAATTCCTTTAAAGCTACTGCTAGCACTAAGCCAAGTGCATCAAGATGATTGATTTACTTTTCTTCCTTATGATGATAGCGATGATGCTGCTGTTTAGAAAATGCTCTTTTAGAACTGGACATTAGGGCTTTTTTCTCTCCTATTGAATGTTTAGACTTCCAAGGCATCTATTATACCATGTCTAAAGAAAGTATTGAGTCTAGAGTTTGTCCTACATTAAAATTCAATTAGAATTCCCTTGTTTCTTGGGACTTTGGGAAAACCCTTACATGCTCCAAATACCCAGTTCAGTATATTCAATAAGACGATAAAAATACTGAATGTTTATAAAAATTAAATGAAGTAAACCCCATAAAAATCTGGGTTTTCACAATGTCTGCACAATAGGAGTTAACTAAGGATGCAATGGCTCTTACTCACTAAAATATTCAGCAATTGGAACTGCTCAAGTATCAGAAGTTGATGCCTTATCTGAAAAGTTCTGAGGTTATGGTGTGCTATGTTTTGGATTTGGCGTGTCCCCCACAAGCCTCATGCGTTTGGGTGTAGTGGGTTAACTGGATAATTGTGTGTTATCGGGAGGTAAGGGACAGATGCTTGGGGCTTGACCTGGAAAGATTGGGTCAACTTGTTGAGAGATGCCCAAAGCCGAGCTTTCAGGGCTTGTCATTGACTTGTTGGGAAGGACGTGAGCGAGGAGCACCCACCCAGGGAGCAGGGGCTCCAATTGGCAGCTTGAGCTAAGTCAAGGAAGGAAGAAGAAACATAGTTACATCTTCTTCCTGGGAGAGCTCTAGGCTTGCCCGAGTCTCCAGACCTCACCTTGGCTCCCGCTTCAGTCGGCTTCTGTCCGCAGCACTGTAAGCAGCTCCCAGGGCTCTGGCGTGAGCCCTCACTGTTGCCAGCTGCCCTTGGATGGACTGTGTGTGTCCTTCGGAAACTGTGAGCTGAATAAATCTTTCCTCTCCCAAATAGTGGATGTCGGGTATTCTGTCTCATCAACGATTAAGAAACTAAGGCATAGTGGTATAACACAACATTAACATTTTTAACTTACATAAATATATATACATAAAGTTTTAATTTGGAAAAAGATAATTAAGAAGACAAAATTTGTAAATCTATCAAAATCTGGCCTTCTCAGTCCTCACATCTTCCCTTCAATGCAGAGACCCTCTGCCTTATGTTTTGGAGTGAAAAGCAGCATCCATCGCCAAAAACTCTGACTAGTGAGTGTCACTTTCTACTGGAGTAGTCCAAACCACAGGGCTGCACATCCTAAAAGGTCTTAGGCACTTTGTCTCCTATTTACTTCTCAAAAAGCACAATTCTGGCATGTTAGAATAACTCCCTGTCTTGCTATATTAGTTTTATTGTAACAAAATACTTGAGACTGGGTAATTTATAGATCAAAAATGTTTATTTTGGTGCTACATACTGTGCTGTGCTCTGAGGACACATTAGAAATAATAATAATAATAATAATAATAATAATAATAATGATGATGATAAGTTCCCTTGATGACTTTTTTAGTTTATTTCATGAATGTTTTCAAGAAAACTTTAAGATTTTAAAATTATCTTATTATTAAATTGAAGCATTGAAATATGAGAATTTAAAAAACCTTGCCACTCTGTGTAATAGGTGAGTATAGACACAACTTTTAGTGTGTAGAAATGCTAGTTGTTGTCATTGTTTCCTACAGTATGGCAGTGCAAAGGTGCAGAATCTTTGATATGCTTGAGTGTAGAATGGTTCTCTTCTTTCAAATGTGATGCTCATCCCCTGATTTCATCTCATAATTTCAGTAGCTAGGAATGAGAGGGCTACCTGGCCAGACACCCAGATAAACTAAATCTACCCCAGCAATCAGATAAAAAGCAGAGGGTACACATTAGCTCACATCCCAAAGGCTCATAGATTTTTTTTTAATTCAAAAAAGAAGTATCAAGTAATTTTCTACCTCCAGGATCTCATAAATAAAAATTGCTATTACATTTTATGATAAATATGCTTTCATAGAATACCACCCACATTCTGAGATAGAGCATGGTCATTTTAATTCACTTTAATGGTATGATCTACATGTCACCACCTGCCATGTTAAACATTAATAATAAATGAAATAAAATAAATGATAACTAGTACTAAGGCATGCTAGATTATATTAGGCAATAAGAATTTAGTTTTTCACCCTTTCCAGGGGAAAAGTGTGTGTGTGTGTGTATATATATATGTTTATTTATTTATTTTGAGACAGGGTCTCACTCTAGCCCAGACTGATCCTGAACTCACTATGGAGCCCAGGCTGGCCTTGGACCCACAGCAATCCTCCTGTCTCGGCCTCCTGAGTGCTGGGATTATAGGCGTGCACCACATTACCCACTGTGCTGTGCTGGGGATTTGAACTGGGGTACTTAGCACTTGTCCTAGCACTCGCTAGGCAAGCACTGTAACCGCCGAGCCATTTCTACAGGCCCAAAATATATTTTGGACTTTCAAAACCCATACTTTTCTAAGGAAGGTAAAATTAAGCCACATGAAGACAGAACTAAAAAATAAATTTAAAAGTGTGTATTAAAGAGTGGAAGTATGACAAGTAGCAAGGGGAACCAGAGAAAATCATCGAAAGTTCTGATTGTCCAAGGTTGTTTCACAGTCTCAGCTGCATGTATTTGAAGCCTTGAGAGAATGACAAGTGTATTATAGATAAGTTAATTCAGAAAATTGCAGTCATGTTAACAATGGGCAGGTGTTGGTATGAACTTGCTCCTTCTGAGGAGGTAAGGAGATTGATTGCTATGGAATGAAAGATGAGATAAGATCACTAGGAGAGTGGATGTTCTAGGAAGACTTGAAAACTAAGCAGAAATGGTTTGTGGATCTTGAGCAATAAGCCATGACAGATTTTGGGATAAAAAAAGCACATATTTTACTCAGTGGTTGTAGAAGTAATTCTTTTACAACTGGGTTAGAGCTTCAGGTAAGAAGCAAGGTGATAGGAATATCGGCCAACGGCCTATGTGAAACACTACTCTGTGTGTACGTGTCCAGGACTATTGTAGGGAATCACTGCTGTGCCTAGATGAGAAGACAAGTAGGAAAGAGAAATTAAACGAGAAGTACATGAGTTGAACAGGATGTGGGCAGGAAGTGTGCAACTGAGAAGGTCGTGAGAAACACAATGCTTCATGTTGAAAAAACAAAGTTGGAAAGCCCGTTAATAAGCAGCAATTGCAGGGCCTTAAAAGAATTTATCAGTAGGTTCCTGACTCTGAATGACCTGTACCGCTCTAGTGAAATACACACATTATGAAGCAATGTTTAGAAAACCAGAAAAATCGAGACCAGTGCAAACCCCAATACCAACAAACAGGTCATTATCTGAGATCATCTTTAGATCAAAATGTGAAAAATGCACCATGTACAAATTAGTATGCAAAATAAAGCATCCGCGTGGAGGGAATTTCTGTGATTATTTCATGAATAATTCATGAGCACGAGTAATACAATTAGCTGCTTATAATATAATGATATAACTATTGCGTTCATGTACAGTAAGCCTGAACCAAACTGTAGCAACAGTGAGACTGCTTTTAAAAGCAAAAGAAAGCCCCAAGTGTCTCAAACTCAAAATCACACAATGACATTTGTTTCTTGCAGGAACAAAAACATAGTAAGCATGCATTATAAAATTAAGTCCAACATTGGTTAAGTCAAATAGTATCGTTGCATACGTGAGCATTTTAAAAGCCATTGAATAAAAAGCACTTTTATCAGCACTATGAATTAATTGATATATTTCATAAACATATTTCTTGACACATTAGAATATGATATTGAACCATGTAGACAATGAGCTAGATATTCCAAATGAAAATCACTTAACTATAGCAAAATGTTTCTTGTTCATTTAATGCATTAAAATCAGAGGATTGACCATACACAAGATGATCAATGCCTGGGCTGGATCAATAAGTAAATGATATCTGCAGTCTTCCTCAGTAGAATCTTTATTTTTCAGATTCAATTCATTTCAAGTCCTGCTTTAGTTGGTTTTAAGATGAAAATTACATTTTCCTTGGACTTGGTGTTGGTTTAGCCTCAGGTGGCTCGTTGATAGACCTCTATGGGGGTTTCCTTGGAACCTGATATTTTTTTTCTTGTTTTAAAATGTCACCACACATAGGAATCCAGCAGAGAAACATATTTGAACATAGCTGTAATCTACTTCCACTGGATCTTTATGCAACACCAATTATGGAGCGCAGTTAAGTATATACATTGAAAATGGTAAACCATAGTGACCATTTGCTGAATGTTTATGAAACTGACTGATGTTCTTAGTGCTTTTGTCATTGTCCCTGTGGGTGACACAGTGTATGGAAGAGGGGCCGTGATGCGGTGAGGTTTGAGGCTACTTCAAGGGAAATCCTGCATCTCAGGAAGGATGCATTCTTACGTTCAATTTCCCACAAGAGCAGTTTTGAGTTACTCATTATAGTTCCCATCTGTAAGAACCAGTGATATTATTATAATTTATTTTTGCTTGTTTTCTTTTGTGACAGGGTTTCACTCTGTAGTCCAGGCTGGTCTTAAACTCACTATGTAGCCCATATTGGCCTTGGAATCACGACGATCTTCCTGCCTCAGCCATCCGAGAACTGGAATTACAGGCATGCACCACCACATCTAGCTATTATGTGGTGTTGGAGGATGGAATGCAGAGCCTCATGCATACAAGACAAGTGCTGTAATCACTGAGCTATAGCCCCATCCCAGTGGTATATCACTGTACATCTCTTGTGGTTTTGTGTTTTTGTGCTTTCTCTAACACACACACTCTCTCTCTCTAACTGTGAAATAACATCTATCTGTATTTGGTAGGAACTGTTGATGTCACAAGTCCCTTCTTGTGCTTATTGTACACATTTGTGTATATACTAAGTGAATACACAATTTTAAATGCTTAGTTTTATATTACACAAAATGTACTTCACTTTAAAAACTCAAGAAAATTTACCTCTCTTAGGAGTACAAAAATATATCCTGGTCTAATGTGGGCTTGCGCTCTGAATGCTCTCTGGCTGCTAGTGTCAGCTATTGTATGGCAGAAAAATGCAAATGCTTTCTGGAGGAATATATTCTTGATGTAGGATAGCCTCCCAGCAAGCCCTACATGACAATAACAACCAAAACAACCAAATGCAACAGGAGATGAAAGCAGGAGGATCAGAGAAAGAGAGAGAGAAAAACCAAAAGGAGAATCGTATCTATAGAAAATTAAGATAGTGGAATTGCTAGATTTAGAATACAAAAATTAAAAATGTCTCTTATGTTTAATGTAAAATAAAAGGAAGAAAAATGTAAATTATGTAAGCAAGGAATAAAACCGTTGAAATTGATCAGGCAAAGCTGATGAAAAGCAAAAAATATAAGACTTTGTAGCAATTATAAATACTGAAATTTTAAAAAAATCTTTGGAAAGTTCAAATAGCCAATCCGACATAGGTGAAGAGCGAATTCACAACTGGAAAAGAGAGCAGAAGAAATGACTTAGAATATGTCATGAGATAGAATTGAAGATGCATTTGTTTTAGCTCAAGGTCCGCGGGTAGAAGTTCCAGGGATGGGATTGCGGGTGGTGATGCCCTTCTTTCTAGTAGACTCCTGAAATAGTGCAAGGAGATTTTGTAGTAAGAGTGTATGGGTGTGCGTGAGTGTGTGTGTGCTTGCATTCTTCCTCCTGCTATCTTTCCCAGTGTTTTCTTATTCATCTATTAATGTTAATAGTCAGGGCTTGATGACCTTATTAACACCTTTCTGTTTGTTTGTTTTGGGGACAGTCTCACTCTGTAGCCCAGGCTGGTGTTGAACTCACCCTGTGGCCCAGGCTGGCCTTGGACTTGGGAAAATCTGCCTGCCTCAGCCTCCAGAGTGCTGGGATGACAGGCAGGCACCACCACGCCAAGCTTTATGTGGTGATGAGGAATCGAACTCAGGGCCTTGTGCTTGCAGAGCAAGTGCTTTAACCGCTGTGCCGTTCCTCCAGCCCCTTAATAACTGAGCTATTTCTTACTGCCCCCACTTCTAATAATATGAAGCAATTAAGTTTGTACCCTCTTAATATCTTACAATGACGATTAAACTTGAACATGGACTTCGAAGAGATCAAGTTATATCCAAACTTAATATATGCTTAAATCACACTGGAAGATACACCTTTAACCTAGGAGTTTGAGGTGAGGGGAAAGGACTCAACCCATAGTAACATCGGTCCACAAACTAGCTGATTCTGCATGCCTGGACGTCAGTCAAGTCCTGGATTGAATTCGTTCTGTCCCTTGTACATTTAAAGTGGAAGTTTTACTCTTCACCTCAGATTTCTCCTCAGCCGGTGTCTTCCCTTCTTTGCACCTCATAGGCTAAACCCTGAAGTTGATCTTTCTGTGCTGGCAAATCATTGATTTCATTTCTCCTACAAAATGCACTGAACCAGTGAGATCAATGAGCCTGAGGGGAGAGAAGCTGGATGATTTCATTTTCTATTCTTCCTTTGACTTAACGGTGTGTTGTGTGGCCAGCTGTTGCGTTCCTTCAAAACTATAACCACCTCCAGCTGGGCAACATTTCCTCCATGATTTCGCTACTCACTGGATTCTAATAAAACCTAACCTAGAAAGAAAACTAGGGAAAAAAAAAAAAAACGAAACTGGAAGGAGTAAAGGGGACTTTACAAACTTGCATAAAGAAATTGTCCCTCAATACCCTTAGAAAACCCTTGCATTTCCAAAGGTCATTTTGCCAGAAAAACACACAGACAGACAAGCTTTTTTCTTCTTATGAATAAATTGAACGTCATCACATAAGTACTGTCCACTCCTTTAATGGAGAAGTTATAAGGGGAGATCATTCATTTTCTTTTTGACTCATTCTTTTCATTTTCCCCATTTGGGACAAAAATAAGTAGAATTTTTGAATGCTTTACTTTAAAATAGGTCACTTCTCCCTTGCTTTGTCAGACAAATCTTACTTCCCTAAATTCGGGTGATTGGGTGTATTTACGGAGTTCCTCTAAGCAATGTAGCTGAATTTCAAAGTCAATGTCATTCTAAGGGTTAGAAGTGTGTGATGGAAAGTTGTTGGCACTGCTTTGTAAATACAGAGCAAGGTTATGAAAGCCCGATGGACCAGGACAGAGCAGGTCCCTGGAATAGTCTCCAACAAAGCAGGAGCACAAAGGGACCACAGGTGCAGGCTTAAGTGTACTGATGAGAGTCACGAAAGGGAATTGAAAGAGAGGAGCAGAAGGGTGCAGGATGGGAAAGGGAGATCCCTGGGGTGGCGGTCTTATCCCTGGGACTGAGAGCAGTCTGAGAAAGTCTTTCTCCACATGCTAGTGTGCTTCCATAAAATTTTAAAAGATCGGCCTACAGGAGAATGGCTTTAAACTTTTTCTAAGTGCATTAAGTCAACTTCCGTTATTCATACTATCAATCAATCCATCCATCCATCCATCCATCTGTCGATTTATCTATCTAATCTAGATTCTACCCTTAAATTCTCTAATTTTTTTTTTTTGGGTGCATTCTCAAACTGTCAGTGTCTGGCCCAGGTTGAGGCCCAGGCCAAAGAGCAATGATTTAAGGAAAGAGGAAATTGCTTTTCACTGAGATAAGCTCCTTGACCCCTTTGTCCCTAAGGTGGTTGGTGGCCCAAAGGAGAAGCCAAACGACTGGTAGCAAAGGAGACCTCAGGGTAGAGTGCTCCAGCTCTGGCTTTCATCTATTAAATTTTTGGAAGGTTGGAAACACGACTTCATGGCTTGATATTCCCAGTGTACAGGATGAATTTTGCCCTCGCTACTAGGCAAACACTGAATGTTTGTTGATTGATTGCAAAAGCATCCTCACACCTGGCTTCTTCTGTCTTCTCAGTGCCTAGACTTGTTTTAAAAAGTGCTGGACAAAAGATGACTGAGGCTTGCCTGCTGTTAACCCTGGCCATGCCAGCCTCTCTGCCACGGTGTATGATTGCTACAGTTTAACTCCAAGGCTAGGCAAGAGTCTCTCGAGAAGGAATATGGGGTGAGCTTTTCATCCAGTGTTTGTTTTAGGAATTATTTCAAAACTTGCTCCTGCAATGTTTTAACAGCTCTAAAGTGAACTAGAAACTGTTCCTACAGCTAAATTCATAGCAGCTCTCTGCGGTGTGCAGGGCTACCAGCCAGATGTACCTGAAAGCAAGCGCTTGCCTCGCTCGGTCTCTGCCACAAGAGGATGATACGGGGATAACAAAGGGAAATATCGGGGAATGTCAAGTCAAACAAATCATAGCTTCTTTGGTGGCTTCTTTGACCTTGCGCTGGGAGGTAAGTCACCTGCAGGAGGGACTTTCCTAAGAAGCATGTTTGTCATTTAAACTTCTATCTCCTCCGAAAGGAGCTCTCAATCTTCCTTCTGAAGGCACTGACATTTAGCTTGGCACATTTTCAGATACTAGAAAAAGAACCATGACTTGACAAGAAAAAATATGTCAAGTTCATATAAGGCAGAAGAGGCAATTATTCTAAGTCATTTAGAAGGCAATGCGCACGTGAGTGTACAAATACCCAAGTTTCCAGACACTGCGATTCCTGTATTGTTTTCTTTGATTAGCATGTAGATCAAATAAAGATAATTAGGGGTTTTTAAAATCTTCTAATATCAAGTAAGGGCTTTTTTTTGGTAATGTTCAGTAATTTTATTATTCATTTATTTATTTTTTGGTGTGTCTGTACTCACTTTTGCCAAGCTTGGCTTTTGTTTCAAAGTCTAAGAAAGCCATGTCATGAATCAAGGTTTATTGCATAGGAAAATAAAGGAGATAGTTTATCAGAGAAAGTTTAGCATCTACTTGAGGTTAGATAGAAATCTTAAAATCGGCACACAAGCGTATTTGACACACCTCGCTGTGCATTCTCCAAATTTCCATCAAGTTCTTCCTGGGGCAGTTAAGTCATTTGCTGATTTGATGGGAGAGGTGCGAATGTTATGTGACAAAGTAAACCAGATTATTAATGTCTTCATATCCTTAAAGTGTGAGGAATCCAGAAAGGCTGAGGAGATACAAAAGTTCCTAAAATAGATGCACAGTGGGGACTTGATACACCGCCTGAGTGTTGTGCTTGTTTCCTTGCTTTAGCAGAGGTACCTGGTTCCCAGTTCCCACTCTTGGCTCCTTTCCAGCTTGTGCGTCCTGTGGCTTCTGTGGTCCTGACATTTGAAGGTGATATTTGATCCCTCTGAGTCTTTGATGATCACTTTACTCGCCTCCAGACTGTGGCTCCTCCATCATGCTACCTTTAAAAATAAAAGGCTGGCCTATAAATGAATTTAGAAGGGGAAAGTTCAATTTTGTAATTCCAGCAATGGGATACTTTCCACATTTATCACTGCCCACGGATTAGTTACTTGAGGCAGATTTTTTTAAAAAGCCTAGTGTCAGAAACATTAATGTGTGATGCCCAAATCATATGGAATCTCTTGAACTCTAAAAAGACAGTCTGCTTTTAGACCTTTTGCTTTCCTTTTTAACTTTGACCTTAGCTGTTTCTCAATCAGCTGCTTACACATTTATTTCATACACTAGAGGTGTAGAAAATTTCATAAGAAAAGCACCCAGCATAAAAATGACTTTTTAAGGAAAGTTCAGTGACCTCTGCATAGATCGAATATGACGTGTCCGAGTCACTGACTTCATTTATTAAATGCACTTCCCTGATGTATTAAATAACTCTCTCCTAAGTGCAAAGGGCTGGTGTGGCTCTTCTTGTGTCCTCCCTTCCCATTTTGAGGATTTATGATGTTTTCCTGACAGGCTCCATGTACCGAGTGCCCATTAGGTAGGAAGGTAGTTTTACCTCTGGTGAGTCCTGAAGTCAGTCCAGGGTGAGCACTATCATTTGGCAGCCTTCCTGGAAGTTTATGAAGGAGCAAACAAAAAGCAAATCACCTAGAATGGGGATTCTAGAGGGACTTTGCTCCTGCCGTAGAGTTTTCTTTCTCTGTGAACTTTTACTATGATTTTTATTGTAGAAGCGAGCAGTGCTCTCCCTTTAAACACCATGTGGAATTGAGACAAAGATGGCATAACCACGGTTCGGCTGTTTCGGAAAAGATTTGGGCAAAACAAAAGTCAACTTGCCTTGTCATAAATTGGAGTCATTTATGGGAACCTGGGGATGGAGAAGTACACGTTGCATTAAAGCTAGGTCCTACACTAGGGAGTCAGGAAAGACGCTTGTGTGTTAGACGTGGGATGTTCTAACATTGCTTAGACATGGCTGCTGCTGCTAGGTCCGTATTAGTTGTATATACAGAATGAACTCACACATCTTCAGAAAACCAAAGCTGCTGACTAGGAATCGTCCGTAAGTTAGGTCTCTGAATAATTTATGGTGTTTGCTTTGTTCTCATCTTCTTTCCAGTAGGATGTGAGAGCTGAGGGAACTTGGAAATACTACTGCCAGCTCTCTGAGAGTCTTCACGCTTAGGATTGTATTTAAAGTAGAAATTATTAGTTTGAAAAGCAATTAATATGCATGTAAGGATTTATTCTCCAATTCTTTTACACAGATTCCTTTAAAACGGGGCTGCGCATTTATTAGTCCTTTTTTCTTAACTTTCTTACCATCAGTAGATCCGGAACTGCTAACAGCAGGTCCCATAAAACGCAAAGTAATTTATGTCTTTCAACCTGTAACAGGCTGAGGCTTTGGAGTATCTTTTCACTAAAGGAATAATAATCTTTCTTAAAAACATGAAAATAAATAGTTACTGATGGCTACCTCTGCTGGGGCCTAGTTGCTAACACATCCTCACAATGCAAGAGCTGAGACAAGACCTAAATTTGGTGTTCTAAACCCATTGCTGTATTAATCATTTGAAATAAAAATGTCACAGTTATGACTCTTTGGAAACTGCTGCACTTAACTTGCAAACTGTTGCTTTTAAAAAGGCTAATTCGGGGTTGGGTACATTAATGTCAATATCCTATAAAACTGCCAGCTAAAAAAATGTCAGCAGAGACATTTTTTCTAGCCAATGTCAGCACAAAAGGGTGCCTCAGTTGTTTCATCTCTGAACAGCTGCGTGCTTTCATTGACATTTGGTGCCCTTTCTTTGTGCACTCAGCCTAACCTCTTAGGTTATTTCCTGGCCTCCCTTCTGTGACCTTTGACCGAGGCTGACCTTTAGCTGGAGAATGTGACATTTTGTTCTCCTCTAGCTGACATGTGATGCTCTCATTATTCAAAGGTATGTGAAAATAATGACCCCAAGTGCCCTTTGAGTTTCCTTTCATTATTGGTTGTTTTTGGTGCTTGTTCAGCATGTACTGGCCTAGGTGGAGGGGGTTAGGATAGAGATTGGGACCAGATAAGAAGACCAATGTCTCTTTTTTAGCCTAATTCGAACTACTTTACTGCTTGACAACTTACTTTATGGAGAACAACTAAGCCTCAGTATTTTTTTTTTCTTTAATTTGGGAATAAACTTGGCCTTTGAACAATAGGCCTTTTGAAATTTAAGAAAGTTGGTCTAGTTTGCACAGCTACTTATTTATTTCTGTGTTCTTCTAACTAATGATATTTTAAAATTTCTGATGGTATTTGCCAGTTGGTAATACCAATCTGTTATATTTCCAAAATGAATAACACACAAGTAATATATGTTAAAATGAAAAACTGAACAAATTTGTTACGTATTATATATGATTCAATTGGATATTTGCAAGAGTTCCTTTTCTATATAAAAAGTTTTATACATTTTAACATAATTTTAATAAACAATTATGCTCCTAGATTTAATGTCCATGAACTCAGGCAGGTATGCATGTTATATTTACATGTGCACAGCAGGTAGTAAATATCAATAAAGTGACTAACTTTGGGTACTGATGAGATAACAATTACCATTTTTGTATGCATGTCAGCCTACAGGGTATTTGTCCATTTAGAAAAATTATTGTTTATTTTAAAATATTGTCCTAAATAATTTATGACATCAGATGTCTAATTTTTGAAAAGATAAAATATGTTTCCACTTTAAAAAAAAAGTCAGGCATCACTATCTCCTTCTGTAGCACAAAACTGTTGATGTTTTGCTCAGTTATTTCTCATTTTTCGTATCACTACCTCTAGAATAGACCTAGCCACTGTAGAAAATTGAGAACAAGTTTGCATTATTTGCCCAAAACACTTGATCATCAACTCTGAAGTTTTGTAGCTGTCCAGGCAAGCTGTTTAGATGCTGATAGCGAGTGACCCAAGTGTTATTATAAGTGCAGTAATTACATAAGGTTCAGCAAAAATACATAGCTGAGTAACTGCACATTTGGATAAGAACAGCCTACCATGTCTGGGCCACCATCTTTCTTGAGTTTCAGCTCTCAACAGTTTGAAGAAGAAATAACTACACAATTACACTAATTATTCTTTAGCATAACAAAAAAAATCTTGAATTCCATGTGATTTTTTCAATGTATGACTCAGTCTATTGTTTAAGCCTGAATTGAAAAGACTTTGACATAGTTCATCAATTTCCATTAAAAGACATTTTTAAACCATCCCTTCTGATTTTTTAATTTATGCAATTAATGAAAATAAAAGAACACAAGTGAAGCAGATGCTTTAAGAAGCAGATTGTTTCGCGACTCCAAACAATACGTGGCAATCAGCGACCTTTGATGCAAGGTAGTTTGCTCTGGAATAGCAGGCTTTTATTTCTGATTTGCAAAAGAAGACAATATGAGTTCTTTAATCAATAAATATTTGAATGGATACTTAACAGAGAGCTTTGCTAGATTCATGTAGATGAAGTATGAATCAGACATGAATTTAGGATAAATTTGAGAAGAAAGAAACATTATTTTTCTACTGATAATGAAATATATGGAGGTATAAGAGTGAAATTTCCCTTGTTAGAATTGTATAGCCACCTGTGGACATACTAACTACTAGTGTTTTTATGTACATGCTTCTGATTCACTTGCTTTCATATATTCAAAGCACATAAAAATAGAGACAAATATGTGTGATTTTTATGGCTTTTCAGCATGAGATTTTTTAGCTTATTAGGTTTCAGAGATTCTTCAGAAAATTAAAACTTCTGTTCTTTAATTTTAATAGTCACACAATATTTTACATAAATGGTATTGTTGGGATGAAACCCAGGTAAAACAGAGACTTCTAAGTTTTATAAAAAATTGAAGAAATATATAGTTTCATGAAAAATAGAGCTTCAATTTAAATCATTTGTCTTTGTCAATTTTTAATAGTTCTATACAAAGAATTCTAAAATTTTATTATAAATACATTTTTAATTTGTCAGAAAAATTAATTTATCATGCCATTCTCCTTGGTTCTAATTACTACATATTGCTTTATCATTCATCAGTCATCCAGGCAAACTTTACAAATAATTAGATTTAGGCCCATTGCTTCCATACACTGAACACTGGAGGTAGTGTCCAAGCCAGATGTCCTCCTCAAGTAACACCACAAACTCCTAGGTTAGTGTTTTCCCCGCATGATGCAAATTGAAGAGACCTCAAAGTACAAGATTAAGCTCATTTTACTAATGTAAGAATCAAGAAAGGGAAAAATGTAGAGTACTTTCAGAATTTCACATGCTTGCCCATGAATTTCAACCCTATCCACTTTCAACATGAGTATTCATTTTAGGAACTTTTTCCCCCCATTTTCTGTCTAATACTAAAAACCTTGTCTTTCATTTTATTACAATAAACAGTGATGTTCATTATTGAATTGGAAGGAAACTTCACAACTTACTAAGAACAATGTTTCTTATATTTACATTCTGTAAATATGATCTCCTAGAGTTTTAATGATGACCAACTTTCCATTTAAATTGGTTTAATGGATTAAAGGACTAAGTCAATGATATTTTTTTGTTGGGTTTCCTCCTGAATTGAAGAGAATAGGATTGTATTGATTACTAATCAGAGACATACACAGATGTATGTTTAACCAGGGTGAAATAATCAATAAAAGTAAGCCATAACAGGATGAAGAGCCAAAATTGGCAAATACTTTGATAATAACATAAATTAAAGAGAACAGGATTTTTGTTTATTCTTTCATTCTGTAGGATTTTATGAAATTAGCAAATCTACTTTAAAGCTGTTTTGAATTTCCTGATTTGGAAATACTTGGTGCATTCATCTTTATTCATTTGTTATTTCTTTATTTTTGGAAACAGCATTAGAAACTTGTTTTTGCACTTAGCTCATTTTGTTCTCTGTAAAGATTCTTAACTTGTCAGGCATTTAATCACTATTAAAGACAAATGTTTTCACTAGTTCAGAAAAGTTTTCACCTAATAATAAAATATGACTTGCCACATAAGTGTCACCCTTCATAGACAGAGTGCTTTCAAGTGATAAGGGGTAAGCACGTTATAAGCGTTTAAAAATCGTGTCTGGCATGAGGCATAAGTTTCCCTCTCCAAACCCCCATAACCTAAAATTGAAAAGAGCCAAGGTCTGTTTCCTGCTTTGTGACATTGCCTTATTGTCATTTAGATGTCTTTAACCACAAAGGCCCTATGCCCCTTGTGGTAGATCTATAATAGCCATAAATCTGCCTTCTTGGTCCAGTACTGTTTTTCAATGTGTGTTCTGTTAAAATCCAGATATGTACATATGAGTACAGTAAGAAAGACTTACCCTGTATTGTAGTAGCCATAACTGAATTCCCAGATCTTTTGGTACCTAAGACCTCAAACTTGGCCCTGATTTCTTGATTAATCGCCATTTTAAAATAAAACCCCGAATGGGGAAATCAAAAGTCTTAGAATTAAAATAATCTTTTTCAGTTTTCTTTAAATGACTGTTACATGTGTGATTATATGTAATAAAATATTTTTTTCTTATAATTCTTTATGTAATCACAACTTTGTCTCTTCGCTTTTAAAATAAAAGGTATTGTAATTCTTGCTGATTTTGCTGAAATTCACATTATTTCCTGAGAAGCAGTTTGTGTATTAATTTAAAGGTACATACTCCTTTTCTCTCTTTCAATGGAGACCTAATTTTAACTCTTAATAGAAAATTCCTTCATCAATAACAATGATTTCTTTATTTTTTATCTACTGATTCCAGAATAGATTAGCATTGAGCAAAGAAGTGAGGTATATGCATATGCATGCGATACGCGATGTTTATGTTGAGCTTGAGTATTTTGTGAACATGTATGTTGGGCCAACCTTACAGTCCCTTCCCCTTACAGTCCCTTTCTCATATAAGAGAAACCATGGGATATTTAACCTTCTGTGTCTGACTTACTTCATTGAGCATGATGGTCTCAAATTGCATCCGTTTACCTACAAAAGCCTCAAATCTATCTGTCTCTGTGGAAGTGTAGTACGCCTTTGTCAGAAGTGATTTATAATGGAAGCTGGAGGGGAACAGATAGATTGAATTTATAAAGTATGTTTAGTCAAAACAATAGTCTCAGAAACTGCCAAAATTCATAACATTTTGCTGGTGGATCTCTTAACTCTAGAACAAAAAAAACTAGGTTAAAAACCATATTTGAATGTCAGATTTTTAGCCTCTCAAATTCTACTGACTTTATATTGATATTAGTGAGCATATAGTCCCTTCAGAAAGTCCTTCAAAATATCATTTAAAAAATTATTAATAAAGTATTTTGATACTGTACTGGAGGTTTTCATTATCAAACATCAAAAAAATTATATGACATAAAAATTCAATATTTTTCAATGAAATGGAAATACCCTTCATATACATAAAATCTGCAAAGAAATTTATTTCAGCAGAATAATAGTTAATTGATAGTGCTAAGTTCAAAAAGGCAGAAAAAGATAACAACCCAATTTAGGTAAAGATGAAGCCTCTGTATGCTGGAGGAAAATAAATGTCAAATAGAGAAACCATATCTGAAATTCACATCACATTCAGATTCACAAAAAATGTTAAGATCAGTAGGGGGGAGATTGTATTCCAATTAAATTTCCTTTACTCACATCAGCCGGTCTTGGTTTGAAATTTAATCATATGATTTACAAGGCTATTTCGAACGCATGAAAGGGGGGCAGCTCATGACAGGGAGAAGGAATGGCTAATGTAACATTTTTTAAAAGGCCATGAATTACAAAGTTTGATCTTAGGGTGGAGTTGGGATAGGTTAAAAGAAAGTCACTAAACTATCAGAAGTATTTATATCTTGCTCCTTTTTTTTTTTTTTTTTGGTGTGATACATCATTCACGGGAGATTGTTTTTGAAGACTGGGAAAACCGGATAAAGAATTTCAAGCTTTACATAATTATTAAAGAGACTGTAACTAGACACCAAATGTTTCCCAAGATTTAGCGTTGTCGGGCTCCCTGTGGACAGCAAGGCCTGGGTACAATAGGGCAAGGATTTATAATAGTTCAGCACAGACAGCAACAGATATGTTTTGGATATGAGAAACCAAAGAAGCTGTCAAATTGTCAAATTGCCTTATGGCTTGTTTTGAGGGAAATGGTACCAAAAAGGTAAAAATCCTGTCACACAGGGGCTTGGAAAAGAGGAAGGTTTTGGGATATATATATATGACATTTTTGTCCCAAACCCAAAGCATGCCACATAATGTGGAGAAGAATAAAAATTAGATACAAGTCTAATGGGTTCTTGATGCTCCTCAAAGATTCTTGATATGCATGCTGTATTGAACTAAGACCAGTTTTACAAAACCGTGATAGGTGAGAATTGACACAGTAAACATTGGAAAACACACAGCAAACTCATATGTCTACAGAGTCCTGGAAAATGTTTGTGTTGCCAGGGTGGCTTTTATCAGTGTGAAGGCTAGCAAAGGCTATGTAAGTTGTTTTCACAGACGCTTAAGATAGTAGAAGTATGTTATTGCAAACTCATTTACAAGTCTGTTTTTTTTTTATACTCCTCACACAATGGTTGATCCAGTAGAACACATAATTAGAAAAAGTACAACAAAAAATTCAGATTTCTTTATTATTGTGGTATTGTCACAGCTTTTGTGACTTCCAGGCTATCTGTTTATGCAGTATATTTTTTGATATTCTAACATGTGGTTCTTAAATTCATTTCTGGTATTATGATACATAAGGTGACATTAGGGACAGATGCAGTCACGAAGGCACTAAGAGTCTTGATCTTTTTCATAATGTGTATAAGATCTTCTCATAACGCAAATTATGTATGAAGATCTATGTGTATAAATATGTATAGAAGATCTTTTTGTAATGCAGATTAATAAATTAAGATTAAGTGACTTTTAAGAACATTGATTATTGATCTAATAAGCTACTATAGGCATTAAGGCCCTTTGTGTAAATAATAATTTTTAAAATGCAAGCTACTTCATAACAAAAATTCTTAAGAAAAGTACTTAGAATTTCTTACATGCTGAATGGTCACTTTTCAACATTAAATATCTTGGCCAAAAAAACATTTTTAAATTAAGAACCATTTAAATGATATGACTACCAAAAAAAAGAGAGAAAAGAAAGGCAAAGAACAAAACGTCAGAGTTCCTACTCATGTGCTTTAGTATTGATATTACATTAGAATGGTATACATGATTGCATGGTTTTAAATGACAAGTCATTCTACATTCAACTGATGATAGTATATTTTTCCAAAAAAAGAAAATCATACTTTGTATTGTAGTGATAATTTCAATTTTTGAACATTTATACCTGTCAAGAAGGCCTATGTAGTGATGGCTACATTCAGGAAATCTCGAGAAATGTGTCATCACTTTGAAATGAATATGGTTAGTCTGTGCTGTGGATGACGATTGGGCCTGACATTTTTGGTAATACTTTGTGACATGTTATCTTGCAGTACATGAGAAAACTAGAGCATGTACCTTAACTGACTCAATTTTCAAAAAGACAAACTAATGGATAAAACAGTGACACAGATCGTTTACAGGGTGATCTCCTAGAGGACAGTATATACAAGTTATTTTAAAATGCTGACAACATTTTGCTTGATGAGTTTTTGATGAGTCAATGAATGACAGAGAAATGCATATATTCAACAAGGAAGAAAACTTATCTACTGAAAAAAGGACTTCAGAAAGTATCAGAAGGGTAAAAAAAATCACCTATTTAAGGAGTAATTTTGCATAGAATGTGTCTTAAGAGCCATAAAATTTTAGAGTTGGTAGATGAAAGTTAAAGTGCTTGTATCTCCACACCCAGTGCCATAGTCACTCAATTCTCTAAATTACAGGAAGTTTAGAAATTATTTGTTTTTAAATCTTGATTCCTTCCCTTTCCTGAAATTTGAAACCTCATCTTTCAACAGTAAGAGACTTGCTCTCTATTCTTATTGTTTATCTAAACTGACACTAAGTCCATAGTTAATTTTTATAGACCATCCTTGTTTGGGAATTGGAGAGGGAATTGCTTCTCTACACTGTCTTGCGACCTTGTTTCAAGCATAGTGTTAGTGAGACCAGCGATGCATATTTGCTCTGGCTTCCTAATTTCTTTCAGGGCTTTGTTAAGAGGGGAGGAAAGGGGCAGAATATTCTAGCAGCCCTAGAAAAGCCAGTCACAGCATTGGTGCTACTCTCAGCAGGTTGTAAGAATCATTATTTCCTAGGAAAGATAATATAAAGATAATTCCTTCTATATAAGTCCTTAGCCTTACAATGTTATTATCAGGGAATGTATAAAGCCATACATGGGTTTTGAGGTGTTCTTCCTTCCCATATTTTCTTCCTTCCTTCCTTCGTTCCTTCCTTCGTTCCTTCCTTCGTTCCTTCCTTCTTTCTTTCTTTCTTTCTTTCTTTCTTTCTTTCTCTCCTTCCTTTCTTCTCTCTCTTTCTCCTTATCTTTGTCTCTGTCTATTTCTTTCATTATTTCTCTCCTTTTCTTTGAGACAGAGCTGTGGTATAACTCAGTAAGGTCTCAAACCATTAGATAGCTCAGGTTGGCCTGGAACTCGCAATAATCCCTCCTGAAGCTCCAAAAGGCTGAGATTACAGGCATGCGCCACCATGCTCAGCTGTCTTACCTCACTTGTTATTCATTAAATATGGTTGAACAAATACAACATTAAGATTGGGGAATTACCATTACTAAAACAAAATTGTAAATTATCACAAATATACCAATACCGGATATTCTCTATGGGCCAACATTCCAATCTTACACCTATTCTTCAGAACAGGTTAAAGACAAAGATGCTTGCATTTATTTGGAGCCAAGATAAACACTTTGTATTATGTAAATATTTGCACTGGTGTGAGATCCTTGCTAGAATTTAAAACAGCCCAGGGTCCCCAGCTGGCATGATCACGGGGTGGGAAGCATGACCAAGGTATCTTTCTCAGGTCACTGAGCTCCTTAATTACTGAAAGATCAACACCCAGTGCCAACCGTCAGGAACTCTCTTGAGATTTCTTAGCCTGGAATATTTTACTGCCATTCCTCTTGCCACCTGTTCTTTGTCTAATCTATTGTTTTGTGGTTGTTGCTTCCTTTATCAGAATACCTATTTTTAATTCCATTTTTGTGCTAAAAACAATTGAAAAACCTACAAGCATCTCAATTTTATCAAGTATTCAGTAAAACAGAGGACTGACAACCCTGGAAAAAGCATCACTTATTATGAGCCCAGAAGATAGAAACGACCCCTAATAAAGTAAACCCAATAGGCAAACACAAAGTATGGTAGTCTAAAGTGATTTCTCAGCCTAGACAATCACATTCCACCAAATATCACATCAATGGGAGAGTGTGTGTAAGGGATTTGGGACCATAGTCTTAAAGATAGGTCTGGTTTTTCCCTCTGCAGGCACTCCTAGTGTAGCTCGAGGTGGGTTTCTAGCTGAGCTTTACTAAGATTGGTTAGAACCTGGGCAGTTATTTAATATTTTAATTACCACGAGATCGAAAGGGATTTCTAAAATATGTGCTTGCTCGCTGCTAAATAGTAATATACTGTACACTCACTTCTTTCTTTTTAACATTTCCGAACCACTCTGGGAAACAGGCAAGAGAGATTCATTATCCCCACCTGAGCAAGGAAGTAAGATTGAGAGAGGTTGGAGTGCTTGCTTTTGTGTTTTTCCCACGCTGGTAGACCATTATTCCTCGCAGTCTACACATGCATAGCAATGAGTTTACCCCCGACGCCGCAGTTTGATTCTTGCTGTTTGCAAGTGAAGCCCAAATGAGTCTTTCAAAGTACAGTGTTAATTGTGCACATAAAAGAGAAATACCCAATTGGTCCCCTCCCCGCCCCCAAATCCCTGCACCTTCTCAATATAATTGGATAAGAGAAGGGAACAGAGAAGAATTCAGGGGAGGAGGCTGTGTTCCGACCTCACCAGTGGGCGGGCCCTGCCTAGGCCTCTTCACGGCCATGATCTTCTCATCTGTCAATCAGGAGATGGCTTCCTTGAGTTGTGTCTCCTCCTCAGCCCTATGTCTGACAATCAATTTTGAATTTTTGCTTGGGAACAGGAGGACATTGTTTCCGTGAGAAATCAGTTTCAGGCATCTGCATAAAAATCTATGTCTCAGGAATAGTTGTATTAAAATGAATCTCTGAAAGATGAAATTTCAGGAGTCATCAATGTGTGGTAAAAAGATTACTCTTTGTGGACTAGCATGAGAGTTGCGGTGGCCACTTCGATATGCTTCCCATATCTTGCTGTAGGGAAAACTATGCTGTCCAGCTTTGGGGAAATTGGTCAGCCCATAGCCTCCTCCCTTCGGAACTGGCCCCTAGGGCAGAGTGGTCTCCTATTTCCCGGAGTCCGAGCCACTTCAGTTCACCTACATCCAGCGATGAGTAAAGGCATATCAATAGATGCCAAAGGCCCAAGATCTACATAACAGTGTAAGGGACACTGTAGCGACCTCCTCCACAGTGCTCCTGTCCATGATAGCACACGCTTCAACAGATGTTTACCACTGCAGGTCAGCTTCTCCCCCACCTACTCTTTTTAGAAATCTGGGGTGAGGTAGAGAGGGGGGAATGGAGAGAAGACATCATAGAGACAGTCAAGACACAAGATAGTTTGTTTAAAAATTCTCCACGGAATACAAAAGAAGGAAGAAGTAGATGAAGCAGGATAACAAAGACACATTGATACCTTCTGAGGAAAATACCTAAATGTGGAGGTCCCAAGAGACAATGACATAATTAGTGGCTGAGCTTCTTCCGGGAGGTCTTCAGGAAGCATCAAGCTCAGAATAGTCTCTGGCTCATATCCTGTCATTTCAAGTATCTGCAACAGACTTTCCCAAGGAAGGTACTCAACCTTGTGAGTGGCCTAACACGTTTATGACTACAAAGTTGGATTCTAAGCTTCTAGATCTGTTTTTCTCTAGATTCTTGAGGAAACTTTGTAGATGGTGCTTGGATTTCTGTCACCACACACATTGATCATACCAAAAATGTTTGAAATACCGTAAAATAAGAGTAATAATAGTAACATTTGGTTGCTTAAGTTTTTATAAAAGCCACCACAAGACTTTTCCTTGTTTTAAGAGCCATAGAATATGGAATGATTCAGTAAATAGAAGGATTGATGCCAGTGAGTTTGTCCTGAATATTCCACAGAAAGGCCAAACGTTAGATTCTGAGGTCACAACAGATGTCATACGGCCTTGGAATGTGTGCAAGGTAGAATATGATCCCTAGGAAACTCTGACAGTTAGAGCAGAGGCCTCATTTTCTGCCAATTCTTATAGTCTCAGGGAGTACCCAATTTGGGTAATTGTACTAGTATCTTGCAAAAATGGAGCTTTTGAGTTTGCTCCAGTTTTTGATAAATAGATTCCTACTGAAGAGGACTAAAATCTAGATGTAAGCACTAGTGTCTTAGCATATTATCTTTTCATCTAGAGGCAGCTGAAGCCAGCATTTTAAGTGAAGGGTGACAAGCCAGGAATTCTGCTACTTGGGCAGAGCCCTGTGGAGACGCTGAGTGCTGAGGCATGGCTTCACTTGAATCGCGCCTCACCACCTTGCCCGCTCTGTATTCAGGAACATTTGTGTTCTCTCTGAATTTTATTATCCTTTTTTTTCTATGTTTAAGTTCTTTAATTTTGTCCCTTTTATTAGTATGTATACACAATACACATTTTGTTACATTACTTGGGCATTTTGTGCACACCCATATTGTGTCAACACTACAACCCTTCCCTGCCTCCTTTGGCCCCTTTGATCCCTCCCTCATCCCCCCTGACTCCCACTACCACACCCACTTGGTTCCATAAAATGCCTGCATTTGTATTTCTCATGGTAGAGAAATCACGCAATATTTAATTCTGAGTTTGACTCACTTCACTAAGCGTGATAGACTCAAGTTGTATCCATTTACCTACAAACCCCTCAAATCTATCTGTACGAAAGAGTAGTACTCCATTGTGTACATGTACCACAATTTTTGTATCCATTTGTCTGTTAATGAATATTTATCACCTGTATATATATTTATCACCAATATAGTTTTTTAAAAAGCTTCCAACAAACTCTTTTCTGGCTTTTGAGTTAGACCTGTATTAAAATGCTAGTTCCACAACAATTGCTCATAAAAAATTAAGGAATTGCTTATCACTTTGGAGTCAGAAATCCTGCATCTGCTAAGATAAGTTTGCATCGATACTATTTCATGTGCTGCTATGAAGCAATGACATCATGAATGTAGCACCTGTAGCACACCTCCTGACACAAAATAGCGGTTCAGTTCACACTTCACTTATTGTCAGTTCCCTCATACTTGCATATTTAGAGAGTTGTCTAAATTTCATTCTTTTTTTGTTTTTTGTTTTTTGAAATAAGGTGTTGCTCTGCAGCCCAGGAAGGTCCTCAGATCACTTTGTAGTCAATTGTGCTCTTTTTGCTGGGAGACAGCGCCTGCCGACACCGACAACTCAGGGGAGGGAAGATTTATTTCAGCTCGCAGTGGGCATCTGACAATGGCCACAAGGCATGACGGAGGGGCCAAACTCGCAAGATAGGTATGCCCTTCTAGGTTATGCCCCAGTGATCTGCCACTTTTGGCCAGACTACCTTCTTAGCAACAGGAAGTCACTGGATTAACCCACTAATACAATTAACTCCCACAATCCAATCACCTTCTAAATACATGAGACTTCCAAGGGATACTTCAGATCTGAACCATAGCAATGACAATACTACAGTAGTAGGGCAAGGGAAGGACAGCGGAGCAGATTAAGTTGGGTGCTGTTAGAACATGCTGGTCTGTCTCTTTTTTGAGGAGACACTTTCCTGGAGAAAGCATGTCTCCTTTGAGACTTGAAGGGTTTGTCATGTTCCCCCAGCTAGGCAGGGTAAGAGAACATGTTTAAAGTGAAATTATTAACCTGCGGTAGAATATTCTTTACATTTATCATATCAGTGATAATAATCCTTGAAATACATGCTCACTTAGGTCATAAATGATATTCCTTCCTCCTAGAAACCCCTAACCTTGCAGGAATAAGCAATAACAACAACAACAGCCAACACCAGGTAAGCTGGACTACATCAAAATTTAAAAAGTTTTGAAGCCGATGATACTATCAAGATAGTAAAAAAAGAACCCATAGAATGAGAGAAAGTATTTAACAGTCACTTATCTGAGAAGAGACTGGCATCCAGGCCACAGGAAAACTCCCACAACTCAATAATAAAAAGACAAATAATCAAATTTATAATTCATAGTGATTTTAGAGTACCACCTGCACACAGGAAAAACTTTAATTTCTAGGGTCCTTTGAAATCTAGCCAACAGATTTGTACTTTCCTATCACTTGAACAGAACCTCAAGTACTCACATAATAGAAATGTATCCTGTCAAATTTAGTTACAAATAGGATGTCACTTACCAAATAAAATATCTGGTAGAACGTCATAATCAAATCTCCAAACTCAGGCCTACCTACGTAGACCTCCTCTCCTCCCTCTCACAGCCTGGAAGTGGATAGCAGAAACCGGTGGGCAGGCACAACCCTTTCCTACCTACTCGCTAGCTCTGATTTCTAGTTCCTCCCTCAGGCTCAGGAGAGTGAGTCAAGGACCTGTAGTGAGAAACTGAGACTCACTTAGTTAAGGGGACAGGAGGGAAGTTCTTCTCATATTCTGCTTGCCAACTCATGTCCCCTGGGTTGTGGCCAGTGGGAGAAAAGATAGCACTTAAATTCACACCTGCTCGCTGTCCATTCACAGATATAATTTTTTTTTTCCTTTTGGTTCGTGGATAGGGGCTGTATGTATTTCAAGAGTCTCCTATTGACTTTTACTTAAAACTAGAAAATTCCTTAATGTCTTCAAGTTAGAGTTCCCCTACACAGTCACTCAACCTAAGCCATCACCAAGCCATGGGAATATCTGTTCATAGGAAGGCATCATTCTTTAGGCTCCCAGAATCTTTGAACACATTCCCTGTGAACTTACCTACGTCATGTTGTGACTGCTAGCTACCCCATCCCTCCTGTTCACCATCTCCCCGCTGTTTAAGCCCTACCTGCCCATTTGACTTCACATGCCTCGTGAGACAGTGCCTCTGCCCTTGGATGAGTCATTTCTTCAGCCTCTGAAAACCCAAAGTGCTGAGTAAGAGTTCACTGGATACTTTTCTAACAGTATGTTTTATTCCTTCCCTTTATTTTCCTTACCTTCCTGCTTCTTATTGTCACCTCTCTTCCTAAGTGAACTTCTGTTTCCACCTATGTAAGATTTTTTAAAAGTTGATTTTCTTTGGGGGGGGGGGGGTGTTAACTAGAAAGAAGACCTTACTTGATACTTCTCACCTGCTTTTTCTACATCTCAGAGAAATTGTATCTTACTGTTTTTTCCTGCCATTTTAACTCCAAATTTTTAAAAACTTTATGGATTGATATTTCTCAGTGTTTTCTGATTTTACACATTGTCTGTTCACTTCTTTTTGGGAAAAAAAGCTAGGGTTTAGTATCCTCACATTAGTGGCTAGCACATATATTTCATCAGTCTATGATACTTTCATAAGACTTAAGAGAACCGGTACTTGAAGTTTGCCTTGTCATATTTGTTACATTTTTGATCATATCAAATATTGCAGACATGGCTATTTTTCTTTTTCCTGTATAATTTTCCTTTTCTCTGGAGTTACTAATGGTTGGTATTTGCCACCAATGTATCTCTAATCTGTTCAACTGAACTCTAAACCCCTAAAACTAGAGTCAAGCCTACTGGCTCTATGGTGTCTTGATGACACCCCACCTGGTTCTTCTCTTCTCCCGTTCTCATCTGGATGGATTGCTCTGCTGACTCTCAGCAGTTATTTTCCTGGGAGCTTCTCTCATCTTCACCCTGGGATTTCCCATATATTTTCTCCATGTGAGACACAATTGCTGAATATTTTGTCTTTCTTGACGTGATGTCCTTGTTTTGGTACTCATATACCAATATCCTCCCAGGAAAGTAGTGTGCCTGGGTCTGGTGTGTGGGTAAATAATTGTTTGGGGATTTTCTTATGTTTTTGAAGATATAACTGATCTTGTAACTGATTCATAATTTGGTTTGGTATAGAATTCTACAGTGTTAATCATTTTACCTCTTAAAATTGGAAAGTGTTTCTCTGTGAATTCTAGCTTTCCTAAGGGTATGGGGAAGTCTAAAGTCATTTTGATGATGATCTCCCTGGCAAACTTTCAACACATTCTGTTTGCTTCAGATTTTCTTGATGACAGTTCTTTTTATTCATTGCAATGCATGCAAATAAATTATTTAGGATTTGTGCTGCAAATATTTATCAAGCTCTCACTACATGTAGAAACTATTTTAGAACTTGTTCCTGCATCCTCTATGAAATCTTCTTTCATTATTTCCTATTTTCTACCCTTGATTTTTAATTTTGTTAATTTATGGAGCTCCCACTGTTTATTGAATTTCCTGACTTAATCCTCTAATTTCTTTATCTTTTCAATCAGTTAATTTCAATTTGTTTTTCTGAACTACTACCCTAGAGATATCTTAAATTATCTTACCTTTCTGCTTTGAAGCTAGCATTTTTCATAACTAGCTGATATATTTAAATTTTAAGATTTTTTTCTTGTTTCCTCTAAGTACCTTTTTGCTATATGTGTTGGATTCCACATTAACAATAGCAGTTTCTCTCAAATGAATGAATGTCACTCCATTTCAGAGTGAGATTTTAAAGAGTAGAAGGTAAGGTAAGAGAGGCCAAGTTTATTGACTGCAAAGGTTTTCTCTGGGCTTAGTAAATTTTACTAAAGTTGTCCTCCATTCTCATGTCAATTAGAATATAAATCTGGCAGACTGCAGTTTGTATTTCTCAGAAGAAAAGAAAAGTGTGAGCTAGGTGTCCTTATATTTTGAGTACAGATGATCCCCCAGTGCCTGCCTGCCTTTCTTTCTTTCTTTCTTTCTTTCTTTCTTTCTTTCTTTCTTTCTTTCTCTCTTTCTTTCTTTCTGCAGTGGTCTTGCATCCACGCTGAGGGTGTGTGTGTCCAATTGTCCAGTGCTTCCCTCTTACAGATAGTAATCTCATTTCCACTGGAGTCAGGCAGGGGCAGCTGATCACCTGTGTGGAATAAGACAACCGGGCATCTGGGAGGTAATCACTCCTTACAATTTAATTCAATCTCTGGGCTCAGCCATATTTTCTCTCCTGTTTCTGAGTTGCCTGATGTCTCCTATCCCTGAGCCTTGTCAGGGTTTCATAGCCTGTTCTTGGCTTCTCCTCATTATGTATGAACTTCCCAAGAAAGCTCAAATCTCTGTAAGTTAATAGTTGAAGGGGACTCATCTACTTGTTTTGTTGGCCCCTCTTGTCATTTAGGGAGCCGCTGGGAAAAGTTTGATTTACTGACTGTGAATATTTTTTAGGGCTTTTTTTCTTCTCTCCCTTTATTTTTCCTCATCTTCCAAGTATCCCAAAATATTGACCATGGCCTGCCTGCTGTCTGTAAAGTAGGCAGCAAAATCAAGGCAGAACTGGCTTTCAAAATGTCAGAAGGCAGGAAGAAGCTGATAGAGGTCACCTAACCTCAATGTAGGACATGGAAATGGATCACACTCAAGAAGGCAAGAGGGAGGCAGCTATAAACTGCAATGAATGTTGCAAACGAGGGGAGAAAAGGTAAACCTATGAATATTGTCTGGGCTAGCTAGGGGAGTGCGCAGAAACTCCAAGTAGATGCTAAAGTTGTTGTGCTCAGCATCTAAAAGGCAGGAATGGACTTTCTATTATTTTTTTAATCATAGCTTCACAATTTTTCTATCTGGGAATCTTGCTTAACTCTCTAATCTTCAACTGGAAAGAGGGGTCATTACCCACAACATTCTCCTGGAGTTGTTGAAATTAAATCTATTAACATCATAAAAGTTTTAATGATTTAAGTAATGACTGAGTAAAAAAGCAAGTGAGCTAAAATGACGCGTGATCCACATAGTAGGTTCTTAATAAAATTTAACACATCTAAAGATAATTATACTAAACTGTCCTTGTCTTTGAATTTCATGGCCACTTTGTGTGTGTGTTTGTGTGTATGCGTTTGTGTATACGTGTGTTTGTGCACTTGGCCATAGAACTAGTAGCTATTTTAATGGTTGCCTTTATTTGGAATAATTAGCTACATAGTGCTGCAATTGAAAAGACATATACTTCCAAATCCCTTCCAATAACAGCACCAGGAAGACAAATCATGACTGATTAACCAAGAGCTATGCTTTGCTTGGTCCAACAACAACTCTGCCCCAGGCACGTCTGAACAGTCTTCCAGGGACTCTGACCGATCAGCAACGAACCAAATGGCTGGTAATTTCTAATTTATAAACACTGCTTGACGTAGGCAGTTGGGCATCTTGCCACACCGCTGTGGCCTGAAATAGCCCAGCCACTTTTCAGTGTGCTGGAAGCCATTTGAAATGACTTAATAACTCTTTACCTACCTCTCCACTGGAGTCCACTGACACCATTGGATGGGGATGGCCGTCGAGTGCCCTCAGGACAAGGGGTTCAGGTTTCAGCTTCATGGGGTATTAGCTGAACAATGAGTATATTGTGAAAGTCCCATCTGTCAAAGTAATCAAAGGATAAAGAGGAAAATAATACAATTAAAATTTTAAGACACATACATTTATCTTCGGTTTTTTAAAACTGATCTCAATTTGGCATGATTTTCTTTGGCAAAGAAGTCAAGACACTGGCATGCAAACTGGGATCTTGCCTAAAATGAATCTCTGAGTACAAAAATGAAAACAAGGAGAAGAAATAGTACTACTGAAGGGGAAAAGAGCCTGTCTCTTAACTAAATGTTCCAATAAGATCATAATTAACTAGCTTAGATTAATCAGTATTCCTTATAATTAAGTATCTATTTCACCTGACAATTGCATGAGAAGGCTAAAAATGAGGAAAAAAATGAAAGAAATGAGATAGTCCTTGGTGATAAACAATGTCAATTCTGATTGCTGGGACCTGGAGGAGGGTCTCAGCTGGAATCCCAGAGTCCTCAGCAGTTTCCTTCTATTCTCAGGAAGTCAAGCAGGACCCAGACTCTGTTCTGCATCCTCCTTGGCAGCGACCATCACCTCCCGGACCCCTGCTCTTTGGATCGGCTGGGACACTCTTCTACATCAAATTCTTTCTCTACAAACACTTGAAAGTCATTTTTGATCACCTGCCATTGTCATCTATGCAGCAACTACAAGTAGATCTCAGTGCATCAGAGCAGCCCCCTCGGCCCAGGTCACACCTTCAGAGAGCTGCCTTTGGACCCTGCCAGTGCCACAGGATGAGGCCACAGAGCACTGGCTGTGAATTGTCTTAACCTGGTTTTCAATGGGTGGTCAGAAACAATTTCCCTTTCTGAAGTGGATTTTTTTTCCTTCCTCTTCTGTCTTCTACATTCATCTACACCAAACCAAACAAGACACATTATCTGGGTGCAGCAGCTTCTTCTTACCTCTCTGGTGGACTAATTATTGGATATTCGGGGCACCTGCAACCTTGTCTGGATCTAGAAGGGCACTGAATGGAAGGCAGACACTCAGACACCCCTTAGCAACTCTGAATGCCATTACACTGATGTCCTTCCTCTGGCAAGTGCTTTAGATCAAGGGCTTGTCGTCATTTGTCTAGACAAAAGTCTTGATCTGCTTAATGAATCTAGCCTGATGAAAATCTCATGATTAAGCCAGGAGCATCCCCCTAGGCCCAACCCCCTCAAAATAAGGACCAGTCCCCCCAAAAATGCATTTTCAAGAATCCAAATGGAGTTTCTGTGCAAAAATGTTGTTTTTCTCAGGTAATGTAATGACCTGATGCTGGACTAAACACTGCTGAAATGTTTCTGAAGATGATTAGAGATGGGCAAATGTTTTCAGAGTCTACTGATGATTTCTTGTGAGTTACTCTGCATTTTTCTACCTGGATCAAAGAAACGAAGTCCCTGTGAAAGAGAAAGGTCTTCCTGCTTCTGGTGCCATCTGTGAAATTGTGGCATACAGAGCTGGATTAACACTTCGGGTGGTTCTCTTCTTCCTACCCTATGTAACATATACCAGGCTTTCTAATTTTGACAGAAGTAGAAAATTCTTCGGAGCACCGATGTCTCAAGAAAACAACAGTGGTGAGCCAACTGGGTAATACTGAGCTGAACTTTTACTAATTAAGACCAAATTGGGCACCTGCTCTGTCGTACCTTGAAATAGGCCAAGTAGGCTTAGAAACTCAGACTTCAACATATCAGATCAGGCTTCAAGGCTTTATCAGGTAAATTAAGAGCAGCCAACCAGGAAAATAGCTTGCCTATCAAACTGGGCTATCTAGGACAATGAGGTTAATCTAATTCCACAAATTTTCTGTTCCAACAACTTCAAGCTACAGTTGAAGGAAATGACCCAATAAAGCCATCTGATCATCAGACCCTATCTCCAGCTCTTTGAATGTACCTAGTGGACTAGTAACATTTAAAGTGTCAAGAGGCAAAGATCATAAAAATCCCACTAAAACTATTGAGCTTCTCTCAAGTATTTTTCTAAACACTCTCAGGCTATAGTACTTCAATTATCATTCCCAGATCTTCACTTTTCTAATTTTTCCATCTCCCAAAATCTAGCTTCTACTTCTTTTTTTTCTCTATTTCAGCATTGCTTGTATTTAAAAAAAAAAGTTCCCAACTTCGATCCTTTCTAGACTCTAGAGATCCCAGCAAGGATATTATTCCTTTGTGAGCTCTGGTTTCCCCAAACGCCATTATTCACTGCTGCCCCACCAGCATGAGCAGGTTAATTTTCTTAAGTTGTACGTTTTTTCCCCCCATTGATGAAAATGATTATACATGTAAACTCTGAAGAAGTATTACACTCTATAAAATATTTTAATGATTTTTGCAAACTTTTTCTACCTGAATCCCCATCTCTTCACTTCCTAGCACACAGTCTTGTAAGCCAACCTCGGATATTTTGGAGACTTAATTTTGGTATACTATTATGTTCTCTCACCTGTACACAGACAATCATAATCATGTGTTAGTGGGCCTGAATGAAGGGACCCACCACACAAACACACATTTGCCAAAATTATTTCTCTGCTCCGCAGTCCTAGTTCCTGACCATGACTGGATTGTTTTTGCCAAGTCTGAAATTGCACATGAGGCTGATTCTCGGCCACCATTTTTTTCCCCCTGAGTTCAAGTAGTTGAGTCATTTCTTCTCATTACTGCTGTTTTCTCCTAGCCGCCTACTCGGCCAACTTCATACAGTACTATGTTCTCAAACAATCATAGGAGAAATCACCAAAAAATTGGTGCTAACTCTGGAACACTGAACTTAAACTAAGGTGAAATTAATAGGAGAGAAATTGTATTTTAGCAGGACAAATGTCTGGTCAGCAAGGAAACTATCCCAGAAATGATGAGCTCAACACCAATTAATATATTTAAGTCAAGGTTGAATGCTGACATGATAAACTATTTTCTTTGAAACGTGATGCAGTAAAGAAGACTAAGGAATCTTTCTCCATTTAATGTTACATAATAATAGGACTTTCAAATATTTAAATGTAACTGAACATTTTTTTTCCTCCCTGAAGTATTTGAAGCTTAGTAAACAATGATACTTGGATTCTCAAATGAGTCAAGGGCAACATTACGTGAAGCCTCTGAGCCAAGTCTGAGTTTTGAGTAAGGATCTTAATATGTGTCTGCAGGGCTTGGGGGAAACACAGGAACAGGAGATGGGGCCAGGCACAGCTTGAGAAATTTAAAGCTGACAGGATTGAATAAAGCTACCCACCTGGTGGAGGAATAAGGTGAGAGAAGAGGGTTCTGGAAGGCGGCTATGCTTTTCTCCATAGGCTGTTTTCCCATGAGGCAAATGGGTCTGGTGTTGAGCTATCCTGAAAAAGTGTCTACTCATGAGAGTTATTTAAACATCAAGGGGACCTCAGAAGTGGTATCCATTTGTGGAGAAAGTCTGGGGTCAGGGACTCATGAAGGAAGCAGGAAGCCAACCTGAAGGCATCATGTAAGTACCGGTTAATAATCAGTCAATCAATACATATTGCCCTGCAAAGAGATCCTTAGTTCATTTTGGTAAATAGAATGAATTTCCTGAAATGCTGGGGAATTTTGGAGACTATCAGTGGAATATTAGATTAGGACAAACTTTACAGGCCTTTGAATATCATCATACATTCCATGATATAAACCTGTAAGTGAAATCATCAGAGACATTCCACTGAGAACGATTATGATTTAGGTGATTGGGAAATATCTTCTTCCTTGATCCCATTTATTTCTCTATTAGGGACCAGATTTTTTTCCGCAAATTAAGTTGAATCAATTTCTTTGTGTTTTACTTTTTTTCATGCCCTTCCTTTTATCTTTACACTGATCTATTTTCCTTCTAATTTTTTGCTTGCTTGTCCATAAACATTAAGTTATTGTTATGTTTGTCTTCAGTGCCCTATACAAGTATTACATTGCCCGCTAATATCATTCCCTTTTCTGACTATGATTCTGAACGTTATCTAAGAGTTCTTATACCAAATCTCATGCACCAAAACCAAATGTTTAGCTGTTAATTTGCTGACTTAGAAATGCACCTTTTTAGTTTATCACACAATTTTACCTAAGACTTTTATGATCCATATATTTAAATGCATGAATGTGCTCTTAAAGAAAAAATAACAAATCAAAGTTATTGAAAATTATATCTATTTTTAAGTCATGCCACGCTTTAGTATGAGCTTCTATTTTATTCTTATCTCTGACTGGACTCTTCCTAGGGGTAGGGCTAGATTTTGAAGATTTATACTGTATTATGGCAAATGTCTCCTTCTATGAAAATGTTGATGATATAGGAATTAGTTAAATAAGTGCTTTTGGCAACTTTCTAGCTCTCAAAGTGTTTGCTAAATGTGTCTGTCAGTGATATTATAGATACTTGTGGGAAAAATGAACAACTTTCATACATGTATAGCTGTGATTTTCAATACACATTGCTGTGTGAGACTACACTTCACATTTTCATTGTTTATTTAATGCTAAGATCCTGAAGCTGTTTTTGCAGGAACTTTTTCAAGAAAGTGTCTCTTGTCTCTGAAGTCTTTACTGTTTATCAAAATGTAATAGGAAAAGACAATAACCTTAACTTTAAAAAACTTATTTGCTGCATTTGTTGTTTTTATTAAATTTACTCACATTTGACATAAAACTAATACTGTAGACTGTACTATTTATTTCTTTGATTTTACATAATAGCATTACTTAAGTGTATTTTGAACATAAATTAATAAGTTCCCTTTTTGGAATTTTTCTTTTAATGCTCCAGAATATGGACATGCATATATCTGTGCTTTAGGAATTTCTTCAAGCTTGGTCAACTTATTTTTTTGACTGTGTAACAAAATCAATAATCATCTTCTTGTTTCATGTTAAATAGTTTAGATAAGATGCAAAAGCGAGAAATTGCACCTGATACTTGAAAGCTACTATTCCTGACAGTACTTCATCTTTTTCATGCCCCTATTGGCTTTTCTCCCAGCCCATCCATTCCTTAATGTGAGTGTTATAAATTGCTCTAAAGTGCCATAAAGCATAATAAGCATAAATCAATATTTCTTGGTTAAAAACTTAGAAATGCTGATCTAGCTGTGGTTGGTAGAATCGTCCTGGATCTATCATGACCTTCGATCATTTCGTCTTACCAGAAGCATGCCTGGGCTGACCAGCACCTCTTTGTTTTTCTCTCTGACCTCAGCTCCCTGGACACTTGCAGTGACACCTCAGGATAGATGGTGGAGAAGATGTCACCCAGAAGTCTTAGAAGAGCCTCATTCTTTTTCCTTATGGCCTCTGATCCCAGAGACTTTGGAAGAGTAGGGTGACATTTTTAGACCACCGGCTGGCAATGTGTCAAGCTCATCCGAGGCAAATTCAAATTTGTCATGGGAAAAAAAAAATGTTCGCTTTCTTCTGAGATTCAGTGAATCAAGCAAAATCCCACTCCTTTCCCTCTGATTTTTGCAAGTGTGGCAACTAATCTAAATGAAACACCTGCAGCCAGCTTAATGACAAAACCAACCCATTTGAATTCTGCTATCTTTAGAATTTTTTAATACGATCATCTGCTGCACCCTTGGACAGAAAACCACATTCCTCTCATGGAAAAGACAGCTTACCCCCACAGCCAACTGACGCTGTTTATGTGGCATTGTTGTTATTTATTCTCGTCTCAAAGGGAGTGATTGAACGGCTTTGTGGCTTCTCCAAGAAGTTGTACAGCTATATCATATGAAACCTGCAAGCGCAGGTGATCATCTTTCTTGAGGATATTTTCACAGGCAGCTCTTTGGAAATTGCCTGAAAAGGTTGAGGTCATTACACAAAGTAGTTTTATTAGGGTATTGACTCACAGTCTAATTTTCATACTAATTAAGACCCAGAACGCACAGAGGGCTGACTCTTGTCTTGCTAAAAACTCATCTTACTCCAGTCAAATTC
This sequence comes from Ctenodactylus gundi, assembly GCA_004027205.1. Classification (NCBI taxonomy): domain Eukaryota; kingdom Metazoa; phylum Chordata; class Mammalia; order Rodentia; family Ctenodactylidae; genus Ctenodactylus; species Ctenodactylus gundi. Next base: position 69,493 of record PVKB01001516.1, read on the forward strand.
AGGTTCTACTACATATTGTGACTGTTTTTGCCCTAGGAAGATACGACTGCCTAGACTGTGCTTCGTGGGGCTGGATATTGAAAAGTCTGACTAGATTGCCCCAATTATCTCTCTCCCACTTGTCCTGATCTGACATACTACCATTAGTCATTCAATTCTTCAGATTCTGAAAACTTTCAGATCAATAGAAAAAGAAATATGAATGATTTTTGAAGTTCTGAAAAGATGGCTAGCTCTATGCAGAAGTCAGATTTTATAAACTGAAAAGATATCAGATACCATTTTATTTTTACTAATGACACTGACAAAAACCAATCTCATTGTGTTAAACTTTAAGCATAATCACACCCTCCTAACATGATTGGAGAGGATAGAGTCATGAAAGGGCCATGGTGGTTTAAAACTACAATATTCTCTAAAGGTCTCAAGCTTATAAAGTGATTGGAGCATGGAGGCATTATATTCATATAATGGATTAATTGATTGATGGGTTGATTGTGGATTAATTGATGGATGATTTCATATGCTATAAGGAGATGGGGCCTACTGCCTACTTAGGGGATGGACCACTCGGAGTGGGACCAGGAAGGGTATGTTCTTGCCTCCTTCCCTCCTTCCTTTCTTGGCGTCCTGTCCTCGTCCACACTCTTCTACCACTACTCTGTCTGCCCTGAATCCAGGTGACCACACATAGACCAAGATTTCTGAAACTGAGAGGCTTAAGTTGTGAGTGTCAGGTATTGTGTCCCAGTGACAGGAAATTGATTAAGACATCATTAAACAGCAATTAAATAGAATATCTATGAAAATTCTAACTTCAGTTGCCCTTTCATTTTGCAGTGCTAATTTTAGAAATAGATCCTATAGAAAATACTATACATACAAATGGCAAAGATATAAATTTATTGATTGTAAGACTCTGGCATAAAGAAAATTAAAGAAACCTCTAATGTTCTATTACTGAAGGTGCTAAACTTTTAAGTTAGCATGGTAAGTTGACACGATTGAATATTATACAGCATTCCAAAAGAACAGGGTAGCTCTTTACCTATGGGAAATATATCTAGAATGCATTTTCAAAATTTAAAACCAAGACATAGTAAAATAGAAAGTACTTCAAACTTGTTCTTGCTTGCTATTTGCATAAAGATAGATTGAAAAGATACACAAGTAAATAATAAACAAGCATTAAATGTAGAGAGTAGTGAGGGAAACAAAGTGAAAATAATTTAGGAAAAGGAATAAGAACTCTCAGTTGTTAATGTCTTTATTTATAACCTACATGAATATGTATCCTATGCAAAAGATTTAAAATTATAAGCTATGTATCTTTTCATTGGTGTTGTAAAATATTTTGTCAAGCCTACCTAGTAACTCAGGTCTGCATTCTCAACACTCTAAGAGGCTGAGGCAGGAGGATCAAAAAAATGAGCTTTGACCAATGTCTGGGCAACTTGGTGACTTATTGAGAACCTCTCTCAAAATTAAAACTAAAAATGGGGTGGTTATATGGTCCAATGTGAAGAATCTGGGTTTGATCTCCAGTACCATGAAAAAATGTGCAATGTGTGTGTGTGTGTGTGTGTGTGTGTGTGTGTATGTGTGTATGAAAATATTCTATTTTTTCTATTTAAGGGTAAAATTCAGCAGAATTGTATTCACAGTGTTATGTAACTTTAACCACTATCAGTTTCAAAAACTTTATCATCCCAAACAGAAACTCTTCATCCTTTGACCAATGTTTTCCCTTCTCCCTTCTGTTCATCCTCTAGGACTCTTTCTTTGTCCATGAATTGGCCTCTTGTGGCTAGATTCTGTTGGTGAAATCACATAGTATTTATCACGTTGTGCGTGGTTAATTTTGCTTTGCAGAATGTGTTCATGATGCTCACGTGCATGCTGTAGCTTATGTGAGATCTTTCTTCCTTCATATGGCTGAATAATACTCCATTGTATTCACATAGACTCTGGTGTTTATCCATTCATTTGCCAATGAACATATGGGTTATTTTCACTTTTTGGTCCTTGAGAACTTGCTTCGTGAGCACTAGCTTACAAGTATGTGCTCAAGTCTTGTTTTCGGTTCTTTTTGCTAGTTAAGTAAGAGTAGAATCACTGAGTCATAGGTAACACTATGTTTGGTTTTTGAGCGATAGACAAATTATTTTCCGTAGGAGTTATACCATTTTGGCTTCTTGCCAACAAGGTACAAGGGTTCAGATTTCTTTACATCCTTATCTGTACTTGGTATTTTCTGTTATTTTGAGTGTAGTTACTCCACTAGGGTTGAAATGACATCTTATTCAAAATGTTCAAATTAGTAAGAAGAAAATTTTTTATAAATACCTCTCATTAAACTGTCGCACATGTGAAAAGATACTACTTGAAATCTGTTTTAAATCCACAAGCTGGACGACATTGGATCGGCATCACGTAGCTGAGTAATGGGACCAGGACAGGTGCTAGCCTTGTGCATCCATGAAGCCCGCTCATAAAGGCCGTCTTCACTGCTTCGTGTTAATTGCTTTGCAGCATGATTCTTCCCCTAATTCTCCCCATGAGAGTCTCCTTACATAGCAGTGCAAGGGACCCAACAGGAAGCCTGTGCACAGGCCACTAAGCTATACCCTACTCCCCGAGTGTACATAGTATTCCTACTGAGGGTCTTCTTGGATAAAGAAGACAGCCAAAGTCAAACTGCTAATAAACAGCAGTACCAGGATTTGAACCCAGCATGGCTTGGTCTCTAACTTTGTACTCTATCCACTATAACAAGACAAGGAACCTCCTCATTTCCTCTACTTTAGATTTGCTGTTGTGGTATCTGGGCTAAATCTCACCCTTTTTCTTTTTTCTTTTTTCTGAAGTCTAAGGTTCACAAGACACAAGCCAAAAAGCACCTACAGGCTTTGCTATCAGCTGGGTCCAGGGACTCCCTCCCTTCTCTGGGGACTTTGAATATCCTAGCCTTCACACCCCAGTTTCAAATGCACTTGCAGTCAGACTGCAGGTTACTCCACCGCGTGGCTAAGTGCTGATGTGGGAGAGATGGGCTGATTGCTCACGGGTCTGAACTCAGAGCTGGCAGTAGGGGAAAGGTGAGCACACCAATGGCCAGAATGTTCCAGTCACAATCTTACAAGTGACAGGAACAACTTCCCCTACCTGGGCATGGGCACGTCATGCTCTGTTCTGGGCCTGGTGCCCTTATTCCCTTATTGTGATCAGCCACTGCCAAGATAGTACTTTGGGTGGCCTGACCCACTTCAAATCATCTACTGCAGAGCTAAGTAATCATTTCTTCACCAGGTCCTTGTGTGAGCAGACCTGTTAAAAAAGTCTGGTCAAATGGCAGCACACAGAGAAATGTCAAACTAGGAAATGTATGATCTTGCCTGCTGTGCTGAAGTCTTTTCCCATAGAAACACCAAACAATTTTTCACCTTGTCACTTCAACATGAAGAAGGTTTTAATGGAGTATATTACCACGTAAGCAGTTCACCTCGAGAGAACTGTGGCAAAACTTGAGATCGTTCTCAAAGATGGGTTTTGTAACCCTTTGAAGTGGGGATACAAAAATAATCTGTTTAAAAATGCTTTATGAAAAATTATATACACAAAGTACTCATTAAGGGAGATAAAACATCTGTTTTGGGTAGGCTATAGATGTGAGCTCAAAGGGAAGGTCAAAAGAATGCAGAATGAGAATGATCTAGAATACACAGGTTACCCCATCTTTCCTGCCACCTGTAACATTGTGACTGACTATGAAACTAGGGCCTGTAAGAATTGTTCTTGCCCTTTAAAAAATGAGGCTAAGTGATTTTAAAGTATTTACCTTAAATAGTAAAAACAAAACCAGAATTTATTTTCATTGTCAACTTTGATTTGAGGTAAAGTAAAATTCCCAGTCTCCCTAATCTTGTCCCTCATAGGCATTTACTATTCACAAGTTAGTGTTTATCTTCCTGGATGTTTTATGGGCCCTTGTATTTACATTTGTACATTGTGACCCAGCTCTTTAGTCAATAAGTATTTATTAAACAAACATTTTTCAGCCTTTACTAGTTAGAAGTGTACTGAATACTTTAATTTATGCCAGAAATTTTTCCGAGAGGGGTTTCCTGTGGTGTTGTATTTAATTGGAATGAGATTGCTGAAAAGATATAATATTATTTTCATTTTGCAGATATGAAAACTGAAGTTCAAAGTAGTCAGTAATCTCCCCAAGGTCTCTTAGATGGTTGAGTTTCTAGCTCTGATTCACAGCGGTAGCAGACTGTCTTGAGCTCAGCACGGCCCCATCCTGACAGGACAGCGTTTCTCTAGCACGTGATGGGGATCTCAGGAATTCACACATGATTTCAGACTGTTATTGTCATAGTTACATCTTCATCTCTGAGAGAGAATACCTGTCTTCCACAACTTTAGGAGGAAAGATGTTATTTTTAGCTCGCAGTATCAGAAGGCCATAGTCCATTAACTGGTGGACCACTAGAAATGGTAGAATTACATGGTGGGGCCAGAGTGGGAGCCACAGCTGAAGCCGGGTCTGGAGCCTGGTCTGTGCTCCAGAGACAGAGCTCCGACCTCCCACCCCCCACCTCCAATCCAGCATGGCAGAACTGAGCTGCGTCAGGGGGGAAGGGCGGAATCAGTACACTTCCCTTCAAGGCCCACTTATCCACCACTTCCATCCAGCCCCCCCCCCCCCAATAGAACAAATATCCATAGGTTCAGTGAAGGTTTTGGGTACACTCCAGATCCAAAGCACAATAGTTGTCAACCCCATTTTACAGAAGAAGAAACTGAAGCACAGTGAATTTGGTTAATGTATCAAGATTCTGTTCATAATAAATTCAGTGCTGGGATTAGAATCCTGCTAGATGGGGTACACAGCTTCTTCTGTTGACTCCCACCTTACACTGCCCATGCCCACAGTATGTGCATACGTATATGCTCATTTTTAAAGCAGCTTGTAATTAAGTTTGCTTGGGGTTTTTAATAACATGAAAATGTTGGATTATAATGTAAATAAATAATATGTTGTGAATTGCTAATATATGATTCTAATTACATTAAATATACATGGCAGAAATTTTCCATAAGTTAATTTAATTTGGTTTCTACCACTGGGAGGTGTTTTTCTTCTATTTCAAACAGCTTATCACGTTTTTTGTGTTCTCTTAACTAAGGAAAGTGTTTTTTTTTCAGGGAAGGACCCAAAGCAGAAATTGTCAGACACTTAACAGATGCCATGGCCACCTCCATCCAAGGCCCAGAGAAGAGAGGTTGTTAAATTAAGGATGAGGGAAGTACTGGGAGCCAAGTAGTTTGGGAAGAAAGAAGACGAGAACAGGTGAATTAGTAAGAAGTTAAGGACCTTCTATCACTCTAAAGTAATTGGGACTTTTTTATTTTTTCAGTTTCCCTAGTTAATAAAAACCACATGGTAAATCCAGAGTGACATCCGACTCAGCAGTAATGGGACCATCAGGAAGTAAGTGCAAATGTACTGGGAGTTGGGATAAAAGGGTGAAATATTAAGAGCTATCAACTAAGAGCCCATATCATAGGACCCTATGTCTGGCATTATAAAGTTTGGTGACTTTAGTAACCACTGTGCAATGAAGACAAAATCTTTTAAAGAAAGTTCTAGACAGTAAAAGACCACATGAACTTTCATCTAATACAAAAGTTAATGACAATTGATATTTCTCTTTAATCTGCTGGTCGAGGCTTAGATTTAATATGATTTAAAGACAAAAGTAAGACATTCCATGCAGAGAAAGGATGGAAAAATCTCAACATCTTCTACAGATACTAGAATTGTGGATGCTATTTTTCTGTACAGTCTTCTCTATTTCCAAGTTATCTGTGATTTCCACTTGTTACTTTCAAAATCATAAAATCTATTGCTTTATTTAAAGTCTTATTAGTTCTATCATTTTGCTGTCCATCTGGCTTGGTCATGCTTTTTTCATGTGGACATTTTTACACTGCAAATGTTTGCTACAAGTAGGACAGCACTGATTTTTCTCTAGATTTCTGTCCTAGAATTTGCATTTAGAGATATGTAAATTAAAACAATTTAGGCCAACATTATCCTATATCCCAGTTTAAATGACTGTTTGAAATGTTAAGGAAAACTGGGGCTCCATCAGTTTGTTTTATGGCACACTTGATGTCTAGAATCAGAAACATAAATGTTGACAGGGTCCAGACCAGAGCCATGAATGAATGATTCAATACCTTTACTGATATTCCTCAGTGGTGATTTCTGGCAACTAATTAAGGGGGGGGGGGGGAAAAGGACTATGGCCAGATGTATAAGTCCAATAGAAAATCCCACACACAGCTTTTAGAATCAGAACAACCCAGGGCTGGGGAGTAGCTCAGAGATTATAGAGTGATTGCCTAGGAAGCAGAAGGCCCCAGGCTTGGCCCCCCAGCACCACATAGTAGTTGAGCACGTTGACATGTACCTGTAATCCCAGTATTTAAGGGGCTGAGGCAGGAGGACTGTCATGAGTTCTAGGCCAGCCTGGGCTACATAGTAAATTGTAGTAAATAAATAAATTAATTAATTAAATTTAAAAAAAACTAATTTAAAAAAAGAATAAAAACAACCACTCTGCAACCTCTGATTGAATCAGTTACTGGTTTACAGTTGTATTTATTCACCATAATTATATGTGGAATGAAACCAAAAATATGTTTTGTATTGTTACTTTATTGTGCATCATGGCTACCTCCTAGAATCCTACAGAAAGGTACACGCTCTGTAAGAGCAATCTCGAGACAGATGTATCCTTAAGCAGTTGCCTCGCCGCACCCCCCACAAAGGTTTTGATGGCAGGCAGTTAACTTCAGGCACAATTTCTTGGTACTCCTTGTGTTTGTCTCCTGTATCTGGGACCCCTGAGGAGTTCCAGAGGCGTAATGCCCATCCTATTGCCTGCATGCCATTGTGACGCCTGTGTTTTTTGGAAGCCAGAGCACTTTTTCCCTCCTGCCATGATGCCGTGTTTTTGAGTCTGTTGTCTCCTTACAGGCTAGCTGAGTAAATGCAGACCGACACCTAACGCTGGCCTGTGCGACTTCTTTGAGTCTGCCAGATTCTCTCCCTGCGATAGTTAGGCACACCCTATGCTCAGCAAATGTTTACTGTTTCTGTCTATGACCTGAGCCGTCTTTCTCTGCCCACCCTTGTAAAATGTGCGTGATTTGATCATCATGTCTCCCAATCCATCTCACCCAGTGCCAGAAAATTTCCTCCCTTTCCTCTTTGCGCCATCTTCCTTGCTCTCCAACAAATCAGCCTTTTGCCTCTTCATTCTTCACTGGTCATATAATTAGGTTCAGTGAACGCTTATGAATAACGGCTCCATGTCGGAGCTTTTTCAGGTATACAAAGGTGAATAAAATGAAATCTTTGCCCTAAAGGAATCTATACTTCACTGGGCATATTAGTTTCCTAGAACTGCAGTTACAAAGCATCATAAAATGCATGAGTTAGAACGACATAAATTTATTGTCTCATGGCTCTGGTAGTTAGAAGTTTGAAATTAAAGTCAAGGCACCAGCGGGCTGGTTGCTTCCAAGGGCCATGAGTACCAGTCTATTCGGTACCTTTCCCTAGCTTCTGGTAGCTCCAGGCTCTCCTTTACTTGGAGATGGTATTTTTCCTGAATTTTGATGTTATCCTCCCCACATGGGTGTCTGTGTCCATATTTTCCCAGTAAGGATCCACCTTATACCAATCTGACCTTGTCTTCACCAATCACATCTAAAATGACCCTATTTCCTAATAAAGCCACCTCCTGAGTTTTGGTTGAGCTATATAATATATGAATTACAGCAGAATTCAACTCCAAACACTGGGCAAAATGCCTAAAGATGGAATTAACAGCAATATAATATACAAAACTGAATGTTCATGATAAGTCCTAAAAGGTAGCAAAGCGCGCAGAAGGAGCCTTCCCTGTGACTGGGGTAGAGAGGGCAGAGACAGCCGCTAGTCAAGCTGTCGTTAGAACAGTTTTGTCAGAATCCTCCCGCCACTGAGCAGAGCAGCAACCTGCCGTTGCTGAGCACCTGAAATCCTCACCCTGCTGAGGACTCTTTGGAGGACACCTTCGACCCAAGGAAATGGGCTCCCCACAGCACCAGCTGCACGTGTACTATCTGGGTGTCAGAGTCTACTGCACTTAACAGATTTATTAGATAAAATAGCCTAAGGGCGGAAATACCAAAAAAGTATGAGTAATTAAAACACTGAGCAGCAATATTATTAAAGGTATATTAAAATCAATGGCATCCATTTGAAAAGATATATTTCACACCCTGTCCTCTGCAGTGGAGAGGTGTCTGGGCAGAAACGGGTCAGGCAGGGAGTATTGTTAATGAAGGTCCTCGTGGAAAAGGCTGTCGGAGACAAAATGAGTTAAAATCTTTATTGTGTCTTGACAGCCCACAGGAGTCTGGGATGATGATGAATGTTCTCATTTAGGACTTTTCTTTTCCTGAGACATTTTACATGGTATCTCCAATTTGCTTTGAATTTCTCAAAAGACTTATGTTCTCAGAAGAAAGTCTCTGCTTGCTTTTCATTAAGTAAGATCTTATCAGGGTGTTTGCATGTGGCATCACGCTTGAACCATTAATCCTATGACAGGATATTAAAAAGGGGGGAGGGGAACTCTTTAACAGGTTGAGGGCCATTACACTTGAGAAACAGCTTTCAGCACCTGGCAGTAAGAACCAGCCCAGCAACTGCGACTGTGATGATTAATAAGGCTTTCCCAAAGCTAACACTCTAGACAAGAAGGTTGCTCCTCAGGAGGGCGCGCAGTGGACAGTGGAGGCTGAAATGACTTGTGCGCCACTGGGCTGGAACCTGGTGCTGCTGGATCACTGACCTGCAGCTTCCTGGCAGGGCATCAGGGAGTGTTTGTTAATTCTCAGTGACATTAAGTCTTCTCTGAAATTGAGACACCGGGCAACAAGATAACAACACACTTCTAAAGGGAAAGGGAAAGAGAATCCTCTATTCCTTTTGTAGCAATGCCATAAAGCACAACACACACGTACATCCCAACACAGCATCCCAACAGACATCGTCACATGTGTACACCCAAAAACAGCACGTTAGCACGAAGTAGCAAACTGGCTTGGGAAGCTTTAGAGAAAGGTGGGACCACACTGTCTAAGTTATAGGACTGTAAAAAAGACTTTGACATTTCTCATAAAAGGAATGGGAAGTTTTTCATGGGTTTTAAGCAATATGTATATTTTTCATGGGTATATTGTATATTGTATATACCCATGAAAAATATACACAACCGTTCTTTGGAATCCTTGGGGAGATTGATCCCAGGACACTCAACATCCTGCCAATGCCAAAGGCAATAGCTATCAACTCTTTTGTATAAGATGGTGCCATATTTACATATAACTTGTTGATGTATTTGCTTATATGTTAAATTGTTTCTAGATTACTTATAAAAAACAATGTAAATGGTGTTTTGGGAATCATAGCAAGAAAAAGGACCTATATCGTTTAGGAATAATGACAAGAGAAATGTTTAGAGAAGTTGCAAATTTCTTTTTATCAAATATGTTTGATTCTTGGTTGATATGGAGGCCCAGTGTTAATCAGATTTGTATTTTTCCCAGGTTATCTCAATGGCAGAGGAAGTTAACATTTAGAATACGGCAAGAGACAAATAGAAAGCTGTAGAAGAAATCCAATGAGCCACTTGGCCTGTGGCGGGCCTGTGGAGATTAGACAAGTATATGTAGACTCTAGCACTGTTCTGGGGATCGAAGCAAAGGGCTTGAGGACGAACCCAGATACTAGGAGGGGGGATGAGGATAATATCTAGGGATGTTCTCATTTACTTGGGCATAAGATCACATGGATGGTAAGAAATTCATCGAGATAGGGAGAAACAGAGTCCAGACACAGTGGGTAAGACATCAGCGGGATTGTGGAGCTCTTGGATATACGATTCCTAAAACAATTTCAATATGAAGAAAGAGCATGAAGTGAGTTATTCCCATCTAATAATTATTAAATGTCATAAAGCATAGTCTGACATCTAATCCATGAAATATTGTCCAGATATCACTCAGGTACTTTTCTAAGTTTTGCTATTCTTTAAAAAAATGAGCTTATTTTATTTGGAAAGCATGGGAAATCCTTGAATTGAGGCAAAATTGTGAATTAAATATATTCAAACTATCTTAAGAATTTCCCATTTCTTTTTTTATCAAGGGAAATCCGTCCCTGGGAAGAATAGAAATTGTACTAGGCCAAGAACCTGTCACCTCACCAGAAAAGGCAGAGAAGCCAGGTGAATGATGGCAATATTTTAATAGAAATGAGGTTCAGCAGGCAATACTTGCACTCTTACTGTATGCTATTCAGTTCCTTCTATTTTCTTTATTACATCCACTTTGTGTCTCTATGCAGGTGGAAGTAGATTGTGTTCACATGGGATGTAAGAGATTTCTCTGCTGGGGTGAGCTACGCATGCAGACCACACACAGGTGAGAAATCTGCTCACTCCATATGTTCTCTGACTAGTTTAAGAAGTGACTCAATGTTTTCCTCAATATTATCTTGACTTTTTAAATGAGGTAATTGTTGAACACTTTATTTCCGTTTTCTTAAAAAGAGAGAACAGTTTACCAGAGAAAATGCCCAGGCCAGTCCTAACGCATTTCCAGAGGGAGGACATATTGAATGAAAACGTTAGTTCTATTCTTGTCTAGTAAGTTCTCATGATAGCTCCAGGAGTTAGTAAAATTATGTTCCTACAGGGTTAGCTCCAGAACACAACATGAGCAGAGTGTGAGAGAGTGCTGGACAAGTGAGAGTAGTCATGTTGCCAGTGCCTTACTGGGTTAAGTAGCTCTCTGTTGTGCCAAGGAGGCTATAAGGCTCATGCCTCAGGAGGTGAGAGGAGGTACAGTCATTTTTATTGTCACTGTTGTTGTTTTTCCTACTTTTTTTCTCACATAAAGAAAGACTACTGAATGAGGTGGAGTTGGTGAAATAGAGCTGAATTTCAAATTTATAGATGAGAAGAATTGCAAAAAAGGATTCTCAAAAAATTATTTTATTTAAAATGAAAAATCCCATTTCTGCCTTATATAATGAAATATGAAAGTCATGTTAGTAAGTGAATAAACCAAAATATTCTTTCTATCATAAAATCAATGAGTGTGCCAGCCACGCTTAGGAATTTGTGATTATGTGTGTAAGAAGACAACTTGAAAATCTTGAATTATGACCTTTGTTCAGCAGTGACCTCACTCAGCCTTTTCCCAGAGAACATCTTGGACACAGAATCCAGGCAAGAAAACTAAACATAATGTAAGCCAAAATGTGCATATATATATATATATATATATATATATATATATATATATTCTTTTGAGCAAGATAAAACACCGGTGGAAACTGAATAGATGGCCCTGTGTGAGGGTTTGATTGCATCCTGACCTGAGTGACATCAGAAATAGAGATCTTTTCATGAAGGGTTTTGCTTCCACCATTCATGTGGGGCGGCTCTTCTTGTTGGTTACGTGAGATCCTCATCAGTTTTAATATTTAGGCATTGGAATTAAAAGTGGCTCTTGAAATTCCTAGCAATAAAATTTCAGTGAAGTCTTCAGAAACTTTTCTAGGTTGATCCTTTGATGGTTCAGCTTGGCAACAGCTTCAACAGAACTTTCTATTTCAACCATATCGACAACAGAACTTCATTGTTCTTAACTTCTCTTTGTCAAGCAATTAAAGACTGATTTTCCTTTTATATAAGAAATTGCTATGCTCTTTCCTCCACATGTGATTAACTTCCTTGTCAGTGAAATAACCCTGATTTTGTACCTGGGAACATTGCCACACAGCCAGTTTTCTTGCACCTAACCACAACCAAGTGACTGTTCTGTTTCCAGTAAGATTTAAATAGAAGAGTGACACTTTTTTTGAAAGGATGTACACTTCTACCTTTTTATTTATTTATTTATTTATTTATTTATTTTGAGTGAGATAAAGTACTTTGTCTTTTCATCTTCTTTGCCTGGTACTTGAAATATGTAAGCAATGGAAGGCATTTTCTCAGGCTTTTTGGACTTTGAAGTGTTTTTGATGGAAACCCCTAAGTAGAACAGCAGGAATGAAAGATCTGGGATTCCAGGAAGTGAAGGACATCCTTTAGTAAAAAAGCAGTTCTTCCACATGGTTTTCCAAAAAAATTAAAATTTCACTTCTCTTTCACAAAGTGAAAAATTTGGCTGTGTACCTCAAAGTTGCCCAGGGGGCCAGTCTAGTAAAGTCCACTGTCCCCCTCAACCAGAAGTTCATAGATTGGGTTATCCTTACCATTTGAAGCCAGTGTGGAGTAAAAGACAACCCAGAAGGACCTAACCCATAACGGAAGGTATTTAGCATCTTTCTCCTCATATCATTTTTATGAGACCGTAATCTCTGTGGCTTGCACACATGCTGGGGGAGCTAAGAGGTATAGACCAGCTGGACAATCCCCTGTTATAATTAGTAAATTTATTATAATAGAAAAGTAGAACATTTACTAGTGACCAAAAGTAGTTTCCACCTAAATTGATGGTATTAATATTTTATCTTGATGATAGAAAAATGCATTTTTATCTTGTTTAAGCCACTGCATTTGGGGCTTAATGTAGCAGTAATATACGTGTGTGTATGTGTGTGTGTGTGTGTGTGTGTGTGTGTGTGTATTTCTTTTTCTGATACAAGGACTCACTTCACAGATCATGCGAGTCCTGCACTCACTATGTAGCATAGGCTGCTTTGAAATCACGGCCGCTCTTCTGCCTCAGCCTCCTAAGTGCAAGGATGTGCAAGGGTTAAGGCATGTGCCACAGCACCTAGCTAGTGTGGTGTTTGCGAATCAGACTCAGGGCCTTTGTCTTGCCCAGCAGTTACTTTAAGGCCGGAGCTTCAATTCTAGCCTTTAGCTAGGCATTCTTATAGTCTACTTAATGAGTCATTTATTTGTAAATCATACATTTAAATTTTTAGAGAAATGCTAAATAATCTTTCCAGGTGTAAAATTCCAAGAATTGTTATACTTCCCTTTAAAAATATTATTAATAAGAAACTTAGAGGTTAAAAAAATCTTTTTTTTCCTGAAAATATCCTTGTAGCACCCACTTCCCTAAAACTACTTTCTATCTGGTGAAAGCTGTGAGAAAATTAGTGTCTGGGAATAAATCTTATTGGGAGCTGAGAAGGGTAAGTCTCTTAGCAGTGGAAGATGTGGACAGAAGCAGACACTTAACTTTCCTACCACAGAGAATAGTAGCAGTTGGAATATCAGGTCAGATCATATTTATTTAATGATAATTCATTTCAGCAAAAGTCATCCCAGCAGAGTAAGGGAATTATATAAATCACAATACTTTTATTTGCAAATGACTGACACCTTTAAGCCAAAGGGAATTAAGTAACATATGACTGATGTATTTAGAGATATATGTGTTTGGAGAGAGAGTGTTGATTGGATAAGAGTTTGGTTCCTGGTTCAAATGATGTCATCAGAATTCTTTCATTGGTTCTGCTTCTTCTAATTTGGCTCCATTTTCAGGCTATAGGGATGAATCAGAAGGCTCAGGTCTCCCACAGCACAAAGGAGACTGTCTCTCCATTCGATAGTCCTGGAATTCAGTCTCGTGGTCCCGATAGGATAGACTTGGCTTATATCCTTGACATAAACCCAAACACCATGACCAGGAAGTGGAATGAGAAGATTGACTTAACCTTGGCCACGCACTGTGACCTGCAGATTGAGGAAGACTCAGGTTCGTGCCAAGCATATGAATTGAATGTGGGAAAATCAAGATAATGTGTTCATAAGAAGAAAGAATAATTAAAAAGTCACAAGAACATCAGGTGAAATGTTCATATATATATATATATTCCTTTTGCTTTGTCAAAACATTTCTAAAGGAGAAACTCTAGGCTTAGTTCATGTACCCATTTTCAAGTATAAAATGGCTCAATGACGTGCCTCTAGTCAGGTTAGAAGGGAGGTCGCTGGGACTCATGAACCAACAGCTAGTGAGTAATTATCAAAGCACATTCACGTGCAAGGGTGGAGAAAGGACCCAGCAACCATAAACCAGAATCATTTTTGGGGAAAAAATATGCATGGAGGTGGTGTTGGTGGAAAACAATGCACTCTGAGTCTCAGTTTAGAGTATGCATCCTATTCTATGTGCAGAAAAGCCAATGTCTCACTGCACTGACAGGGGACACTTCTACCATCATCCAGTATGGCTGACTTTTTGGTATTGTTCCTGGAGATGATTGCCACCATTATTTTCCCCAGAGCTCCAGGTTCAGGTCTGTGGAAGTATTTCCCTGTGCATTGTCCTGCTTAATAAGTGGACACTGGAGGCTGCCTCTCTTTTGGAGTCCACTTTATTTTGGTATATGCCAGGAGGATGAGGTTCATCTTAGATATTGACCAGCAACCTTTCTTGACCATTTTTCTTACTTCAGCCAGTTTATATTCTAGATTTATGCTTTTCCAATACACCATTTCAAAACTGAATCCTACTATGTGTAGATTTTTTTACTTGAAAATGTTCAAAATACCCAAATCAATCTGATTTAAGCAAAACAAGGGATTTATTCATGTAGGAAGTCTAGGAATAGCTAGCACTGGCTTCAGAAGTGATGCCAGCTTTGCACCAGCCTCCATATACTGATATCTCCTCCAGGTTGGTTTCATTTCTAGATTCCATCTCCTGGCAACTGGGAGCTTCAACTTTATTCCATCATAACACCTTGCAAGGCTTGTTCCTCTGAAGTTAACATTGCTATAAGTGGACCAATTTCAAATAGCACAAGCCATACGCAATATAAAGGTGAAACAATACAGATTTCTAGTGATTCTTCACATTCTTGTTGTATATGAAGTCCAGATTTTCTATTTTGGGGTACCTGAGTAATAGTTAGAAACTTTATATTTTCATCTATATCTTATCAGTCTACCAGAGGATGGAGAACAGAAATCATATTGCCTAAATCATTTGCATTTTTGGCTTTGTTCCTGTGAATATTTTTGGTCTCTGAGAATCCAAAACAAAATCGATATCACAGTAGTAATAGCCATGACTGGCTGTTAGCATTTCTCTGACACACTGTGATGGTTAATTTGATATGTTAACTTAGTTAGGCTGCAGTACCCAGATATTTGGCGAAACATACATCTAGATGTTGCTTGAAGGTATCTTTTCCCTCCCATTTTATTGATACGTATAATTGCAAAACATAAAGTTTAAATTGATTTTGAGTATTTTGTGTGCACACATATCTTAGCAAAGTTACAAATCCTTCCCTCCTCTCTTTTCAACCTTTCCTCTCCCTCCCCCACATCTTTAGCCTTAGGAGCAGTGCAAATCAACACATCACTAAGATACCATCTAACTCCAGAGAGATTGATGTATTAAGAACACAAACAGCAATCAGTGCTGGCAAGGCTGTGGGGAATAAACAACCTTCTTGCACTGCTGGTGGGAATGTAAACTAGCACAACCACTATGGAAAGCAGTATGGAAGTCTCTCAAAAGACTGGAAATAAATGTCGCCTTTGACCCAGAGATACCTCTTCTGGGAATTTTCCCAAAAGAGTTAAAAACAACATATAACAGAGATACATGTACACCCATGTTCATAGCAGCACAACTAACAATAGCTAAAATGTGGAAGACACCAAAATACCCATCAACAGACCAATGCATACATAAATTGTGTTATTTATACACAATGGAATACTATGCATCTATAAAGACAGGTAGATTGGAGGCTTTTGTAAGTAAACGGAGGCAACTTGAGACCATAGTGAGGTGAGTCAGGAGAAGGTGAAATATCGAATGATTTCTCTGATATGAGAGTCCCAGATCACAATTATTTCAGAGAACTTAATGTGGGGAATAATTGAAGGTATCTTTTAGATGAAATTAACATTTAAATCAGAAGACTTTGATTAACGCAATTATCATCCATAATGTGGGCAGGCCTTATCCAATTAGCTAGAAGTCTGAACAGAAAAGACTGAAGTCCCCTTGGAAGAAGCAGTTCTGCATTTAGACTGTGTTTGAGCTTGGAGCGTATCGTCAGCAATTCCATGGTTCTCTAGCCTGACGCTCTATTCTGCATACATTAGACCTGATAGCTTCTACAATCATGTTAACTAATTCCTTAAAATAAATCTGTCTATTTTTCTTTATGGGCCTCTTTATTTTTTTACATACAGCATGAAACACACACACATGAGTTCTGTTTTTCTGGAGCAGTCTAACACGTATGCTAATGTGTATGTGGTGTGCTAACACAGCGGAAGAACACTTTGCCCTTGTTTCAGTTTTCAGTATAAATTTTTTTTTCCTGTAAATTTTGTGTCTTGAAAGAACATAAATTTATTTTGGAAGGGGGACCAGAAGTCTGACACAGATGTCACTGGTCTCAAGTCAAGGCGTCAGCAAGGCTGCAACCCTCTTGGAGGCTCATGGGGAGAATCCAGTGTCCCCTGTCTGTTTCAAGCCTGAGTCTCACCTGGCTGCCTTGGCTCTTGGTCACTTCTTCCACCATTGAAGCCTGTATCTTCTCCCAGGGTCCCCGCCGTGGCTCACCGACCTCTCCCTAAGGACTCTTGTGATAGATCGAACACACCTGGATCATGTAGGCTATTTGTCCTCAGAAGCTTTAATTTAGTCACCTCTGCAAACTTTTTTTTGTCATATAAATGATGCATTCACAGGTTCCAGGAATTATGACACAGACATATTGGAGGCCGAC
The DNA here is from genome assembly GCA_004027205.1 of Ctenodactylus gundi. Classification (NCBI taxonomy): domain Eukaryota; kingdom Metazoa; phylum Chordata; class Mammalia; order Rodentia; family Ctenodactylidae; genus Ctenodactylus; species Ctenodactylus gundi. The sequence goes on from PVKB01001516.1 coordinate 86,348, forward strand.
ATTGTGTTTCCAATAGGCCTTTTCTATTCTCATTTTACCTTTATTTTCTCTACTTTTCATTACACACTTGTGATACACAATGACTTCAGAATGTTGTGCCCAAACATGCTGCACCAACTTGTTTCCGCCCCTTCCCTCCCTCTTTTGCATTTTCCCACACAACTGGCCTTTTAAAAGATGTGTGTTGTGATGTAGTCAGACTTCCACTCACTTCAGAGGTACTTACCAAGTGTCTACTACACATGGCTATGACCTGAGAACACTTTCTGCTGCTCTGGTGGTTGACATTTCAGTCAAGAATAAATAAAATAGTCTGATTTCCGGTTCCAGGGAGTTTATATCAAAAAGGGCTGAATGCAAAATATGGTAGAGAAGAGAAGGCTATTGTGTAAAATTTTATATTCCTCTAAAATTTGTATGTTGAAATTTTAACTTCTGTGGTAATGGTATTAGAAAATGGGTTTTGTGAAAGTGGAGCCCAAGTAGTGGGGTTATTTTCACTACAGAATAAACCGGGCATATCGAACTAATTTGTTCCACCCTTCGAGGTTACCGGAAAAAGAACCATCGGTGAAGGAAGGAGACACTCCCCAAGACCCAACATGGTGGCCTCGGATCTTGGATTTTCCATCTTTCAAACCACGAGAAATGAATGTATATTTCTGTAAGCTTTCCAGTTTATCACATTTTTGTCATAGCAGCCCTAGTGGACTTAGGAAATACATACATAAATGTGATGATTTCAAATAGCAATCAAAAGGATTAAACAACAACAAAATAAAGCAGTGGGATGGAAAGTGGCTGGCAGTGGCATTTGGCGGATTTTAAGGTGAAGGTCCTGAGCTGCCACTTGAATTAGGAGTTTCCATCCATGTTGAGGTCTTGATACGGATGCATTATGCAGAGGCAAAGACCCTGTACAGACCTGAAATGGACACAACGTGACGTGTTTAAGAGATCATGCTGGAGCACCCTGACCAAGAGCAGCATGGTGCAAGCTGGTGTCAGAGACGAAGCAGAACAGGGCCCTGTGTAGCTGTGTGGGCAGGAGCAAGAAGGTTGGATTTATCAAAGACCTTGGGGAATCCACTCAATTTCCCCTAAGATGTTTCTTAAAAGAGAAAGACATAACGCTAACGTGGTTGTGAAGCTTAATTGCATCCAATTGGTTGGCTTGAGAGTTGCTTCATAGATTAATAAACCATGCTTCTGGGCTATCTGGTAGGTCATGGAAGCATGACCTTTCCTTGACCTTTACTCTCTGGGGCTGTTCTGCTTTGCCTCCTGGCCATCATGAACTAAGCATTATTTTTCTTCTGTGGTGCTCTTCCACAGGTGATGTCCTTGCATTAAAGCTCACTGATTGTGAACTGAATCCTCTAAAACCTTGAGGCAAATTCAATCTCTCCTTTAAAAAGAGATAGTGGGTGTCATGTTGGGTATTATGTGTCAGTGAATTGCAAGCTGGCTAACACAGCCAAAGACTTGTTAATTAGGCAAACTGTTGGTCATCTTTTTCTGGCCTGGGAAGCTTAGTTGAGCTTTCTAGTTTGGTCTCATTGCTGATAGCAGTTTTACTGTTCACATAGAATATTTCCTTCCACACTAGCCTTTTGCCACAGTCTACGTGCCTGCAGAATTTAAGCAGTTAGCAAAGTTTCCTTGGGCTTGTATACAAATATTTGCATTTGATGATGACTTCTCAAATGCATTTTGTTATGATTATGTGGGAATATCAAAGGAGTGTTCATAGGAAATGAGGAAATAATATGTGTTGTCTTTCCAGCAAACATTTTAGTATTAGCTTCTTCTCATCACTCAAAAAAAAAAAAAATACAGGTGCTGTGTCCCACCCGCTAGGCTGACTAGGGTTGAATAAGATCTGTTTTGATTTTGTTTGCCTCAAAACAGGAGAAAGTCTCTGTGTCTCTCGACACTTATAAACCTGCACGGGGTGGGGAGGAAGAGTTGAAAGCTGAGGGGACAATTGCCTTGGTAATCTGGCAGAGTAATTCAACTTGAAAAGAATAAATATCACAGCTTCACCTTTAAAATCCAAACAAAAAGAAATACAGCCTATGCTTTAGGTAGAAGGTAGGCCCTGAAATCAGAAATCTGCTTTGAGGATCACAGTCCAAACATCACAGATAAGAGAACCAGCATAATGAAGAAAAATAACACAACAAACAAGGGTAAACTTGACCTTAGGTAAATATCAATCTCTCTGTCCCCTGGATCTCCAATCTCTCTCTGTCATCTCTTTCTAGCAGCTCCATTGTTAGCCATCTTGATCCCTGTCATCTCTCTCTAGGATTTCCATCTCTCTCATCTCTAACTCTGTGTTTCTCTCTACTGTCTCCATAGCTACTTCTGTACACCTACCCCTAGCTGATTCCTTCCTCCCCTGCACGCCCACCCACCTCAATTATTTTATTCTTTTGCCTATTATGATCTGTTGAATAAATATTCTTATTGCTTCATCTTTCTTCAAAGAGAAAAAAGCCTATTAATTGCTATTTTGCTTTTGATCCACATATCTTTAAAAATCTCTCCTTGTCCTCATAATTCTTAATTTTATGGTTATAGTTACACATTACTTAGCCTCTCATGAAATGTCTATTGCTAAAGGGTTTTTTTTTTTTAACATAAAGGGGTCAGGTAGATACGGGTAACTAGTTTTGTTCTTTGTGGGAATATATCTTTTGGTAAATCCTTGGACACAAGATTCCTGCATCACAGGATAAGTGCATAGTTTTGCTAGGCAGGACTAATTCTCTTCCTTTGGGTCATATCATTTTGTACTTGGATCAGAAACTTGGGTATGTCTATTCCGCTTGAACCTCATTCACACAATGGATTGCTAAGCTTTTTAATTTTTGCCAACCTGATAGGCATGAAATTAAATCACACAGTAGATTTAATTAGCATTTTTTTCATTGTGAGTAAATTGGGGTATTTTTATGTTTTTCTGCCATCTGCTTGTCAGATTTTGAGACTTGCCCTACTGCATAGTAAAGTTTTTTTTATTTTTTTATTTTTATTTTTATTTATTTATTTATTTATTTATTTATTTATTTTTTGTCTGTGACACCACAAATATTTTTGACAGGACATTTTTACATTTCACTTATGATTTCTTTGCAATCCAATTTGCTTCTATTTATTAAAATTTACTAATCTCTCATTGCCACTAGATTTTGATTTGTATTAGTTAATTTTTTCTACTCAATTATTCTAAACACCTCAAACATACTGTTTCTGAGTACACAGATTGTCTTATTTATATTTATGTTTCAAATATATTTGGAATTTTATTTCTTGTGTAGGGTGAAATATTTTATCTTTGCTTTGCTAATCATTATCTAGATGTGTGAATTCATTTATTTAATGCTGTTGTCTTTTTGGTGACTTGAGGTGTTACACCAAATTTTCATGTGTATATAAAGTTATCTCATATTTTCTACTATGATTTATTGGCATATCTATCAATGTATATGTTAATATTACACCTTTAAATAGAGATTAAGCAGTATATATTTATTATAATGTGTGTTTCTCTTTTGGTAATATCAGTTTTTTCTTGATTATTATTTTGTATAATGTTCTAAAATAACTTATTTTGCTCTGGAAGTGAACAAAAGCTTGCTCTTTATAATGAGATTACATTAAATGTATATGGTATGCTGAAGAACTGGTATCTTTATGATGTTAATCGTGCTACCAAAGAGTACCAGTCTCCCTCCATATGTTGAGAAATTTGACTTCACCAGAAGCATTACCAAGTTTTCATAATGTATGCTTCACCCATTTCCTCTTAAGTTTATTCTTAAATCCTAGAAGGAAGGGGTCAGATTTTCTAAGGTAGATTTTCTACAGTACCTTCCAATTATTTATTATCTGCATATATAGAAGTTACTGATTTTTTTGTAAATTATATATTCCATGGCCTCTGTCAAATGCTGTTCTGTTGGATTTATTTAAGACCCTCTGTTTATATTTTATATTGCTGAGACATTTAGAATACTTAACTTTGACAAAATTTCCTTGGATGTTGGGAAAGAAGTATATTCAATTTTTAAACCAGAATGTTAAATGTGTATCAGTTTATTGATCCCTAACAGTTCTACTGACTGAATATCTACACCAGTTTTATATATTTGATCACATAATATTATCAATACATACCTGTTCATGCTCTCAACTCAAGCCTTGTTTCTAAATTTCTTCTTACTTTCCTACTAGCTTTCCTTTAATATGCTAAATTTGTTATTTGGAATATAATTTGTCTCTAATATATCTTAATTGTGTTCTATAACTTTCAGCAATTTAATTATGTTCTTCATTTTTTTCTCAAGTGAAGGTTAATATACTGTTTAAATTTTTTCTTTTTCACTAAATTGTTGCTTTCTCTTTGCTTAAAGTTTTCTTTTCTTTTCTATATTAAAGATATTTCTTCTCAGGAGATGCCTCTCCTTATAGCTATCACATAATTTTACTGTATATGTTCAAATTTAATAAAAGTTATCAAATTTTTCTTCTGGAATGATATCATGGTTTATGTTCTCATTAGAGGTCAATGAGAGTGCCAAGTACATATTTTCATGAAGGTCTATAATTTTTTGTTCACCTGATAAGTGTAAACTAGTCTCTCATTAATCTTTGCAAGAACTCAATTTTGCTTTGTATGACTTCAGTTACCATATTTTTGTCTTTGACTTCGTTTTTATTTTTTATCATTTTATCTACTTTTTTTCCTTAATATGAACACTTTGATCATTTAAGGTAAATTTTTCTTCCTTATTAATACAAGACTTAATGCTACAAATTTATTTCTAAACAGTGTTAGATGCATTTCACAAAGTTTGCATGTTGTGATTTAATCATTATTCAGTTTAAGTATTTTTTCTTTTCTATGTGATCCATGAATTAGTTATAATTCAGTGTATTTTGCTTTCTGAAAATTTCTTTTAAACTTTTATTTTTGAAGGATATTTTTACTAGATATAGCATGAAATTTGATGGTTTTTTCCCTTTTAGCACTTCAAAAATGCCATTCCATTGTCTTCCAGTTTGCATTGTTTCTGATAAGAAATCGATGGGCATTCTTCCTTCATTTTCTTCCTATAAGTTGTCTCTTTTTCTCTGACTACCTTTAAGATTTTATCCAGATTATTTTTATTTAAACTGTGGCATGCCTTCTGACTTTTCTTGTCCTTATTTCTCTTGGAGGACATTAAACTTCTTGGGATATATGTTGATATTTTTACTAAATATAAAAGTGTATGCTCAGTATTTCTTCCTAAGTATTTTCCAACCCCTGTGTGCTTCACAGCATTCAATTACATATTGTTCAAGCTGCTTTCCATTACGCTTTGTCTGTTTGTTTGTTTCAGCCTATTTTCTTCTACTTGTTCATATCAATTTCTATTGCTCTATTGCTAAGCTCCAGAATATTTTCTCTTGAAATATGTAATCTATTTTAAGCCCATCTAGGGATATTTTCACTTTACAAACTGTATCTTTCAATTTCTACAAATGTAAAATATACATATTAGCTATGTTAAATGCAACATTAATTATTTTTTGGTTCCTTTTAAATATTTGATCATATGGATAACATTTACTGTAATCACAACAAGAAATTCATTTACTTGCAGATCAGCTTAATAGTTCCAAGATTTTATGAAGTGCTCTATCATTTTGTGTCTAGAATATATATATATATATATATATATATATATATATATATATATATATATTATAAAAGGGCTAGCTTATCTCTGTATTTAATACATCGGTTTACAGGTATCTCTATGGGATGCCCAGCACATTTACCAAGCTCTTTCTACTTCAGAGGATAGAAACTGAGTAGCTCTTAGTTCTGCAGTCCATAAGCTCACATTGCTATGAAGTTTCTAATTACCCAATGCCACCCCCGCCCCACTTCAAGAGTTCTCTGCTGTTGTCTTGCAATGTTTTACTCTATTTCTTGTGCCAGTTAACAATTAGTAAAGATCAAAAAGAGTTCTTTCCTTGGTTAGTTTCCTTTAAGTCTCACCAGTTCTACCTGTCTAATGTTTCTCCACAGTCTGGTCTGTCAATATTACTTTGGTTTTGAGGGATCACTCCTTGTACAACAGGTTCCCTATCCAGTACTTAGTCTGGAAACTGCCTGCAAGAGGACACCTTGGGAAAATGAAAACATCATTTCATTTGTTTTCCTTCTGTGATCAAGGTCTTTTAAAAATAATTTGGTTAAATACAGAAACAGTTACTTCACATATTTTGTCCAATTTAATTTATTTACCCTAAGATGGCTAGTCTAGTACTAGACACTCCAGCAGAAAGAAACCTTTGAATATCACTTCACACTAAATTAATATATGTAAATAACATAAAACAAAATCACAAAAGTTATCAATAGATTCCTTATCCCTTAAGTGTGTGTCCAAGATTTTCAAAATTTCGGTAGAAAGAAAGAAACCTTTGAGGTATTCCTACATTCCTGCTTGAATCACACACACTTATTTTGATCTAACATTCAACTTAGCTTTTGCAGAAGTCTGTGGTAGAGATCTTCAGTTCCTGGGCCATGAACCAGTACCTGCTCATAGTCTGTTAGGAACTGGGTTGCAAAGCAGGTAGTGAACAGCAAGCAAATGTGTAGATTTTCATCTGTATTTGTAGCTGCTTCCCATCTCTCATAGTGCCTCCTGAGCTCTACTTCCAGTCAGATCAACTGTAATATTACTTTCTCACAGAAGAAAAAACGTTAGTGTAAACTCTACAGGCAAAGGGTCCAGGCTGCACTGTTTTTATGATAATCTAACATCTGATAGTCTGAGGTGGACGTGAGATTGTGGTGCTAGCACAGGCCTTCCCTCTAACATGGAAACACTGTCTTCCCACAAAGCTGGTCCCTGGTGTCCAAAAGGTTAAGGACCACTTGTCCTTTATAATCTCTTCTGACTATGGCAAATGAGCACTTTCTTAAGTTTGTAATCTAGAAAATATTTCTCTGATCGTGCTTTCAAATGGATCTACAGAAAAACAGATAATAATGTCATTTATCAAGACACCAGCGTTAGAAGAGATGGAGAAAAATACAATTACGTTGAACTACATAGTTTCATTTCTTGATTGATAATTTTGAGATTAAATATAAAATTCAAGCCTTTTAATAGTTACAATTTCTGAAAGCCAGGCCTACTTCCTGTCTCAGTATTACTGGTTGCTTGACTTCACTTCTTTCTGAAAGTGACCTCTCAGCCTTTTGGTTTTTACTTTAAAGTTAGGATTACTTTTACCTAATGAATGTCATCAGGTTAATAAAAAGTTCTAATAAATGTGTTCCCCCACACCTTTTCATTGCTAGTAACAGCATGGGGGTGGGGGTGGGGGCAGTGAGCATCATAGCCTAAAACTGACAGTTGGTTTAATCGGTTTCTAATTCATTTCTTTAGGCTGTGCCTTTAAAAAAAAATCTCTGGGTCTATACTAATCTACATAACAGCATTACCAGAACATTGTGAAACATGATTCTCACTCATCAAAAAAAAAAAAAAAATGCAGATGCTAAATGTCACACATTTACATTTTGAAACAGTGATTTCCTTCATTGTACTTTATCTTACTTAACTTTAAAAAAATGATTTCCCAAGGGCTAATGTGTAGGAAGTGCTAGTAAGTGGCTTCATCTTAGGCGTCTTTTTCTTTTTTAAATCACAGAACGATAACAGTTCCACCAAAGCATCTTCGTATGAGCGCGTGATGTGCCACACAGTGTGACGGGCTCTGCAGCTGGAGGGGAGCTGTGATCATTTGCTGTCGCCTAAGACAAAATGGTTGATGGCTGATACTTGCTCTCTCTTCACAGGCTTTTTGTTTCCCCAATTAAACTTGTCTCATAAATTCTCTGCTTCTTTATACGATGATGAGGCTCTGCAGTTAAATCTCATACTGGAGTCAGATATTTAGCTGCTCAGCGATCCTATCTATGGAGAGGAAATGTTTTCCACTGACTCATAACAAAAACAAGAAGGGAAGAATCTACTGTAAATGCCTGCTACTGTGGAACCTGTTACCGTTTTCCTGTCTTTCCAAGACATGAATGGAGAAAGAAAAGGAGCCGACCAGGAGGTGTCTGGGCAGCCCTCCACTCTAGCCCTCCGTCCCAACGTGAGGAACTGGGGTACCGACTTCTAGTTTTGCCGGTCATGAGACCAGAGTACGGACAGCAAGGAACACCCTTAGTCATTCATTCTTTGTCTTCTTTTCTAAAGCTTGCTTCCTTGCTGATTATTGGTGATCATGGACCAAAAGATTTCTCAGAACTGAGTAGAGGTCAAGTGTTCTCTAACGTTGGTTAATTTTCATTGACTTCTCTCTTCCACCTCTCCTTCCTTTTTTCGCTGTGTTTGCTTTTCTTCAATTCAGCTAACAACACTATATTCCTACCATGTGCCAAGACATGTAGAAGGTTTTAGAAATGCAAAAAATAAATGCTAAGTTCCCTGCAGTCATGGAGCTCATAGGCAAAACAATAAAAGCGACACTCGGAAGAAAGTAATAAGGCTTAAGGCCAAGATACAGCAAGCCCCAAACTAGATTTTAGTAGATTAGAACTACTTCCATTAAGAGGTAACACACAGTAACACACACAAAGAATTTTTACAGATCAGTTTCCTAAAAACTGCTGACAAAAGAGAAAAGGACATTCACCTGAGGGAGAAAGGAGGAATTAGGGACCACGGTGTGGAAGTTTGGAAGAGCACAGTCTCCTCAAGAAAACTAAAGTGGCCGAGGGTGGTGAGGTGACTACGGATGTGCGCCTGGAATCTTTATACCTATCACCAACCAGCTATTTTAGTCAGAAGCTTCTCTTTCCATTTGCCTTAGAATACAACCCCAGAAACACCTCATACATAGAGCCTCTATAAGAAGGGTGGCTCTGGCCACACCTTGATTTGAAACTTACACCTACCAGAATGGTAAAAAAAAAGATCTCTTTGGCATTTTAAACCATTCAGCTTGAGGCGATTTTTTAAAGCAGTTATAGAATAATAGAAGGACCAGAACATAGTTACTATTATTGTCATTATAATTAATAGAATGGAACTTTTTCAGAATATGAAATTCACATGTTACACTTCAAATACATTTATTCCATCTAAATATGTAAGAAAGAACCATTTGTATATATTTATGGCTTGATCTCTTTTCATGTACAAAATACCGTACATAGGCCTATAAATGAACCAACTGCCACAGTACTGCACAGAAATCTTAGGGCAAATTTATTATTATAGCTTTGAAGATAAAATGACCACAACTTACAAGTTTTAAATAACTTGCTCGACATCAGGAAGAAATGGTTGAGGCAGGATTGAGACAAGATCTTGCTGAATTTAAGGCCTATAAATGAACTCAGACTCTCCATACCATGCAGGCAAAATTAAATATTTAGTAATATACACAGTGTTCATTTTAATGATTCTTATTTTTCCAAAGCCCAGAAGTTACATGTAAATTAAGCAGATATTTTTAGGCAATTTCATATTGGATAAAATAGACTTGTTTTCACTGCTTTTAATATAAAATGTGTTTAATTGAATTTCTATGATAAAAATTAGGTCTAAGATTTTATTTTTGCATTTAATAGCAATGAAATATCTCTTTCAGGAAGTTTTCTATTAATGACAATTTTAAGATCTATTTGAATCAAAAATAACAATAACAGAGTCAACCACAATCAAGAGAAGAGAACTTGAGCTTTCACTGAAAAATATAATTCTATCTATAGGAAAATAATTTTGTCATTAACTACCTTAATCTTTTCAGATTGCTTCAACTGCATGTTATTAATTCTATCCTCAGCTTCTTCAGAGGTTGAAAGGCACAATTTTTTTATCATGTTTAAGTGGATCAAGGTTGTAGACAACTTCATTGTAGGAACATCAACAGAATTATCTGCTTTATGAAATAAAGGATAATAATCTAAAGTCCTTTGAATTTATAGCAGAATAGAGCTAAAAGCAGTAATGGAATCCAGGAAGAGGTGAGGTGGGGTAGAGATGGCATAAAGTTATTGATGTCTCAGAAGTTTTCTTCCAAAATCTTAGAGCTTGCACAAACACCCAAATACCATTAACCACAAGTAATTGCCTTATTTTGGCTTGCACTGTATTTAAACCAGGCTTTTTGTTAGTTTATTTGTTTTAAGATCAGTGTTTCATATATAAGACTATGTTTATGCTAACACAAAAGGTAAATCCGCACTACCACTACAGCACTAAACATTTCTACAAAACCACTATTGTTTTACCTTGCAGAAAATAACAATTATAAAAAAGCTTATTTTTATGGCTCTAGCCTCATACTTATCAGATCCAATTATGAATGTCTGCCAACATGTCACTGTGAAAAAGCATTGGGCTGAATTAGCTGTAGGGGCTGGTCTCGACACTTATTACTAACATTAGAAATTTAGATAAGACACTTTGTACTCTAGGCTTTAGTCTTTTATTACAAAAGCAGTGATTAGGGCAAGGTGTTACTAAAAACACCTAGCCTATGAATGGTTCTAAACTTACAAGTTTATTATTATAATTTTTTTAAAAAATGACATCCTTTAGGATTTAGGTACAATATTTCTATTTTGCTTTGTCTAAGATCAGGTGACACCTGTTTACAGAACAATTTCTAAGGAGTTTCATTAGCTTCATGTTCCTCAGAGTTTGGGCTTTGTCTTCACAAAGGAGTGTGTTTGCCATTTATGTTGGAGAAGAAATTCACAAGACATGGTGGTGATAGAAATATTAGAATAAAAGAGAATCAGAGATGAACTGTCTCCATTGGCATAAGCGATCGCTGGATTCTGATGTCCAAAACACTGGAGATGGGTAGTGTAAGAAGAAAAAGATTATAACAACCAGTAGATCTAGGAAATTGGAATTTTATATGCTTCAAAGAACCAGGCACACGCGAGGTAAAAATATAATATGTACGTTGACAGCTTATAAAGTTCAGGTAGAAAGCTATAAACATAAAAAGCGTGCATATAGTACTTTAATGGGAAACACCAATGAAATTGCGGAGTAAGAGATTATAGATTATGAATAGCTAAGTTTTGAGACTAGAATCCTCATATCGGCAAGTTTGCAAAAGCCTAGAGAAATAGATAAGTAGGTGAAAAATCGGGATCAGTGCCATCGATTACAACCCAATTTTAGGTAAGTATTTAACAAGAAAAGATGCAACTGTACTCCTGGGAGGGTGGGAGAGGCCATGAGGGCAAGATACAGTAAGTTTATTCTGTAGCATTATCTTTCTGACACAAGAGTACACATAGATAAAATACAGAAGGAAAAGTACACATCAAGATAAGTATCTCCAAGTATGTGAGCAGACGACAACACCAGGTGTCTCGTGGGGTTAAAACGATGGTGCTGGAAGTCTAAAAACGCTGACATTGCATTTTAGACAGCAGGCCGGTCTCACTTAAGTCAGGAGCAGAGATGAGCATTAAAAAATTTTACTATCATTGTTGGGACTCAGACTTGGATCATGCATATTTTCTAAAATTGTATGAAAACACATTCATGTACCAAGACGTAAGCCAAAATGTGTGTAAAACGCTCACGGTTTGGGGCGCCACTCACATCCTGCAGCCGCCCTAACTTCGCGTTTCTAGCTTGGACCTCTTCCTTGAACACATTTAGTTCCCTACTTGGTGTCTCGATTGAGACGTTCCAGAATGGACCTTCACAGCGCATGCTCAAACCTCGTTTTGCTCAGTCTTTCACATTGACTCCACGATTACCTCTCTGATTCAAAACGTTTTTCTCTTTCACCCAAAGCACTACACCGCCATGGTTGTCCCTGGGGCGTTATTGCTGCCCTTCTAGTGTCAATAAGACAGCCTGAGCGAAACCTTGGTAGTTGTTGTATGCTACTCCGAAGTTCGAAGTGTTAAAAACGCTCCACTCATTTCTCCAGAATAAATGCCGAAGTATCTCGAATGTTCCACGTAATCTCTTGGGGTACTTTGGCTCCATTCTCCCTTTCCTTGCCTCACTATAGCCTCAGTCGTCTTTACTGTTTCTTGAACATGAACATGCATGATTTTTCTTTGGCAGAAACTGCATTTACTTCTCTTTTTGACCAGCGTGTTTTTTCCTTAAGAATCCACAGAGCTTTCTATCTCGTCCTCATTAACTATTTTTTCCCCAGACAGTGTCTTTCAGTGAGGCCTTTCCTGATGATTCTATTAGAAATTGTAAGCCCTTCCACAGACAAACCCTACCTGTGTCCCTCATGTTACTCTCCAGTGCACCTTCCATCTTTTGACTTTTAATTATTATACACATTATTATTAATTCATCTGTGGTCTACTTCTACATTGCCAGAAAATGCCCTTCATAAGATCAGAGATTTAAGAAATAAGATTCATCTCTTATTCACTGCTTTACTCTCAGTACCTAGGACCCTGCCAATGCCTGGGAGGTTCTTAATAAACATCTATTGAAGGAATAAATGAGGTGAGGATTTGTAGAGAGAAAAAAGGAAAACAAAACAAACATAAAAATTCAGTCTGCTGAAAATGAGCCCATGCATCACAACCGAATCGCATTTGAACACACTTTCTGCTGAGACAGCCAAATTAATATGGAAGAGTTGGTAATTCTCAAAAAATCACCGTTGAGGAAACAGAAGCAAAACTCTTGATGAGGCAAAATGTGTTATGTCATTTAGATAAAGCTTGAAAATATAAAAATGGTGCTAGAATTGTTTAGGTATGATACATAGGTAGTAATAGTATAATTTTTTCCATTTTTATTAGTATTTACATGTGATAAACAATGGTTACATTGAGTTTGAATATTCTGTGCACACATATATCCTGTCACTATTACAATACCACTCTCACCACCACACCCTTCTGGTTCTTCAGAATGCCTATATCCTGGGTTTATAATATAACCATGTTATATTTAACCACCTGAGTTTGACTCACTCCAGTGAAAACTTTAATGGTGATGACAAATGAAAATTAAAATGCTACCAGTAATGAGAAACACAAGGTTCTGAGTTTCTAAACAAGTATACAGGGCTTCAACTCCCTCAAAGGTGTGAACAAGGGTAATCTCAGGGACTATCTATGCCCAGAAGGGAAGGAGATTGGGTAGGCATGTTGGGTGTGGTCCTAGCTTCAAGGTATGGGAGCCTGATGGGACAGAGTCAATTTGAGTCTAGTGAAGGGAGTGTTATTGATTTGGTCGGGAGTCCAAACGCCTTACCTAGGGGTGACTATTCAGCTTCTTGAGTTACTTAATGGGAAATTAATTAGTTTCATTTCCAAGTACCTCAAAAATCAATAAATATTATAGGAAGAGGCCCATGTGGAGTCTCTCAGTTACGTTTTCGTTGCTGTGACTCAATATCTGACATGCACAAATTTAGGAAAGGAAAGGTTTATTTTAGCTTACAGTTTCAGATGGTCACAGACCATTCTGGGGTGGCTGGCAGCAATTGAAGTACATGGCAGAGACAGAAAGGTGGAGGTAGCTTCTCAGGACATCAGAAACAGGCAGGCAAGTGAGACTAATCGAGACTAGTCCAAGTCCCAGTCTTAGTCTCTCCTGCATCAGGGTATCGAAGGTGTGGCCACAACACACCTTTTGTCTTAACTCACAGGCCTTTTGTCTTAAATCACATGCCCCTAATCCCAACAACTGCAATCCACCTCTCCAGACCAGACCCCAATCCACCAACATTACATGGCTCCATAGACAATCCATAACATTAAAATGCATGAGACTTTTGGGGGACACTCCAGATCCTAACCACAACATGGGGTTAGGACAGTGCCATCTCAGTTCTAGTAAACATTTTCCAAAAGTAGCACCTTTTCTATAACTAATACACAGACATTCATTTTTGTGGAGATGGTGATAAACAAATACTAACGCAGAGCAAGTGGTGACAGGCTTGGGCCTCCTAGGGCTTCCTTCCTCCCCAGCTGCTAGAACAGTTGTTCCTCCTAGCACCACTGAGGGGAGGGAGGCTTGCTTTGAATACGGAGAGAGGGGCAGTTGGCTTCAGCTATCTGCCCTTAGCAACTATACCAATATCTTCTCTTACTTTTGATCCTTTTCTTTCCGCATTTCCAAGATCTTTCATTTTTATGTCTTCCAATAAAATCCTACCCATTCTCCAAGAACTAATATAATTTTTTTGAGTTTTCTTTAATTTCTCGGGAATAATGTTGTCCTTTTCTCCTCTTATTTTAAATAACTGTTGTCTTTCTGTACTAATATATAATAGTTTACTTTAATTAGATTTACTCATCAAATTGTTGGTTCCTTCGTATCAGGAACCATCATTCCTCTTAGAAAAATGTTTTAAGCAAAGACTCAGTAACTGCCTATTGAATTAAAATACACAGTACATTGTTGACATGGAAATTAGTAATTCTTACCAGGGTTTTTAGTTTTTCCTCTCTGCCCAGAAAAAAATCTCCTTGAAGTTAGGAATGGTCAGGTCACTGGGTTTGGACAATGAACTGGGATGAAGTGGGTATCTTGTCAGAGCCAATGGGAACTTCTTTTAATTTCTGTCTTGCTAGGGAAGTTCGTGTTGATATGGAAATACTGCATGAGCAAAGCAGCTTGCAGTGCTGAGCCTCCATATGGGGGACAGTGGCTCAGGGAAGGTGTCAATCCCCTTGAGCACTTTGTGTGAACCAGATAGAGACACATGTTATATGTTGGGTTATTTTGTTTGTTTGTTTGTTTTTTTGTTACCACTGCATAACCTACTCTACCTTGAGGTACATAAAAGTACAATGGATGAAAACAGAAAGAGAGGAAGAAAGATCTACTACAGATCCTAGATTTGTCACTTTATAGAATCACAGCTTTTGAGAAATTCAGAAAAGTCTTGTACTTGAACTTATGTATCAACACAATGTTACTACTTCTGCCTTGCATAGTTACCCTAAATTTGTAAAGAACACTGTATTTATCACATAACTGATATTCAGCAATAATATCTATCTTGCAAAAATTACACTCGTGCACTTTTTACATCACCAAAACAATGCCAACAAAATAACCATACCCAGGTAACGTTAGGTGATGAACTTGAATATTTATGGTAGGATTCCTCTAAGCTATTTATGGACTGCATATAAACTATGTATAGACTATTGGAATGACAGGCATAAATAAATATCCAAGATATCATTTCTAAATTAGCAAAAGATGGACACAACACCTGAGTATAAAGTTCAGAGGGTGATGTGCTTAAATAAGGACCTGTACTTGAACGCTAACTCTGACGTGCTGGTCCAAGTCCTTCAGCATATGCCACACACCAGGCCTCCCTGTTCTCGTGGCCTTGTTCCTGAGTGATTGTTCAGTAATTAACCTTGTAAGGTTCCCGTCCTTAATTTCCACTCTTCTTGTATCCTGTCCAGGGTCTTGGCTTGATTCAGCCTCTCCGGTTTTGGTTTCTCAGACTCACTATGCATTGGCACTATGCCATGATCATCAATATTAGCCATTCCTATTTAGTATAAAATTAATTATTCTATTAAATAAAATTAATGTGTTTTTTTCTCTTTTGGTTGCTACTGCTATTTGCCTAAGAAAGATGTGAGGTTTCAGAAGCTCTCATTAAAAAGTAATATTTTCCTTTAAAGTTTAAATAAATTAAAATGGATCATAAAGATTTAAAAGATGCTTTGGAAAACTTGACATTGTCAGAGAAAGATCACAGGCTGTAGAGTGTGAGAGGATTTGAATTTGGAGTGTCAACTTGACAGCTATTTATTTTATGTAAGCATAGCTTTTTAAAAAAAAAAAACTCTTGGTATCACTTGTTTGTTAAGTTCAGATGAAGATAATAGCTATACATTTTAGATTTGTAAAACTAAACTAATGAATCTAAATAATCCACACAACACCGATTGTAGAGTACTCCTATAAATTGACACTGCAGGAAAGTGTGTTTCCCTGCCATCATGGAAGTCACAATGGATAGCAATAGGTTCTTGGAATTGGAGAAGAAAATTTGTAAAGTGGGTTTGAGCAGGTACCACCATGCAAAGAAGGACATGCAATAGCCGACTTATATGGTAAAGATTTTATATGCACAAGGAGGGCAGAAGAAGAAAAGAGACCAATGAATGCAGGAGTAGAGGACTTGAACTCTCTCTTTCTCTTAAAAAGAAAACAGCATTGCGATATGGAATGTAAGACTTCACCTGAACTCTGAAGTATGGATAGGTGGAGACATTAGGCACATGATGGAAAGAATAACATGAAATGCTATAATATGACATTGGACTTTTTTATATACAAAGAAAGAATGAGATAGTCAACTAATTGAGATGAGAGTTCATTTTAGGGCATACCATAAACGTTCAAGAGCCACATTTCTTTAGGAAAGACTTGGAATGTAAAGCAGTTCTTCCACTTTGCCTGCAGGAAGCACAGAACCCTTCTCAAGCTAGTGACTGGACGGGGCAGCGCTTCAGTATGGTGTTCCGTGTCTAATACGTATGTGAGATGGTGCCAGCGGAGGCCACACTGGGACAAAGCAGCTGGGTGGGAGAATTTTGGTGTGGGAGATGAAGTGATGATGTCAGTGTGTACAGAGAATAAATGCAGATTTTTAAAGACACTCCCAAGAAAGAAATTAAAAGAATTGGTGGTAGATTTCAAGCAGAAAGTTAAAAGACAGAGCCACAGGTGCGCCTAGATGGCCATTTGTGCTTCAGACTTCTAAAGTTCATTGCTTTCACCAAAGAAATCTGAAAATGTCCTTTTGTGAAACATTCGTTGAAATCTGAATGATGAATGAGATAAACTAAAATGGCATATTGTTTTTCAGGTACCTTCTGTGTTATCTGGTTTACTGAAAGAGATAAAATAAATATCAATGTCAATCTGGTTTGCATGGACTAATAGACCTCTGAATTGAAAATGAGAACACAAAAGCAGATGAGATTTCATCCTTGCATTTTTTTTTTTTTTTTTGCATTTTATCCATTTTTCCACTGTGGACTTACACTTAGAAGAGAGAGACCTGAAGCAATTTTTTCTTGCTTTCTTATAAATAAATGCAGATACAGCTTCTGGAACAGGAAAGAGCTCTGTTCTTCAGGCCAATTTTTCCATGAGCTGAGCATGCTTCTTGTGGGTGGCTTGTGTTTGTCTAACCCCTCTCTATTCTCTTCATCAATAATGGCCTATGCATTAATTTCTCCTTTTTAATGACAGGATCACATTCAGGTGATCTACTACAATGGAAAGCCATGAAAATGCTGTCGGAACAGGAGAAAAAATGAACTAAATTTAAAATGTGCTAAGCAGAAGACTGTACATAAAATTATATTTTTAACACAGCCTTTAAAATAGGAACTGCCTCAAGAGACTAGAGTTTGAAATAACATTTAGTCCACTCAAAAGGCTTCAGTTAAAGCAGTGATTCTTTGCTCTGAACGTGTAGTAGAATTATATGGGAATTCTTAAGACAGACCAATTTTGGGACCTCAACTCCAGAGATTCTTCTCCTGTGGTGTGCCCAGGGGAAAGGAGGGTCACTGACATAGTGTGTCTTGTAGTCTCCCGGGTAGTCATACTGTGCATGAAGGTTGAGCCATACTCTCTACCCCTGGCCTAGCTGCTTACTAGGGTCACACAAGGAACCCTTAAAAATACCAATGTCTTATTTCAATCTTCAAAGATTCTCATTTCAGTGCACTTGGGTTAGGTGTGTTTCTTTGTATGGTTAGAAGGTTTCAGATGCTTCTTATATAAAACTCTGTCAAGAAACAATGAGCCGAGCAATCTCCCAGACATCAAATCTGAGAGAAGGTTGTGAACAGAGTGTGGGATCTCATCTTCAGAGACCCAATTTTAGTAGATTTGAGTGGAACCAGCTAACTCACACGTCCGAAATGCCCCCCTTTCAGGTTATTGCTGCTACTCTGTGTGGCTACCCTTTGAGAATTTTTAAAGCAAAACTTACTCTTACGAAAACATCTCCAATTAGTCTCGTTTGTAAAGACCTTTGGATGCTTCAGTTTTACCTTAATGCAATCAAACTCCTTTTCTTAGCAATGCTGTAATATATATTCATCCCTTTAATATTTGAGGTTGAAATAACCAGTGAACCCATTTTAATTCTACTCATCACTAATTAGTTTCTCTACTTTCTGATCTTCTCTCTGTCCAAAGAATAAAAAAGGTGATCACCTTGTTTGTTTGTTTTTAATTTTGGATTAGAAGAAACAAAAGCAAATAATTGCTAATGATTCTTGACTTGATTTTTTGCGACAAAGGGTTAAGATCTACTGATCCACAGAGATTTTTTTAAGATTTCATAAACATAAAAGAATAAAAGGCACAGTTAAGATACTATAGGAGATATTATGAGTGAGACTAAAACTAAGGTCACACCGACCCATAATTGTATGAGAACGCCAACTTCCAAGCCCAAAAGAAAACAAATTGTGACATTTTATTCTTCAGTAGTGGCTGTAAATCAAAGAAGGTATTTTGAGGAATGAGATTAATAAAACATTACAATAATGAGGAAGAAAACTAATGTGTGTGTGTGTGTGTGTGTTGCATTTTACAACCCAGAATGAACTATGGCTCTATTCTTTTGATTCTGATTTCCCTGTTTTTTAATTTCAAAAATAATGCTTCTTCCAGGATCAGACCTCTGCTACCATCCCCAACAGATAGAGTCAGTTTTTAAAAGACTGCAACTCCGTGCTTTCTGCCTTTGTTTCTTTGCCCAGCTTAGTTCTTCCAGAAAATGCAAAAGGGCAGCTGAGCCCTGACAGTGGCAGTGGCTTCCATGTGCCAGGCCTTGGCCATCCACCATCGCTGCGCTATCCTGTCTTACGGTCTCTCAGCTGTGGTCAGCAGTCTTGAAGGGACAAAAGAGAATTGGCCTCAGAAACATTGCTGTAAATCAGGAGACAACAGGAGAGCATTCCCGGGGGCAGACTGAGATAACTGGATGAGAAGGCTCACGTCACTGAAAGTTTAGACTAGAAAGTGGGGGAAAGCCTTTTAGAAAGATTAGACAGCAAGCTGCTCTCGATCGGAATGACATAAAAGACTTTCTTCAGGGGACCAAATTGTTGACATTAAACTGATAAGGGAGAATATATGCAGCCAGGACAGTGTGATTTCACATTAACACAGGAGGAGGTGTGATGTTGAAGGCAGATATTGTGCGAGGCCCACCCTCCACCTAAAAATATTTTTAATATTTTAGATTTCTCAATAATTCAAGGTTAGATTACTAAACAAAGATGTGTTCTTTCTTGAACGTTCCCTACAAGCATTGTGTAATGAATCATGGCTATCTGACATTGAAATTTTACAGTAAGAAAATTTCATAAAAATAACAAATAACCAGGAATAAGTAGGAGGAAATTTAAACATGTATTATGAGTGAAAATAGTTGGCAAGCTGTGTTCGATTATAAATAAATGATAATTATTGTACTGGAAAATTGCAGAAAATATATTATCAAATTGATTGCATTATCATTAAAATAACCACGTAAAACAGGTAGATTACATAAAAATACTTATTAACAGATGTATAAATTGATTCCAGGATAAGTATCAGCTAACTTCACACAGCTTGTTAATGCTTTCTCCACTTGAGCTGTAATCATTTCTTCTCCAAAGATAGTGTCAGAATATAGCAAATCAAAACTAAAATATTAATAATAGTCTGTACTTCATAATTATTTTTGCAACAATTAGAAAAATCACATATAGATAATGTATAGAAAGCATGTTCAAAGTGCTTAATTGTGTAGTCGCTTTTGATTGGCTGTTCAGTCCCTCATAGATGAAACATCCTTACCATATGATTCCACTCCTAGTTATGTACCTAACAGACATGAAAATACATGTCCACCCTTAAAATTCTTGTTCCTGTGTGTCCAGTGCAGTAGCATTTCTAATAGCCAATAGATGGAAACAACCCAAATATCCCTCAGTGATGAATGTATAAATAAAATGAGTAACATTCATAGTAATGAAATGCTATTTGATGACAAAAAGAAAGGAAATACTGATAGATGCTATTGGATGGATTGACCTCCAAAATGCTTTGCTATTAAGAAGTCAGAAACAAAGGGCCATATACTTCGTCTCATACAGTGTCCAAAATAGCAAATTTACCCAGATAGAGAGTAGATCAGTGGTTACATAGTGGTGGGAGATATAGATACTTGGGTATTATAATTTGGTTCTGGATATAGTTCTAGCTCTATCCTTCCTTGCGCACTTGACTTCCTGTTACCATTATGGCAAACGCCTTTCTTCTAACTCAGCCCCTACCCCGTGCTTGCAGCACCACCATCCACCCTTGGATGGGCTGAGTCCTTCTGAAACCGTGACCTAAAGTAAATCTTTCCTCTCTCAAGTTGTACATGTCAGGAAATGTGCCCCCCCCCCACCCCCACCGCCCAAAGTAACTGAGACATTGGGAGTCATGGCTAAAGTTTCTTTCTGTGGCAATAAAAGTATTCTAAAACTTATTGTAGCAATGCATGCACCACTCTGAATGTACCAAGGCCATTGAATTGCACATTTTACGTAGATAAGCTGTATGGCATGTAGCGATGTAAGTACTAAAAGTGAGCAAGCACACTCTGCTTCACATAGTGTCTAAGATCACCTCTTATGCAGAAAAGATAGAAGGGATTTTCTTCTCCTCCTTCACCTCTTCCTCAACTAGTCATCCCACTTCTTAGGACTCTGAACTCAAATTACTGTGATGATAGATTTGCTGGACAATATATTTGAGATGTACTGCATTGAGAAATTCTGAGCTTTCAGCATTTTGCTAATGTAAAGATTGTATATAGAAGTACACAGTCCCTTCTACACAGACGTCATCAACAATTCTTATTTTTTCTTTACCACATTGTCTATGTTAAACAACAGGTAAGTTTTGCTTATTTTTCCCGTAGTGTGTATATATATATATATATATATATATATGCAATATTCGACGGTCATATTGAGCTTGAGTATTTTGTCTACATATACATCACAATCCCTTGCCCTCCCTCAATTTGTCCCTCCTGTTCCCTCTCAATCTCTCTTAATTCCTTAATATGTTATCCATTTTTGTTTCTGTCTTTTCACCCCAGTTTTTAAAAATTTTAATTGATGTATAGTAATTACACACACACACACACACACACACACACACATACACACACACACAGGACACTGTGAAATTTCGGTACAGACATAGGATGTGAAATGATTACATAGTGATAATTAGCATTTTCACTTTCTTAAACATTTCTCATTTTCTGTATGTGTTATGTAACTCTTAATTCTCACTGCACAACACTTCATGAAATATATGATAAACTGTTCTGAGCAACAGCCATCCTGTCTTACTGTAGAATATTAGAACTTATTCCTCCTCTGTAACTCCCGGCTTCCCTTTCTTCCTCCTTCCCCAAGGCATTCATCTGAACACCATCGCCCTCCTTGCTTCTATGAAATTGGCCTTAACTTCAACACATAAGTGAGAACGTGGTATATTAGTTTTCCTGGGGCTAGCTCAAAACACATGGAATATTTTACGCATTTGTGCGTCATCCTTCCTTGTATCATTAGACGTCTGAAGCCTACACCTGGGTTCCTGTGCCTTACTCACTTTCAGGGAGTCACTTGTAACTTCAACTGTGGGCCATTTGTCGATTGAAAAACAGAGTAACCACAATCTATTGGACTCCCCATCATTTGCTGGTATTTAGGCAAATGGCTCTAAGTGTCCCTCCAACCTGCCTAGCTTCACAAATTATAATAAAATTAAATTTATAGCAAATTATTTCATAACACTATGAGCACAATTAGATATGATTGCTCTCTAGTTTTATATAACGTAACTTTTTTTTTTTTGCAGGTGCAAAGGTAGGTAAATAGAGCAAAATTTTAAACATTGTGATTTACTTCTAGACAAACCTACACAGGAATATTAAATCTTACAGGAGAAGATTTCATTATTGAAAAGACCCCATACTATTTTATTTAATCAATTGAAAATTGTGAAGTTCTTGATTAAAAATTTGTTTTACTTTTAAATACCATTTAGTTCCTAGAATATCTTGAATAATATCAAACATACAATATCAATAAATGTTTATGCAAAAAAATAAATGACAGGCAAAATTAGTCACATCTTCCTCTTAGCAGGTTGCTGTTAAAGAGCCTAGATTCCAAAGAATGATTCTTTCACTTACTCTTTGCAGACCTGTAGATATTTCCTATCTAAGAAGCTTTTTTCATCAGCTAAACAGAGTTGCGGCTGTGTTATGAACACAAAGAACAGATCACAGCATCTGGAAAAGAGAGCATTAAAAGATATGCTGATGTTGCTAGGTATTATTTTATATCAGATTGGTTACAGAAGAGATCAGAGGTTAAAGGTATTTAAAAGAAGAGAAAGTAAAAAGAGACGAAGGAAGAGCAGATCTACAAGTTGTATATGACTGTAATCAACCTGATGGTTTTGGAAAAGTATAACAAAAGGATTTCCCCTTCATTGTAAGCCATCTTTAAGGGCCCCTGTGACAGTTCTATTTTTCTTGCTGTCCTGAAAACTTTGATGGTGAAAATGGAAAAAATAGAATATAATTTGAAAGAAAGGTTAAAAAATGATCTTACCAGCTGTGGTTGGAGGATGTTATTTTGAATTTAAAAGAAAATAAAAATCCTTTGGCATTTTTTGGGGGGCGTGACTTATTCTTAAAAGATATAGTCTAAATAGCGTGAGACCTTGGCACAAAAAAAGACAGATAATCATAGCATAGCATAAGATAGCACAAATGTTCAGAACATTTTTAAAGACTTATGTAAGAGATAAATTACTGAGAAAAGTAATATTGTCACTAAAAGATGGTAGAAGAAAATTATTTATTCTTAAAAAAAGTGGTTGACACACTTGAATGTGAGATTAAAATAAGCAAAAACCATTTTGTTGATTTCTTGGAGTTATGAAGACTTACTTTTACAAATAATCATCATTCAAAATATTATTTATAGAGTAATCTTAATCTTTAGGAGTACTATGTTTCTTCCTGGAAAACTTTTGTTCATTATTTATAATGTACATATCATATTCAAACAAGGTTACCTACTGTAAAATTATGTTTTAACACCCTGAGATTTTTTCTTTTCTCCTTCTTCTAGGAGGACTTTCACTAAGATAGTTTACATAACAAATTTAATGTTTTAATAATTGAAACTATATGTTTCCAACTATAATAAAATTGAAGTAGAAAGATTTTTTAAAAACTACAAAATTCTCAAATATTTGGAGGTACCAGTACATAAGTCATGAGCCAAAGGAGAGACTAAATTGAACTACACAGAAAGGATTATAGTATAAGAAAGAATTGGGTTCAAATGAAAATAAGATTTCAAAATTGAATATATGTAACTAAAGCACTACTTAGATCTTTTGGCAGATTTCTAGAAGAAATGTAGAATCGAAAAATTACATGATTGGGTAAGAAAAAATTCATAAGATACACAAAGCATGTCTCTTTTTTTTGAGACAGGGTCTCGCCCTGTGGTCCAGGCCGGTCCTGAATTCACTTCAGAGCCCAGGCTGGCCTTGGACTCAGGGCAATCCTCCTGTCTCAGCCTCCTGAGTGCTGGGATTACAGGCGTGCGCCACCATGCCCAGCTTATGTGGTGCCGGGGAATTGAACTCGGGTACTTAGCGCTTGGCTTAGCGCTTGCTCAAGCGCTTTAGCCGCTGAGCCATTCCGCCAGCCCACAAAGCATGTCTTGAAAGAAAAAAATGATGAGATTTCACCAACAAAAATCTTTATCAAAAAGTTCAATTAGATTTATTTTTAGCTGGTAGACAAAAACATACATACACCATTGTACAGTGTTTAAATCAGTTTAAACATATCTATCTTACTTTTCTCTTTTTTAATTTTTTCTTCTATTTTCCAGCACTGGAAACTGAACCCAGGATGTTTGCACTCAGCTACATCCCACTCACTAGTTATATTTATTTATTTATTTATTTATTTATTATTTATTACTTACTCATTTGGAGAACAGTAACATTGTACAGTGTTTAAATCAGTTTAAACATATCTATCTTACCTTTCTCTTTTTTTATTTTTTCTTTTATTTTCCAGCACTGGAAGCTGAACCCAGGATGTTTGCACTCAGCTACATCCCACTCATTAATTATATTTATTTATTTATTTATTTATATCTTATTCATTTGGAGAACAGTCTAACTAAGTGTCTGGATACTTGGGTTGTGCTTTAACTCGTGATCCTCCTGTTTCAGCTTCCTAGACATTTGTCATTTTTTTAAAACAGGAAAAACTTTCAAAATAACCATATTTCAGTTTTTTTTAAAAAACTATATAGTTCATTATTGTTACCTAATGTCACCTTATTAAATTTTTATACGTTGAAAGACACTTAGAAATTAAAAAAGCAAACCTCATATTGGAGAAAAAAGTTGACAATATATATTTCTGACAAGTAATTTATATGTA
Organism: Ctenodactylus gundi; assembly: GCA_004027205.1. Taxonomy (NCBI): domain Eukaryota; kingdom Metazoa; phylum Chordata; class Mammalia; order Rodentia; family Ctenodactylidae; genus Ctenodactylus; species Ctenodactylus gundi. The sequence goes on from PVKB01001516.1 coordinate 110,942, forward strand.
GAGTAAGAAATTTTAAAATTCTATGAGACAATTTCAAATATGGACAAAAAATGAACACAAAGCTCATAAACAAACGAATGTCAAAAAATTCACTGAAATATGCTTAATATTTTTAGTCATCAGGGAAATGCAAATTGAGAAGCAAAAATAAAGTTGGGCTTGTTAGCGTAAGTGTGTAATCACAACACTCTGGGAGACTGAGGCAGGAGGAAGAAGTCTGGGCAACTTGGTGACTTAGATGGATCTGGTCTTAAAATTGAAATTAAAAATTGCCTGGGGAATAGCTCATTGTGAAAGCCCTGGTCTTAATCCCTACTTCAAGCAAGCAAGCAAGCAAACAAACAAACAAACAAAAACGCCAAAGCTAAAATTCTACCACACATATAGTGTAATGACTAAAGTTAAAATAACCAGGAGCATCCATTATTATAGAATAGAAACTATGCAGCAACTAAAATTATCGCTATTGGAAAAAGTAGAATTTTGAAAATTCTTTGGAAAAAATTAAGCAGTGTTTTAAAATAAGGCTAAATTTCAAACCCTAGAGAAGAGAAAACATTGTCCATATTAAATACTTGTGTGAGAAGGTTCACGACCATATAAGGTAAAAAAAAATGACAAACTTAGTCAAGATACGAATAGGTAAAGAAATTCGGACACACTCTTACGATGGAAAACTCAGGAATAAAAGGGAAAGGACCTCTAATACAAGGAAATCTCAAAAACACGTAAAGAAAAAGAAGCCCTCATAAACATAAACACATATGTACCATGTGATTTCATTACGTTGAAGTCCACAGAAAGAACCTAATTTCTAAGTATGAAGAGTAAGCAGTGAGTAACTAAGGCCAAGACTAGGAGCGCAAAATTTTCAGGGAGCCGGTAGGAACTTCTGTGCCTTGTTAGTGACAACTTGCTTGTATGTATTTGTCAAAATCCATTGAACTATACACTTTAATGGGGCCCATTTTGAAACATGCAACTTATGCTGCATGTAGTCTCACCTAGCTAATTTTTTTAAACTATCAGATTTAAAAAAATCTAGCAACATCATCTTTGTATTCATGAGACAGTGTGTATGATCATCCTCCTCTACCTCCACTTTCTTATGTTTTTCTTTATTAATTTGTTTCTTAAAAAGTTTTTGCTTCTGTAATATAAAAGTGTCAGTAACCTAAAAGACTTTCTAAAAAATTCTGTACAGATTGTCCAGCTTGTAATTCATCTCGGCCTTATTTCTTTACTCTTGAGAAAATGAGTTACCGAATATTAGAGAAGCTATCTAACTTATTTTCTACCTCAGATAGATCACTCTAAAATGAAAAAAAAAAGTCTTTCTCACATAAGCTTCTTTCATGTTTGGTTGTTTAGAAAAGTTGTTGGACAGGAGAGTTCAGCAGAGCTTTTGTTTTTGATCACTGGGCTGCTTCATCTTGACCTCCATGCAGTGTAAATTTGTTTTCTTTGGAATGTGAGTGGCTGTCTTTCTTTTAGCAATCCCACAGCCATCTTTCTGACCTCTCCTTGTTCTCTGGTCTAAAGGGCACCTTAGCCAAGTTAATATTGGAGATAACCAACTTTTCCAAGCAGTCGATTATTAAGCAGGCTGTTGAAATTGTACAGGAAGTCATTTTGTGTACATTAATTAAAAATAAAGAGAAATACTGAGCCACAAAGCTGTGTAGTCCTCAGTACTTAGTAAATTTAATTAAATTGGTCTATTCCTAAGAGAAATTCTGTGTTTCGCTTTGAATAGGTATTGCAGGTAAGGTTTACAAAACTCTGTTTGGATAGGTGTTCATTTAGATTTTTCCAATTTAGACGATGCTGAGCTGATATACATTTTTGAGTGATTTGCTGCATTTTGATTTTCTAATTTTCTGGGTCATGTTTTCAAATACGATGGAGACTAAAAGAACAAACTTGATGAATGAGTTGAAATCTAAGGAGAAACAAAACATTGCTAACGGACTAAGCTTCCAAAGGAATAGTCAGAGGTTGCTTCTTTGATTCTTAGTGGCAATTTTTACTATTGTCATTTATTCAGTTATGCATTCTTATGTACATACATAGGTTTTAAAGATTTTACACCAATTCCCCCATGTTGAATGCAATTATTCTGTTTTGCAAACTAGTATATTATCACAAATAATAATTATGTGGGGATATTTCACAGATTTTTATAAAACAGATGGTACTGTTTTAGAAGTATATCAATCAAATGATTCAAATAACAAACTATTTTTTGTTAAATTTTCTCTTTAGATGTTTCCTTTTCGAATTGATATATATTAATTTGTTCCCTCATTTGTTCATTTATTGAGTATACATGAGGTGCCAGGCTTTACACATAGAAAAATAACCGTAACCGTATTTTTTAACTTCTCTGGCTTGTGACATTATCTGCACTTTATTTTTAATCGTTAAGTCATTTTTGGGAATAATATGTAGGTTTTTTCTTGATGAATATAATGGGAAGAAACCAAGACCTAAATTCAAATATCACCAGTTAAACACCAAAATTCATTTCACAAGCCACGCCAGTCCCAAATTGTGTTTTAGAGATGAAACAGAAAAGTGTAGTGATGATTAGAATAGTATAAAATCCTAGAAACAGCAGAGGAGTAAAGGTAGCATTTTTAGCCCTATCACTGATAATCTTGGCTTGTGATCTTGGGGTGCAAAAAATATCCATAGATTTAGTTATGCATGAGAGAGGTATGTAAAAATCCTCCTTAAAACAGGGGATGTATTAAATTATTAACATCCCTTCTTTTCCAGCCCCAAACATTTCTGACCTTTTTATTTTTCCTTCAAAGTTATAAAGTTGAATTTTCGGTTTCTTACAGATTTTTTAGTCATTATTACAGTTTTGCTTTCTGTTATTTTTTCTTTATAACTAGTTCATTGGTTCAGTTCCAAAATGAAAAAGGAGAGGTATTGGGTTCTTAATTTGTAGGTGGGGGAGAGGGACAGATGTTGAACTGTCAACTGGTTTCAGCATCACAAGGCACATTTTGAGTCTGGTGGTTTTAGAGGCTGGCTTCTAACTTTTCTTTTGGCATAGATCCTCAAACATGACAACAAAACAATGTTCTCTTCTTGGTGACTTTTAAATAGTTTAATCTTAATTAATGAATAAAGATAGAGTTGTGTTTGCTGAGCTCAAATGCTTGCCAAGTGTGAGAAAACTGTATCTCAGCTGTATGTCCTGTTACACAGTGTTCTTGGAGCTTCTCATATGTCGTATCTGTCTGTTCATGTGCAATCTGATAACTAACTGCAATTAGCTAATGAAATATTTATATATGCCGTCACACAGTCAGTCCATATGTGCAAGATATTGAAAGTCCCTCAGTAGCATTAGTACCACCAACTATTACATTAGCTCCTTGGAATAGACCTTACGTGTCTTACACAAAGTGCCCCAAAGGCATGCCATTTTTCCACATAGCATGTTGCCAGTGGAGCCAAAAATCAGCCTTGGTGAAGGACCCAGTATCTCCTTCAAAAAGACGCACCATCACCAACACAGATCGACCTTTCTCGCCCTTTTGGTTACTCATCTGTATAACATGTAATCACACCCTGTCCTCAGACAGCAGTACACATCTACATGGGCCAATTGTTGCCATTTGATTTATAAAAATTCCAGTCATTGCTCTAATGCAACTAATTGTGGACATTTACTGGGAATCTCCAAAAGGAAATTCAACCCCCAAAACACAAAACTTTTATAAGCAGCACATGAACAAGACGAACTTGCTGACTTTTATTTATTTATTTATTTATTTATTTTGTAGAAACTGAAAGTTCATTTATGGAAATGAACCAGACCTCTGATTCACTTCTGAATCTCAATATAACAATGGTTTTTGTAGGCCTCCTCCCCTCTTAAGTTTGACCAGTTCACATTGAGACGAGTGAAAAGAAGGGAAATTCTACCTGCAAGTTCAAGGCTTTGTGTAACCTGATTTCCCAGAAAAGTCTAAGCTTTTCTAATGACATCACCTTGTAAAAGAGAGTGGAAGAGGAAAGTAGAGGGGTCAGAGAAGAGAGAGAAAGACATGGCAAAGCACGTAAGATAACAGACGTGCTCTGCCCGCTGGGTTCTGGTGCTTGTACTACAGACCTAATGATACAGCCGGTCTAAACTGCTGAACTGCGGAGAGCAGAGAACAATCCTAGCAAACAGACCAATGTAAATAGGAATGTTTCTCAGTAATCAAAACCAATGTTTAGTTACAGAGTTTATTGATACCTTTAGTTTATGACTTCCATATTTTTATAATACAAACTTCGTTAGTAATGCAAAGTCTCTTGAAATGTACAATTCTGTAGCTTTTAAGAACAACCTTGAAAAACAAGATACTTTGTACTACAATAATGGTGCTGTGTCACTAGAGTTTGAAGCAGGGAGGGTTACATTATTTCCTGTCTTTTGTATTATAATATATTGGTGGCAGGATGGTTTAAGAGGCTCCTGCTGTTTCAAACTGTTTCCTTCAAAAAAGCTGGCCATGAACTGGGCTCAGAGATGATTTGAACACTTAACTTTCTCAAGGACAAAAAAATCCTCTCAATGTGACACCGAGAATAAGATGGAAAGAAAAGATTATTTCACCATTCTGCTTTACTGCCAACAGAGACAAACTCAGACATAGAAGAAGATGCGGACACTGCAGTTCCTAAGAGCTCACCACAGGAGTTGACAGTATGAACGTTCACAGGGGAATGAAAATATGCAGTGCTATTTATGCAATGATTTAAACAAATAAAGAACATTTTCACTTAAAAATGTTAACTTGGCCACTCCCTGCCAAATCTCTTTGCAAGGCTTGTCGGTCACCCTGTTTTCCCCACAGTGACAGATTGGATTTAATTGGAAAGTTGCTAGTTTAGAGCTGTAGCTGAAAACTGGCAGGGCGAAATAAAATCAGTCTATTTTCACATACCCTGGTCATCGAGTTTTTAGAAACTAATATAAAAATTTTCCCAAATCCATCAAAATATCTAGCAAGGAGGAGTACTCTTTTCTACTTCAGAAAGTTCAAAATAATAGAAATTGTTATTGTTCCCTTTTTTGTCAGCAGTGGACTTTATGTGCTTAACTTGTAGAACTTTTGGTAATTTTTCTCTTTTTTAAAGATCTTAATTGGCTTTATTTGTATTCTAAAAATTGAGCAACATTTACATTCTGTAGAATGTGTTCTTTGTAGGTGGGTTTTTAAAATCGTTTGCAAGCTAGCGAACACACTTTCGGAAATGAGGTGAACCCAGCAAATTGGAATAAATATTCTATGGGTGAGGCAGGCAATTGAAAGTAAATAAGATGAAATTCAGAAAATTAAGGAGTTAATGACTCTAATTATCTCAACTGGGAACTCTCATTGCCATATTTCTTGAAGTCATTCCCTCCCAATTTCCATTTAATGTATATTACCATCAATGACTTGGAGCATCTTCATGACAAAATAGACCTCAACTAGTTTTCATCTGATGATCACAAAATTATCAGAATTTTTTTTTTTTGCCCATAGTCACACTGTCTGAAGCATTATAAATTTATTCAAAGAAACTACCAAACTTAGTTGCTATCTAGAAAATAGTAACTTGCCTATATCTCAATAAATATGGGTGGGTAATTTTCCTGATTGCAGTCCTCAGGAACCGCAGTGCTTTGTTAGTCCATGTTGACTCTATGAATCGACATAACTAGGATCCCAAGGAAGCTTGTTGAAGGTGTGTCCTGTCCCAGACTGAGGGGATCAGAATTTACAATTTTGCCAAAGACCCATATGCTACTGAAAATCCAGAGCCATCTCTCCAATGGACATCTGTGAGAATTTTCTTAAAAACATTTCTTAACTTTAGAAAGTTTCTGCTTTTGTTATTTTTTTAACAACATAGTTAAGCCTACAGAACAGATGACTACATTTAGAATTTAAAAAAAAAAATAGGTCTTGGGAAAGCAGCCTGTTGTGTGACACGGTTATTTCCACCCTGCAGGCACAGATCTGTATTTGGGGACAGGAACCAACACTCGTAGAGCCTGAGACCGAAGGAGATGATGACATTCAATTGCACCAGGTGCTCAGGACACGTTAAGTAGCTGTTGAGCTGACACACATTAGCGTCAGCTCTGTAAGCACAATTATTGGTCAAGGGCAGATTGTTGTAAAACAGCTAATAAACAGGAAACATTAACTTCCTTCACACAAGGCCTTTGCAAAACCAATATTAGGCCTATGTACGCTGTACATGTATTTTCTCTGAAGCCAATTAACCTCTTTATTGGAAAACAAGAGCTTCGTTATTGTTGAACATGGCAGCTAATCCTTCACAGTAGATAACTTTCATTGAGCAAGAGTGGAACAAGTTGTGTTTACTTCACTGACTGGCATTCCTATACAATTAAAAGAAGGATTAATTGTTTAATTTTCTCAAACTATCAGTGCTAGTGAAAGGTAGGAGGTCTGTAAAACTAAAAAGTATAGTTTTTCATTCATCCAAGGCCAAGGGAGCTGTGCAAATTAATATTTTGAAGGTGTGTATCATTTGACTATCCTGGGTATGTAAAGAATGGTGTCACTATAAAATCGATTTTTATTGTATTTCTCCCGTGTACCCTGAAGGGCCAGACTAGGGAAAGATATGAGCCTATGGATATGTCAAATTATTCTGGAATTTTGAACCTAGACTTTTTTTGTGGCTGATAGTACACAGAAGATGCCAAGAGAAAATAATAAGAAAAATATGAACAATGAACATTTAAGTAGATATAAAATGACGATGGTATATTTAATAATAACATGAACCATTAATGTAAAAAAGCTTGTGCACAGCAAAAGAAACAAGAGTGAAGAAACAACTGATAGAACAGGAAAGACATTGCCACCTACTTCTGTCAGAGGCTTACTACAAGGGACATTTTTTGTTTTGTTTTGCTAAATGCTACATATAAACAAAAAAAGATGTTAGCATTACTCTTTACAGGACCTAATATTATTTAAATAAGAAAAATAGGACCTTAAAGCAAACATTCAACCTTTCTCTTATTAAAAACCTAAGTTATGCTGAAAAATATAGCTTACACCCTTCATTTGTAGTTTTTCTCTTATGTTTTTTAAAAAATTACAGTGTCAGCTGTCTTTACCTATACTCTAAAATATTTGTCATGTCTGTACCCAAGGCTCCTTTTTAACATTCCTGTGTGTAGACTTGGGTGCAGCACAACTTGCTAGTCACCAAGCCCAGCAGTCTCTCTTTAAAGTATTTTCGCACATCTCTCCCATTCGCTCTGCCATTCCTAGGTACCTTTTTCAAAGTAATGAATGTGATTCTCAGTGTCAACTTTGTGGTCCAGATCACAGAGCAGGCTTGAAAATGGGTTTATCAAAGGCAACCAAAACTATCTTTAGGGTACATGTTAGGAAATCTTCAAGAGGAGCCCCCAATTTATGAGGTCTTGAAATATGAAAGACATAAATAGATGCATTGGAGGGGTTTCTGGGCACCTGTAAGCGATTTTTCTTCTCAATCACAAGTCAAAGTCTTTCGTCCCTCCTTGCATTTAAGTATTTGTTTATAAATCAATAACTACTTGACAGTGAAACCAGAGAGAGAGAGAAAAAAAAAACGAAAGCTACAGTTCTGTGGATCGTTGCCAAATTGAAATTAATCAAAAATGAAGATAAAGTATCTTGGAATTTACTGTAAGTCAAGGGGAAGTTAAGATTCATCATTTAGATTTTCAGCTGTGCTTATTTTTAACACGTGCCTGGACAAATCATGGAAAAAGATCTCTACAATGATCAATAATCATCAATCACTCTCTTATAATTAGCGTCCTTGATCACCCCCTACACACCACTACCACATATACAAGCACGGGCAAATCTCTGGTATCATTCTGGATTCTTGCATAATGATCTTGTGAAATGTGAGCCCCTGATTAATCTTTGCCTGAGGAGTGTAACTGTGCAATTCTGGAGCTGCTGGAAAGACCGTTTTTACTAAAAACAGCTGCGAAACCAGACTGACTTTTAACCTCCCCTGTTGCATACAGGAACTCCTGGCACAATTACAGCGCAAGTAGCACAGAATCTATGGGGTTACCATTATAGAAACAGACTTGGCCAGCAGGAAATGTTTACATCCTGCGTGAAAAGCCCTGATGTTTGACATGAAACCAGAGCTGCTCACCATGGTTTCAAAAAACAAAAGTCTCCATCTTTGAACTTGCCTCACAGCCCAAACAAATAAATATTCCCATTTCCTTTCCATCAAATGCCTCAACCCCAGCTACTTATTTCATTGAACTTTTTCCATACGCTGCAGATACAGGAAATAAACAGCCATGCAATACCCTGTCTGGGATGAAATATGAGCCATCTCTACCAGGGGTAATACTCAGTAGGCAAAACACCAAACTCACCCTGGGCTGGTCTTTGAGATTCCTCAGACACTTCCTACGTACAACAATTATATTCTTTTCGAATAAAAACAAAGTAAATAGACTCCCACAGAAGCAAGACTAACTTAACTGAATTTGAACATGAGAACTTATGAGGTAGAATTGGCAAGCTGAATCTTAGCGGATAGTCCATGAGAAAAGATAGCCAAGTGAAGCAGGGGACGAAAGAATCCTGGACTGAAAGTTTGAGCTGGCTGAGCTCAAGGATCTAGAAGAAAGAAATAGCAGCCCTTTCCCAACGTTCAGCAGCCTTTGGCACAGTTACAGCCCAGAAAACCACCTGGTCACCTGATTGTCTGCCAGGAACCACACAAATGAGGCAGGCTAGCGAAGTTTTCCAATAAGCTGCTAATTAGTTTTCTGGGCAACTTATATCTATTTTACTTCCAGATCAACCAAAATTTAAAGAGAGCAGCAGCAACTAGCAATGCTCCTGATAGATATAACTTAAAGCAAATCACTGGCTTTGTTCGTAGGTGAAAAGCAAAGGCCCTCAGAGACCACATGGATTTTTTTATGACTTCAGCAGGCCACTACGATTAGATTATATTGGTTTGTTCCTTTTTTTCTTATGATGTTGAGGTGACCATGCACATACACTCACTTCCTAGCCATGAAGGCCAAAGGAAATAGGAAAGTCGAAAGGAAACCGTGTGTAATCATCCTCTCCCAATCTTATTTGGGTATCATAAGCAAGTGTGGGGAAGGGAAAGTTGGAAAGCCTTGGAGGCAACGTGGTGGGGTGGGGCAGTGGGTTTTAGTGCAGAGTCATTCTGATGACTTGGAAGATCTTATGAATATATTTAATTTCTCTGAGTTTCTGTCCCTTATCTGCAAACAGAAATATAATACTACCTTCTCAAGATATTAGGGGCTGGTGAAGGAAAGGAAGCGTCCAGATACCTCACATAGCTGCATTTAAATATGAGGTTAAGGAAACGGCTCCTGATTTAAAATATTCGAATTCATCATTTTGGCTGAATACTCATTCAAATTAAATGATTTTTCTAAGTGACACTGTGGATTAGTTATCTGTTGTTGCTGTAACAAATGGCCACAAACGGTGTCGCTTAAAGTAACACAATCAATTATTTTGTATTTCTCCAGCTTAAAGGAACACAAACTAATTATTTTGTGTTTCTCATTTGATCTCACCAAGTTTAAATCAAGGCTTGGAGGAGGATTTGTTTCCTTCTGCAGGAGTTGGGGGAGGGGTAAATGAAGCCCCGCCTCCTGGCAGCAGCTGCTCTTAGGTTCCCAGGCTGGTCCCACCACTCCCCTCCTGTTGCTGTACGCCATTGCAAAATTACTTACCAGCAACCCACTGCTTGACAAGTACATGCCCCTCCCACTCTGGGAGAATGATTGCCAACTAAACCAGTCCTTGTTACCAAAAACACGAAAACACTGCTTTACAGCTTTTAGAAGCCACAGACAGTCCTTACCCTTGGTCCCTTTCCTCTATCTTCAAAATCACTCATGTTTCCACTCTCTAACCACAGGCAGAAAAGTTCTCTGATTCAAAGGACCCTGATGGTCACTCTAAGCTCACATGCATAGTGCAAATGGACTCCCTCTTAAAGCCCGTAATTTCATCACATTTGCAAAGACGCTTTTTCTTAGGAGACAACAGAACTGGATAGGATGGATGTATCTTTGTCGGCCCCTATTCTACCTACCATATCCTGAAGAGAGGCAGAATTCTATAAACTAACTGTTACTTATTTAAAAATCTTTGCAAATTTGACCGTGTTTTTGGAAATTCAATTCTTGAATTTCCTATAGTCCTCCAAATAAAAAAGAAAACATTCTGAGGAATGAAATAGCTTTTCAGATACTAAGACAATATATAACTTATTCTGGCTTCTAGTCTCAGAGGACTCAGGGATCACACATAGTTCTCAAGGTGACAATCCTCTTAGACACCCCCACAGGCATGCTTTCCTATTCTCCTGGGTAAGAGGTCTCAAGAGCCAGTCAGACTGACAATTTAGATTAACTGTCACAGGGACATTACTCTATTTACATTCCCAACACCTTGTGAAATGTTGGGACTAACTAATAGATGACTGTTGAATGAATGAATATATAAGCAAATGATTGGATCCTGAAATACAGTGGATTCTAGAACCTTCGTTAATAAGCAGAATTCAATTTGACTGGGTCATTGCAGTTGAACCAATGTCATGACACACTACTTATGTCACAGAGTACAAATAATTTGCTGCTAAAATAATTTAAGGAACCTCATTCAAAACAATGGATTGAACTCATGGTGTGTAATAATTACATTCTCGCTTTTGTTCCAACTTGATTTTCTGAATAAAAAATAAATGATAGGATTGAATGTTGAATTTCTATGAAGCATAGGAGACCCTGCGATTGCGAGCATCGAGCATCGTGGTGCTTCTGCGTGTGGGCTCTGTCTCGGGAGGTGCAAAGGAAGTCTTGAAGAGTGTTGAGTGACAAGAGACAGGTCAGGGGAAAATGGGAAGAGGGCAGAAGGCATCCAGGTCATGGGAATGATGGGAGCACAGAGGTGGGAGGAGCTTTGTCCCAGTAATGACAGACTAGCCTAGTTCAGCAGCATGCAATGCTTTGTGCAGAGGCTGTAATGATATGAGAAAAAAAGGTCTCATTTTCATTTATTAGGTAAAAATAGAAGGAAATATGCTTTTCCTTCACCCGGAGGAAAGGCCTTAATTACCTTGTTGAACAAAAAAGATAGAAAAAGAAAAAGCCATTGAGTAAGGTTGGAGACACTAGTTTGAAAGAGGACAATGCTATAGAAACATTTACTGGTCAAAAAAAATTTTTTCAGACCAGCCTCTCTGAAAGGCGAAAAAGCTGTTATTCTAACAACGCATGAAACACACACAATATAAGTAAGGTATATCATTTTGTCGTTTAAGGTCATGGTAACCTTCTTGAGGATGGAGCCAAGTACTCCCTAAGTTAATCATCACTTGCTTTGGAGCTGGTGACTCTTTCAGCTTGAAGTTTTCTTTCGAACAGGCTGCTGAAATGCTGTATTTGTTTATGGAAGGTCAGCCTAACCCAGAGGTCTTTAAGTATTACAAAGTGGGAAAAGTTTAGATTAGTCCACTGTAGTGTGCGATTGTGCAAAAGATAAGTCATTCTTTGCCACCCTGCAAGGTCACACTACTCTTAATGCTAAGTGCACTTTACTGAAATAGTAACCATTCAACTGAATGTGAAATAGACTGGATACGCAGACATGTCTTGAAAGATATATTACAAAACATTTTTCAGTGGATAAAAGGAACAAACTTCTACACTGAGAGTGGTGTCAAATATTGAGCGTTACCTTAAGACATCACGGAAGAAAGCTTTCAGTTAGGAAGCTTCATGTTGTGCCGACTCACGTCTGAACAACCAGCACACGTCTTAGTTAAGAGACGACCACTGGCCTGAAAATTAACAATTAATTTTATATTAAGTCTGGCCGAATGAGATTGGCACAGTCAATAGTGCTAGCAAACAGCATGATTTATATATCACTTTTAATTAAACATGAATTCTTTAAAGTTATTAAAAAAATGAACACATTGAATTTGGTTCCTTTATCATAAATATTTTAGTAGGAGTGGATTGGGTGCATTTTTTATATATGCATATTTTTTTAGATACTATCCATCTGTCCCACCTGTCCAAATGCCAATATAAGGATCAAAACAATGATCACAAAGATAAATGGCCCAAAAGAGACTTTCAGAACAACTGATAATGGAGCTTAGATGAATTTGATATTTTAAGTGATCTTTCTCAGAGAACAGTGTGTTATTCAGAAGCAGTCAATTCATTTTTTTTCCTCCAGCATTAAATGTTTGTCAGCTATTATAATTGAAACTTGAGCTAAAAACATATGACTAAGTAAAATTCAAAGGAGATGGAATATTTCTGTATGTCAAGCTTGGATGAAGAATCTTCAATAGGAAGGCTGCTGTCTTTTTCTTCAGATGTGCGTTTTCTTTGCTCTAGCAGAGGTCAATGTGGAAGTCTTTAAAAAGATGTAAGATGATCGGCTTGAAGCTGAGCAACTTCAATAAGATTCACGTACATTATCTCAAACATTTTTTTAAAAGAAAATCAGTGCAAAAACTAATGTAGCAAAAGAAGCCTAGATGAGGGCTCAATGACAGGGAAACATTTATTTCTGGCAACCTATGAATAAACCACAAAGTTGAACAAGGTGGAGTAACAAAGAGGAATTACACTATAAATATTTTACTTAAGAAATATATGAGTAATAATAACCTTGAAAATCTAAGTCATATTTTGTAAATTATCTCATGAATGTTTTATTTAAGACATATTAATAGAATATCTATTAATGCCTAGACATCATGCTATGAAATAGTACAAAATGAGAAGTGGAATGATAGATGTGATCACTGATCACCCAGAACTCGCAGGCCCATGAGGGTGACAGGCAATCGTAAAACAACACTAGCAAGTGCACAGTTACATATGATATTCTGGCTTTTAAGAACACGTACAAGACATTATGACAAAGAAAGTTGGTTTCCACTGAGGATTCAGAGATGTTTTGAACTTTGTAATTACAGTTGAATCAAAGTTAAGTAAGTGAAAGGCATTCTCAAATAATAGTTATTGAGTGATGGAAATAAATTCCAGCTAATCATCCCTTAGCAACAGGCAGTGTGATTCATCTGAAAAGTTGAATGAAAGTTAATGAGGTTGGAGCATAGAGAACAAAAGGTTAAATTTGTGCAGAAGTGGGTGGACACCAAGCCGTGAAAGGATTTGATGCTCATTTAAAAAACAAGAAGTCTTTGAAGAGATTTAGCAAGGTGGCACTATGAGTTTAAGGTCTCTGAAAGTCTCTCCAACTGCTGGTCAGAAGGTGGACTCTTGCAGGACCAGCATGGACATGACAGGCAGGAGGAGGAAGCTGTTACCTCAAGGGGAAACCATGATGCTGTACATTGAACTTGGGCGGTAGTAGTGATGGAGATTGAAACAAAGTGGAAAGTTTCAAGTGCTGTCAGGAAAGAAAATTTAAAGAGGCAATTGTATTGATTGAGTTTCTTGGTTGATAGTGACAGAAAACAGCTCCAATAGAAGATGCATTTGAAAGAAAAAATCCTAGCAGAACTGATTAAAAATTGTATAACTGATCTTGGAAAAAAATGAGAACAAAAAATGGCCGTATGCTAACAACTTCATAGAAGGAGACTAAAAAAGACTCTTGCTTCCATGTGGCTCCTGCAGGCAACCAGAAAATGCTTCTGCATCTTTAGATCTTTATATTCCAGGAATAAAATCCCTGTGGAGAATATCCTGAGCTTAACACGCAGGCCACAGTGTAAAAGATGTGGACCCAAGTAGAGGTAGTTTTCTTTCAGCTTGTATACTCAAATCATTGACTCCACTTCCTAAAATGACTTATTCAAGGAGGGATTTTTTTTTTCAAGTTATTTTTAACAGTCAAGTTGCAACGAATGGGTGGTACAATGTTAATGGAACTTGGCAGGTAATGGATAAAAATACATAAAGGAGAACTAGAGCACTATAGTCCTTCAATGAGAAAAGCTTGAACTATGATGGCTTTAGTCTTCTGGGGGTAATGAGAAGAAACAAGAGTTGTTTCTTCTATCTTCACTTCCAAGTTTATTTTAGCATTATTCACAAAAGACGAGATATGTGAGTAACTTAAGTGTTTGTTCATCAGCTAATGAATGGACAAAGAAAGTAAGATATAAATATACAATTAATGGAATACTATATATCCGTTAAAATGTAATCCTCTTATTTGCTACAGTCTTGATGGACTGGAGGATTTTATATTAAATGAAGTAAGCTAGCTCGGAAAGTCATAGTGCACGATCTTGTTTGTATGTGGAACATAAAAGAGTTACTCTCATAGAAGTGAGGGTTTCCTAGTGGTTATGAAGGGGGTTCAAGGTATGAGGAGAAAGGAATAGGAAAACATTAATTAATAAACAGGTACCATCTTATAAGCACAAAGTAGAAATACACTGTGATACTCTTTTGTACAATAAGATGATTACTAGTAATGAGAATATATTTTGTATTTCAAAAAGACTAAAAGAAACAGTTCCTCTGCTTTTATGGGAAATAAATGATAATTTTTTGAGGCGCTAGATATACTTATCCTACTTGGAATATTACACAATTTCTACACATATCCTGTATATTAGTACAATTTTACTGTCAATTACAAAATTAAATATATATATATATACACTTAAAACTCATATGGCATTATTCAGATATTGAATAGGTATAGTAATAGACTTTGTTTTCTTAAGTAGTTTTGATCGCTATGAACAGAGGATCTCCTCTGTTTCAAATTCTTGCCTCAATCTACCCTCACCAGCTCCAATTGTACCTGCAGTTGACCAGTGTTGGAATGGTGCTTGACACTTGGTGGGTGGGTTCTTGATCGCTCTTAATAATATTGTATCGTGAAGATATGCACGTGTGACAGACAACAGTTAAACACATGTCTACCTGCTGTGATTTGGATCTGGGATGTCCCCCAACAGCCTCATATATCTGGATGTTGTGGAGTATCTCTGGAACCGTGTGCTGTCAGGAGGGGGGATGTTCCAAAGGCGGGGAAGGCTGGGGCTTGACTGGAATGGGGCAGATCTGGAAAAATCCCTGCTAACTTCACTTCTACTCCCTCACTTGGCTTCCAGGCTGCCGTGCCACGGATAGGTGGGCACCTGCCATGTGCTCCCACCATTGACAGATGGCCATGAATGGACCGAGATCTACTGAAACTTTGACTAAAAATAAACCATTCCTTCCCTAAGTTGTGGGTGCCGTGTATTCTCTCCTACTGTAGCTCCAAGGTATATCTGGGTATCTTCTGACTTGAATTATTCTAGTTCTGACTATCTTTATGTTCCATACTGTGGTTCATGCTTCTTTTTAATCTGTCTCTAATCATATGAAATATATTTAATTCTCAAATTTTCAATCCACAGAATTTCACAATTTTCTCCTGTCAGCATTTCTAGGACTGCTGTAGGCAGTCACTACGCTGTGTGTGCCCCTTAGAGACCCAGGGATGGCTTGACCTTTTCCAAGACTGCCACGTGATCGCTCATTGATCCTCCTCGTGTCTTCTTTGTTCAGCACTCACCTTCATTGCCCTTGCTATCTGAACTCGGCAGTGGCAAGGCAAGACGTTTACAGTTTACCCTCTAGTGAGAGAATTAATTTCTTTTAGAATCTGAAAAGACTTTCTCCATACTGAAAAATGAGAAAAGTGTGGGTCACCAAAACACTGAGCATCACTTGGGACTATAAGATTTTGGACTTTTACTATTTAATTATTCGATTTCCTATGCTATCTTTGTTACTCAGTTTGTTTCTTGTTACTCTGAATGGTAAAACATTTCTTGTGTACCTTTGGTAGAGTTCAATAAAGGAGCCTCACCAGCACCACCATGGCCATAACTACCAATATAACCACAAATTCACATGTAGTTTTCATAATGTACCAGAAAACTCTCTTCTGGATTTTTAATTCACTAGACTAAATTACACTTTTAAATAGGTTTAATTGAAACTTCATATAGATTTAATAAATTTAAATATTTATTTAAAGTTAAAAAGAAGGTTTTTCTTGCCTAAGAAGGCGCCTTTGGGTCAAATTTAATCTAAATTAAATTATCTGATACTATTTGACCCAAAACATTCAACTGCTATTATTGAAGTAAAAAGCTCTGTGTGCTGCTAGTGAAAATGAACAGAGCGGAGTCATTTTTACCAATGGACTATTTATCTTCTTTGTATTAATCATTTAAATCTTTTATAGATAAAACATTTGATATTCATGTAAGCTTGAAATATGAATCCTTTTCTTAACCAAATGAGGAAAACATAAAGTGGGCCCCCTAATTCTAAATATCATTCCATGCCTTAGCTTATACATTATTTGGTGAGAACACTTAAAATCTACTCTTGTGGGTGTTCAAAGGTCTAATGTAAACTGGTGTGATCCATAGTTGTTACGGTGTGCAGTTGATTTCCTGAGCCTGTTCCTTCTGTCTCCCTGAGATGTTGTACCTCCTGGACAATGATTTTTTCCCACCTTTCTGTTCCCAGCTCCTGCTTTTCCACCATTTAACTCCTGGGTTCTATGAGCTGCACTTTTCTAGATTTCTCTTGTAAGCGAAACCATCTGACCTTTTTTCTTTCTGTGATGGGCTCACTTCATTCAACATATTGTTCTGCGGTTTCTTTTTTATTGTTTGCAAATTATAGAATTTCCTTCTTTTATAAGGCCAAATAGTATTTCATGTGTATACATAACACATTTTCTTTAGCCTTTCACCTACTGATGAACAATTACATTGATTGCTTATCTTGGTTTTTTTGAATAAAGTTACAATGTAGGAGGAAGAACACCTGCTCCCTTGACATACTGATCTCATTTCCTTTGCATTTATGTCCAACAGTGGGTGTGTTTTTGTCTTTGTGAAGAACTCTATACCATATTTCATAATATAGTTGAACAAATTTACATTTCACTAGCAGTGTACAAGGGTTCCTATTTCTTCATATGCTCGTCAACACTTTTTATCTTTCATCCTTTTAATAATAGCCATTTTAGTAGGTGTGAGGTGATATCATGGTTTTAACAACATTTTTTGATGATTACTCACTACAAACAATTTATCACAAATGTATTGGAAATTTTCACATATTCTTTTAAAATATCAGATGTTTTGCTCATTTTGTATCTTGACTTTGAGATATTAGTCTCAAATATGTTCTATATTAGCCCCTTATCAGAGGTGTCATTTGCAAATAGTTCCTTCTATTCTGTAGGATGTCTTTCTTATTTGGCTGCTTTTTTCATTGACAGCACAGAGGCTTTTAGTTAGACAAAAATCCCATTTTTAAAAATTTTCTTTTGTATTGCCTATATTTCTGGAGTGATATTAACAATATCGGTGGCAGGCCAATGTTACAGTTTTCTGATAATTTCTTCTAGTTGGCTTAATTTCAGGTCTTACGCTTAAGTCTTTAAACAAGCTTTAGTTTTTTTTTTTTTTTTTTGTATGTAGAGTAAGCTAAGGTTCCAATTTAATTCTTTTTTTAAAAAAAAAAGATATATAATTTTCTCAACAGCATTTGTTGAAGAGACAGACTATCTTTTCTTAGGTTCTTGACACCTTTGTTGAAAATCAATTAACCACAAATGTGTGGATGTATTTCTAGGCAACATTTATCATTGAAAATTCTAATTCAAAAATTTTCTTATCATACTCGGTATGTCATACAGCTGTCGCCATCATCTAATTCCAGAATGTCTTCAATATCTCAAAAAACAAACTCTTCATTAGCTCCAAACTCCTCCCACTTTTCATTTCAGGTGCAGTTCAATCAGTGTAATTTTTGCAAGATTTGTCCACATTGCAAGTTAATTACTTTTTATGCTTAAATAATATTCTCTTGTACAAACTTAGGACATTGTATTTATCCCTTCATTGGTCAATGGATATTGAATAGTTTCAATTTTTGGCTATTATAAGTAACTGTAGCCTTAACATTTGTGTGGGAGCATATTTGCATTTCTTTTGGGTATGAAATATGGGTGGTAAGTTTGTTTATCTCCCACAGGAAACAGATGTCTTCACAGTAATTGCATAATTGTATTTTTTATTAGCAATGTATTAGCATTTCACTTTCTCTGTAATTTTACTAATACTTTAGTGATTTAAAAATTACCTTTACTCTTTTAGGGAGAGTGATGTGACATCCATCTAAAGTCTAATTTGTATTTCCCTATGATGATAGCATTAAGCATGTTTAGTATGCTTATTGGGTATTATATCATTTTTTCTTGAAAAGTTTATTTTAATTCTTTTTTTCATTGATTTTTTAAATTGTGACCATTCTTTTATAGATTCTGAATGCTAGACATTTGTCAATTCAATGATATGTAAATATGTACCCAATTTTGGTAGGTTGTTCTGTTTTACTTTACAGGTAATATCATTTGAAGCCCAAAAGATTAATGTAGTTACTGGGAATAAATACCCAACACCCACAAATTAAGGGAGTAAGGATTTAATTTAGTTCACGTTTTCAGAAGGTCTCACCCAGCCCGCTATGGGCACCCAGCAAAAGCGGGAGTTCATGGCAGAGGCCGGAGACCCACTCACGCCGCTGCAGTTAGAAGCCGAGCGAGGCGGGAGCAAAGGGGGATGAAGGGCGAGGTGATGTCTAGGGACTCAGGCAGAGCCAAAGCTTTCCCAGGAGGAAGTTGTGACAACCTGGCTCCTTCCTTCCTTTGCTTGGCGCAAGCTGCTAGTTTCTCCTGTCCCTCCACAATCTGGCTAAGTGCTCCCCCTCACTTCCTGACCCACAGTGGAGCAACTAGCACCTGAAAGCTCTGCTCTGGATGCGCCCCCTCAATGTCAACAAGTTGACACAATCCCACCAGATTAAGCCTCAATCCTCTACCCCTTCCTACGGGGCTCCTGACAGCCCGTGGTGGTGCCGCGATTATCCCACCATATCCGAATGCATGAGGCTTTGGGGGAACACTTCAGATCTAAACAATAGCAGCAATCTCATCTCTCTGATTTTGTTGTTATTGCTTATGCTTTCGGTGATATACTCCTGTTCATTTACTGCGTGTAAAGAAAACATTTTTAACCCTAAAGAAAAAACGTAAGCCTTACAAAAAAAAATTTCAAACAAATATTATGATCAAATGTCTTTTTCTTAGAATTGGTCCAGTGACTTATTTCCTAGAAATCTGTTGGTGTGGTATGTGAGATCTATAAATCAAAGAAATATCATATGGCCCTCTCAACAGTCCTCAGAATGATTCCTAATAAATTTACACATGCTTTAGTTGAAGTAAAAACTTTAATACATTAGGAGACAAAAACTTCTTGAGCATGTTAATGAATTATCTATGCTATGTGAACGCGATACCAAATTGAGAAAAAAATTTGAATCTTTTTTGGGAATGGATCAAGCAAATATATCATTTGGCTCCAAGAAAAAGTTAGAAAAACATTTTGTAAAATTACCTCCAATAATATACTAAATTCACTACCAATTATATAGATGTTATTTTTAAAATGCATAAACTAGTTTCAACTACACTAAGATGATTATTTATATTTTTGATATTGAAGCCTTTCTGTGACTAAATCTTAAAATGTAAACTAGAGAGGGAAAAGATTTATAAATTCGACAATTTAAAAATTAAATTCCACATATTCTTGTTTCTCTTCAGATTGTGTAAACCTTTCTCCTTAAAAATTAGATTTTTGCACAACAAAACACTTAAAATAATAACTCAAGTTAAAACGTACATATTTATTAACAAATTACTTAAATTTAATGCTTGTTATATCTAAAGAGCTATATAAATAAGAAACACATTGAAGAGAAAAAGATAGGTAAAAATATGTGCAAGGAATGACTCATGAAAAACATGTTGATAAAACCCAGAGAAATATTTTTAGTTTAGTAGTAATTATGATTTTCAAATTTTAAAATATAGGCTATCCTTCTTACCAAATTGACAATAAAATAAAATAATTTTGAAAAGAATACAGGAATTGGTATTCACATAATTGACATAAGCTTTGGAGGATAGCTGGTTGATATAAATTAGAAGATAAAAGTAAGCAGTGTCATCACAGATCTAGAAAGAAATAATCAAGGTTGCATATATTTATATCTAAAGACGTGTACTTCGGTGTAGTTTGCTATGACAAACGCACACACACACACACACACACACACACACACACACACACACACATGCACACACACACAAATGCAAGCTGTAACCACAATAGCTAGATGTGAAATAAATTTAAAAACATTGTGTGCTCAGAGCATCAATTAGCAATTTCTAGATGCCAGCACAGAAACCATCTTTGGTTTAGGCAGGCAAGAGCACCCAGAAGGAAGTGCGGGGTCTCGCATAAGGTCAGGAACTGAGAAGGAGTTTCTCTATACCCTGTTCTGTTTTGTCTGTCAAGAAAAACGAGCTCCAAACATTTTGTATCCCCCATGGCCTTCCCAGACTAGTTTCTGTTCCTTTGTTCAAGATCCAAAGTCTCAGAAGAAAGAGATTAATTATTCTATCTTGGGTTAACTGTCAGTCCTTTGATTAGAAAAGGAAAAGGCTTCTTAATTTATGATGCCACCAAGAATGCTCACAGAAGTAAGAGGACACAAAAGTAGGAAATGGCCACTTGTTAGAAAGAAAATTAATGTGGGGCAAATCCAACTAATCCACAATATTTATTGTGTACAGTTTCACCCTAAATGGATATATAAATCATTAGTATATGTACGCATATGTGCTAGACACATATGGGAAAAGTAATTGAGAGGCATATCATAAATTATAGTAGTTTCCTTTAAGTATTTGATTACAGTTGAATTTTATTTTATTCTTGGTCCTTGTCTGTGTTTTCCAAATTTTAAATAATTAGAACCTATTGTTTTGGGATTATAATATAAAAATAAGAAAATTTAACATGTTTTAGAAAACATGGCTTGGTTTGCTATTGATTTCCATGCTTTTTACATTAAATAATTAAAACTGTTATTTCAAGACCTATTTTCCTATTCTAAATATCATCATGTCTTTAAATATAATGACATACAAACTTGTCGTGCTTTACACGAATTACGTAAAATGAGTGCAGTCATACTTCAATCCTGTGGAAAGCATCTTAAAAACAGACTTCTGGGAAGGTCACATTTGTGCTGAAAATTTTGATTCATTTTTGTCAAGATCAGGTGTTGTCATTACTGTCCATAGAATAACACTTCATCTGATAACAGATTCTACAGAAATGATTTATCTTCTATTTTGTTCTATAGAGGTCCTCAAATGCTATGGTCAAGAACTCAAAAGACTTTCATGTTGCTGTGAGTCTAAATCTACTTGTTTGCAACATAACTCTATGCTCAGTGGGATTAGCCAATGTGCGTATAGTACCAGTTTCTGTGTACTTTATAAATACCTTGCTTCCAACTCAAGTTGTTTAGTAATTATAGTTTAAATTACATGGCAAGCAGAGTATGTGAAAAGAATTCTCAAAATTTTAGCAAATGAGCAAACATTTCTCTCTCTCTCTCTCTCTCTCTCTCTATATATATGTATACACATATATTTGTATATATATATATATTTCTCAAAGACTAGATTAGTTTTGTTGGGGTTACAATGTCAGAACACAAGGTCAACTTTTTGGTGAATATACAAACAGAAGCTGCTTCAGACAGAAGAATAAGCCTGCTGGAGCATATATTTTAAGTATAATAAAGTAAATTTAAGTAAATTATAATATTTCACAGAATCTAGCTCTTCTCAAATTTCAGTGTCTTGAACATATATAATATTTATATAAACAATGATTGCATTTATTTCCCAAAGACTAGATTCAAAGCTATGTAGACATAATTACCAATTAAAAATTCTCTCTCTTCATGATTGTTCTCAGTGGTAAATCCAAAAAGAGGGAAGAACCCTAAAAATCCATAACACTCATCTACCTTGTACAAAATTCTAGAATTTAAGCAACCAGATAATCAACTTTAAGGTGGTAATAGTCAAATTACTACCTTGGAATCAGAACTTTGAGGTTTCATGAACTGAATATTTCAAATCAAAGTCCGAATGCCCAGCATAAGTGAGCAGTAAAGCTGCACTTTGGAAATACCTAAAGTCTTGCTAACAATAACACTTTTTGTTAAAGCAACTTTTTTTGTATTTATGAAATATCCAAGACTTTCTAACAATAAGACTTTTTGTTAAAGCAAATGTCTTTTTGTTCCAAATGTAGAAGGATTTGGTTGTATAACTTCATTTTATAAGTTCATTTTACTTACTCCCATTCTGTCCTATCAATACTGATTGATGTTTCTATTAACAGGATGTGAGTTCATTTTATAACTGTAGAAAAGAATTTTTTTGTAGATGCAATCAGGAAGGCTTTTATTTATTTATTTATTTATTTATTTATTTATTTATTTATTTGAGACAGTGTCCTGCTCTGTAGCCCAGGCTGATCCAGAACTCATTATGGAGCGGAGGCTAACCTTAACCTTATGGCAATCTTTCTGCCTCAGTCTCTCGAGTGCTAGGATTACAGGTGTGTGCCACCACTCCCAGCTTATGTGGTGCTGGGGAATTGAACCCAGGGACTTGCATTTCCTAGGCAAGAGCTGTAATAGCTGTGCCATTCCTCCAGAGCAGTAAGCCAAATTAATAACAATAAAAAATAAGAGAGAGAGACAGAGAGAGGTTCATGGAAGTTTTGTGCAAATTATTTTTAAATAACACTATAAAACATTTTTCTCCATTTTATAAATTTATATAGTCTCAATGCCTTAATTTGTTATTAGTTACATTAAGCAACATCAGCCCTGATGAGCATTTGTCAAATTCTACATTGAGAATGAACAAGATAAACCGGCTGCTTCTCCTTCCACAGATAAGAAGATTCCAAGTATTTTCACTGTTATCTAGTTTGCTCTCCTAGTCTATATGCCGAAGATGTGATCTTAAGGTTTTATTAGGTACTTGATTGTTTTGTTGGAAGTGACCTTCAGCCTCCAGCGAGGATGACCTCCAGCTATAACTCTTCTGGGGCACAATGTTCTATTTCAGATTATCAGTTCCAAAGGCTAGGTTGTCAGGAAAGGATGGGAGAGAGTTTTTACCTTTTACTCTGAAACTACAAATAAAATCTCAAGTCAGCTATATCTTGAGTCTTACAGAATTGTTGGAGGAAAATTCATCTTGCTTGATTTAGTATAAGCCAAGGCTATAGATATTGCCATTTTATTTTCTCATGTATTGATTTGCTGGGCAACGATATTCACGTGTCTCTTCTACCTCTATGATAATAGGTTTTAATAGCAATCAGGCCGTACAGTATACCACACTAAAAGTTGTGCAATTCAATATCGGTATTTGTGGAATCCCTTGCTGATTGTTACTCATTGCATTAAAAATATTTATTTTTGTTAAAACAACAAGGGCCCTGATCTTACTTTTGGAATACAATCGAAGCAATAAAACTTTCAGCGCCTTTCCCCTTTTGGAATAGAGGCAAGGTTAGCTTTGTTGGGGTTACAATGTCAGAACACAAGTTCACCTTTTTGGTCAATATACAAACAGAAGCTGCTTCAGACAGAAGCGTACAGCCTGATGGACCAATGAACTCGATTATCATTACAGTGGCAAGAGTTTATTTGCAGTTGGGAACTATTCTCAGAAAACATCAACCCCTTCCTTTTTAACATTTCCAAGAGTCATGATGAGGCTATCTTTATTCTCTTGTTAAAAAATTAAATAGTGTTATCATATACCATAGTATATTATTTGTGATGCAAAATGGACATTTTATATCACACATTTCTAAAGGTGAAAATTACAGCAGCCAAGATGCTTAAGAAAGATTCAAGTGCTCACTAATTCCCCAAACTCCCTCTCTCTAATGTGTTATAGAATTTGGAATTCATGTATTTATTTAATAAATAAATGAAAACAAAATTGATGAGATTGAAAAAAGATTCAGATGTTGAAGACTCACATCTAGTTTCAGATTTAAGCACTGGATAAAAAGAGTCAAACAAAGGACTGTATTTTGAATCTGCAAGTTATGTCTTAGAAATCATATTAGATTTCCAAATTATATGCTTTGGAAGACTTGAATCAGTGAAATCTAAGGCTGTA
Organism: Ctenodactylus gundi; assembly: GCA_004027205.1. Taxonomy (NCBI): domain Eukaryota; kingdom Metazoa; phylum Chordata; class Mammalia; order Rodentia; family Ctenodactylidae; genus Ctenodactylus; species Ctenodactylus gundi. The sequence continues at coordinate 135,172 of PVKB01001516.1, forward strand.
AGCACCAAGACCAGGAAAATTGCTAAGATCGCAAAATGCAAATGGTATACAGAAGCTCTACATGATACATAGGAGTCTTCCCCTTTTTTTACTGTAATGTTTTCACCAAAACACAGGCTTCTTATCTGGTGTAAATGACTTAAGTGCAAACCCTTTGTGACAATGTACTATTCTTTAAAGCTGTAGGTGGATCACGATGCTCCTTATCAACAGGACACTCTGAAACTGCAAGCTGTTCCAATCAAATTACAGTTTGCAATGGTCAATAAATCACATTTAATCACATGCATGCTCTTGGCTCTTGTCAAAAAACCAATAAAGTAAATACATTTATAAAAATTACTATACTTTAAAGTAATTCCTTTCAAAGTTTGCATCCTGCATTTTCACTATTAGTTTTCTCATTTCTATAATTAGGATTGCAATGGAGAAAAAAACTACTTAGTTCAGTCTTCCCCCATTATAAACACTTTCCCTCAGACACATGTGGCAACAAGCGGTCAGGGACGTGACTTCTTGGCCCCAGGCTGATGGACTCTGACCTCTTCCCGGTGCCCTTTCATCTCCCCTGTTTTCTCTCAGACCCCACCAAGAATTATATTCCCAAGTAGCCTGTCCAGCTGCCATTTAAACTCATCCTAACCTCTCCTAACTCCCAACCTAACTCCTGCACAGAACTCCCTACATTCTAGTGGGTCACAACAGTGGTTTTTTTTGTTTTTTTCTCAATTCTATTTTTTATTTATAATGTGGAAAATGACAGGAGATAATAAGCATTTTGTCAGTGTTAATAAATTGACTAAATCAGGCTCATCTTCAGGAACAAACTTCATACGTTGTGACTTTCACTGGTAAAGGGACACCTGACAAACACCTCCTTGATGGTTGGTGTCTGACTGTTTTCTCTTTTTTATTTTTAAGCAAAAAGATGTCCCATAAGTATATTAGAGATTTCTAAAACAAAGCACTACAGAGCAAAGTATAACTGCTGGAGGCAAGCACACGTTCAGGGGAGAGTAAGAGACAGTAAGATCACACCAGAGGGGGCTGGAGGAAGGGCTCAGCGGTTAAAGCGCTTGAGCAAGCGCTAAGCCAAGTGCTAAGTACCTGAGTTCACATAAACTGGGCGTGGTGGCGCACCCCTGTAATCCTAGCACTTGGGAGGCTGAGACAGGAGGATTGCCTTGAGTCCAAGGACAGCTTGGGCTCTGAAGTGAATTCAGGACCAGCTTGGACCACAGAGCGAGACTGTCTCAAAAAAAAAATCACACCAGAGGCCGGTGGCTAAGCCAGAAGAGACCACCTTCATTAAAAATAGCACCTCCCGAACTAAGATTTTTCTGACAGCAGAGTTTAATATCAACTGTGTCTGAATATAGAAAGGAATTTTACATATTTTGCTCATTTTTGTCTAAATAGTAGTTCTGAATCATGTCAAAAAGGTCATTCTATACTGTTATTTTACTTAAAAAGCTCCTTGTAATAGACATCACCTATATAATGGATATTATATATATATGTATATATATATATATATATACATATATATATTTATATATAATATGTGTGCATAACGTGTATGTAGGAAGTCAAACTATTTATTTGTAGATGATATGATTATCTACATAGAAGACCTCCAAAACTCCGCTATGAAACTCTTGGAAATAGTAAACAAATTCAGTCAAATTATAGGCTACAAAATCAATACTAAAAAATCAATAGCTTTCCTCCACACCAGCAACAAGCTAACTGAGAAAAAGCTCAGAAGAATAATCCCATTTCTCAATAGCCCAGCAAAAAATTAAATACATAGCAATATACCTAACCAAGGAAGTGAAGGACCTATATAAAGAAAACTACATTCACCAAAGAAAGAAGTTGTAGATGACATCAGAAAATGGAAAGACATCCCTTGTTCTTGGATAGGCAGGATCACTATGGTAAAAATGACTATACTGCCAAAACTGATATACAGATTCAATGCAATTCCTATCAAAATATCAATAATTTTTTCACATAAGTTGAAAAAATAAGCCTTAATTTCACATGGAACTAAAAGAGACCTAAAATAGCCAAAGGAACCTTAAGTAATAAGATTAAAGCAGGAGTCATTACAATTTCATTCATCAAGTTTTACTATAAAGCAATAGATGTAAAAATGATATGGTACTGGTGCAAAAACAGACAGACCAGTGAAACAGAACTGAGGATGCAGAGACAAACTCAAATACCCTCAGCTACCAAATCTTCAATAAAGGAGCCAGAAGCACACACTGGGAAAAGGACCGCCTCTTCAACAAATGGTGCTGGGAAAATTAGACTTCCACAGGCAGAAGAATGAATATAGACACATGTTACCTATCACCATGCACCAAAATCAAATCAAAGTGCATCAAACCTAGATATTAAAACCGAAGCACAGAACCTTCTGGAAGACAAATTAGGCAAATATCTAAAAGACATAGGTGTAGGCACAGACTTTCATAATAAGACACCAAAAGCAAAAGAAATAGCCCCCGTTATTAACAAATGGGATTATGTCAAATTAAAAAGTTTCTGCACAGCAAATGAAATTATCAACAGTGTAATAAGAGAACCGGTAGACTGGGAAAAATATTCACCTCCAAACCAATACCTCAGATAGGAGGCTCATAACCAGAATATACAGGAAACTGAAGAAAAGGAAGCCCCTCAAAAATCAAAGACGCTATTTAAAGATGGGTAAAATAAATGAATAGGCAGTTCTCATATGAAGATGTTCAAATGACCAATAAATATAGGAAAAGATGTTTAACATACTTAGCCATGAAAGAAATGCAAATCAAAACATCACAAAGGTACCATCTGACTCCAGAGAGAATGGCGTATATCAAGAACACAAACAGCAATCAGTGCTGGCGAAGCTGTGGGAAAAGAAGAACCCTCCTGCCCTGCTGGTAGGAATGTAAATGGTACAAAGATTATGGAAAGCAGTATGGAAGTGTCTCAAAAGACTGGAAATAAGTATCCTCTTCGATCCAGCTACACCTCTTCTGGAAATTTTTCAAAAAAAAAAGTTAAAAAAAGAAACATGTGACAGAGAGACACGTATACCCACACATGCACAGCTAACAGCTAAAATGGGAAAGGCACCCAAAAAACCCATCAACAGATTAGTAAATACACAAATTGTGGTATTTATACACAATGGAATACTACTCATCTATAAAGACAGATAAATTGGAGGGTTTGTAGGTAAATGGAGGCAACTTGAGACCATAATGCTTAGTGAACTGAGTTGGAAATAGAAGGTGAAATATTGAATGGTTTCTCTGACATGAGAAACCCAGATCACAGTTATTTCATAGAACTCAATGTGGGGAATAATGCGAACTGGAGGGGAAAGGGAGGGAGCGGGAGGGTCTAAAAGAGAGAAGGGGAAGGATTTGTAACTTTGCCACATTATATGTGTGCACAAAATATTCAAGATCAATGTAAACTTTATATATTGCACTTATACATATCAATAAAATGGAGGGGCAAGAGAGAGGGCTCAGTGCTACAGAAAGAAAGATATCTTCTCATAAATGGGAGAAAAAAGCTGATGGTTAGTGTGTAAGAGCATTTTTATTTTTATTTTCCCCCATTTTATTGATATGTATAAGCACAAAATTTAAGGTTTACAATGAAGTTGAGTATTTTGTGCATATACGTATCTTGTCTAGGTGACAAGGACTTCCCCCTCTCCTTTCGTCCCTCCCCCTATCCACCCTTCCTTCCCTCCCTGCCTCCTCTTTCACTTTGTTTTTCGTCTTAAGTTCCATAAGAGTTGTGCTCTGGGACTCTCATATCAGAGACCATTTGATGTTCCACCTTCTGCTTCTGACTCACTTCAATTGAGAACATCATGCTTAGTGAAGTGAGTCAGAGCATTTTTAAATTAGCGCAATGGTCATGGTCACAGTTTTCAGTTATAACTCCAAGTACTTTAAAGTATTGTTAAAACAAAGTTATTTTGTTTTCATTATTTTAAAGTAGCAGTACGGAAAACCGGCGTATAACATTTGGGGGTTCTCATGCCTTTTTCCGAGATATCACAAAGGAAAAACTCTTTGCACAGTAATAGCATGAAGACATTTCTGTCCATCCGGTGTTGACATTTGAGCCAATGACGACAAAGTGATGGCGCTGGCATAATGACACTAGCTACGGTGGTGGCACTACACTGTAACTGCCGTCATCCTCCTTCCCATTGCCCACATTTATTGAGAAAAGAAGCAATTCTTCAGCTATTCATTAACTTGATTAAACCTTTATTTAAATATCCATATTTCTAATGTGTGATCAAAATATGAGTTATACATAAAGCAAGTATATCTGCGGATAAAAAAATTTTGTGTTGTGGGCTGAACTGACACTTTTTGGTGGAACACTGTCTTTGCTTGGGAAAAGAACTGACCTTCATTATTTAGACTTGGGTATTTGGCAGACAAGTTTTTAAAAATAAATAAAATGAGTATTACTTCAAGGTAAATGATGGTTAGAATTTGCTGCCAATGGTAGAATTTGAAACTTCGAACAGAGTCACTTTTGTAGTTTGGACAATTTTGCCCTCCGTCAATTTTAGCTTAGAGTGGTAATGTTACCAAGTGTTTTTTTTTTTTTTTTCTTGACATTGCATAAAAATCTTTTGAAGTAATTATAGAAATGAGTATATTATTTATTTTTCAAATATCCTGGCCTCACTTCACTAAATAAATGAGGAATAAAAATATATTCAAAGCACAAGGTAGAAAAATATATTTCAATATAACAGAGTAGGAGAATTCATTGCTACGGTTTCAGATACTTCATTGCAGTCAACATTTAAGAAATTTTGTTAGGAACACAGCATCAAAAGACAATATCGTAATTACATGAAAATGCTTCACAGAGTCTTCCCCTTTTTAAACTACATGTCTGTGTGAGGCCTTCTTCATTTTCACATACTTTCGCCTAACACTGCCACCACACGTTCAGTGCAGAAGCATGAATGCAGAATGTAAGATCTTTCTTCTCTAAAGCCAGGTATTAAAGAGATTATCAAACATGTACAATGCCAAAGCACTCATTGTTTTAAAAAACTATAGCCATTTTTATGAGAGTATCATTCATCCTGTGGATTTTTTATCTAATATGTATATAGTTTAATTTTAATATGTAATATACTAATAGATGTTACCAACATAAAATGGGATAGAGTTGTTCAATTAAAATATGAAAACATATGGCAATCAGAAAATCTGAATTAAAAAACCCTGAATCCTTGTCAGTATGCATAAATTCCATGTAATATTTTAGACCTAATTATATATTCATCTGAAATTCAAATTTAACTAGACATTTCAAATTGCATACTTCAATCCTATGCTGGCATTCTCGATTAATTTTTAAGCGTGTAAATGAGTTCCAAAACTGATGGTTGGAAAACCACAGCTTTCATGAATCCTGTGGTTCACCTTTTTCCCAATTTTGTTCCTCTTTTTTTCTACTTAGAGCTGGTGAAATTAAAAAATAATTAAATACCGCATGTGATTTACTACCTCCAGACTTAATTATTATTGAATATTTTGCTCTTACAGTCAGTTCTAGATAAGACTTACTCATCTATGCATATTTTGTTCAGGTAGAAAATAAATGCATTGTAGTCCCCCACCCAATAAATCTATTGTAAGTTTTATAGCATATTTTCTAGATAATATTATAATAGTTGACTCACAGGCATAGTGTGAAACAATGACAGATGTCTTTATTTAAAGGTTAAGTAACTACTGAAATTTTTCCTATGCTTACATAGACCCTCCTTAGTGTAAATATAAGAATAGAAACTATTTGGCTAAGAATGAGGACTTAATAAATGATAGAGTATTGATTTTGTGCTGATTGCTGGAAAGTACTTCTTCTTTATAGCGAAAATCAAATAATACATTTATACTAGAATCAACAGCACTGTGTTACTTATGGAAAAAAGCGACTTTGAAATGTCTAGGGGTTCATATTTTGAATATTGAACTCAGATTTATGAGCCATGTAAGTTTTCCATACACATAGAGGGCAATCATGTGAGGAATCAGTGCAACCCCCACCTGTGCCATCTTTTGTAGAAAAATAAAGAGCTTCAGAGTGCTGTGTGTCCCTGAACACTACAGAATAGACATAGCAATTATATTATTTCTAATAACAAAAACATATTTTTAAAAAAGTACTTCATTAAAAATATATAAAACGTGTACATGTGGGATAATGTATGTATACATACAAAGAAAAAAGTGACAGCAGCGATTTTGGCAGATTAGGATCATATAGATTTTTAAGTTCCATTTCCTTCACATCTTTGAAATACGTTTTATTTATGGGTTGCATTTAAAAATCAGAAAATGCAATAATAACACATTTTTAAATATTCTTTTAAAAATCGGATTATGCTTCATGAAGTATCCTCTAACTTGTTTTCTTTATCATGTGTCTAGTATCTCTCTTCATTTTGTTTTCATTCATGTCTTTTAATTGCCACATATTATGAATATACCAAAGTGTTTCATCCTATCGCCTCTGGAAAACACTTGTTACTATTATTTCAGAAAATGCTGCCATGAACATGATTATACATGCCTTTCTGTGTAGCTATGAGAAGTTCATAGGGCAGGGGGACAGATTTTTCAAAAATTGCTTTGGTGCGGTGCCACTGAAGGAAAGGAACCCTGCGGACAAGCATTTTTCTTCTGACACTATTTTGTGCTCTTTACACAAAAGGTTTCATGATTCTGTTATCTCACAGACGGCTCAAAAATGCCAAAGAAATCTTCCTCATGGAATCCATCTCCTCTTCAGCAGGCTGTGTCTGATACCCTAAATTGATCAGAACGATCTGCCATCATTCTAACCCACAGTTAACACACAGAAGCTGGAAAGTTAAAACTGTATTTCTGAGACTCTTTGGAGGCTAGGACATGATTTAGGCTTTAACGTACTCTTGCGAGAATATTTAGAAGCTGAATCTAATGCAGGGAAGCGCCAAGTGCGGGGCATACACTCTGCTGGCGAGAATCAAGGCCAAGGTGGCTGCTGCATCAGTGACTTCCAGTATGGTAGGTGGACTCTGACTCAGCAACTTCCTAGAGAAGCAGAGGCATATTTCTGGATCATGGCAGAGTAGCCTGGGACTGCAGTCAGCACTAACAGAAGCAGATTCATAATTTGTCAGCTTCCTGCATCTGCAGCGGTAGTTCACCTGCTCAAGGCAGAAGCAGAGCATTTCTGGGAACTAGTTGGCCCTGGGTGTTCGGGCTCAGAATGTTCCTCCAGTGCTTCCAATAGTTCTGTAAATTTTCAATTTTTTATATTCTTATCAAGAGCAAGAGTCAGAAAGCTACAGCCCACAGGCTAAAGCCATTCAAATTTGAAAGTCCATAAATTAAGTTGTATGAAAACTCACAATTCCCATTTTTAATATATATGAGTTACAGCTATTTTGTGTTTGAATAGAATTGAGGAATTGTGACCACTGATTATATTTACTATCTGATCCTTTGCACACACCAAAAAGTTTCCCACCCTTGATATGCATTGAACTCTCTTGGTTCAACTGAATATTGAGTAACATAGAATCTAGTGCATTAAGAAATCTAAGGACATGGTGGTGTAAATTATAAACAGTATGTTGAAATTTAAGTCACCGGTGGCTTTTAATTTTTCTCACATCTTGTTCTGATCATCTAAATTTCGTCATTTGAACAATAATCTATAAAGTTATAAGTGGCTTGCTAATCACTGTAGTTACTACGTATGCTCACCAGACATTTCTCTTTGCCCTCATGGGTTTACGGAAAAATTGAACTTTCATGTCCCAATATTAGGTATAACTATGTGACTTGCTTTGACCGAAAGTATTTGATCAGAAGTAACACACGTCACTACAAAGAAGAAATTTAAGTCAGTGCTTATGATTATGTTTTCTCTCTCTCTCTCTTTCCTATCACAGTTATTCACCAGCGATTTTGAGATGGTAGATGCTCCATCAGCCTAGATCTTTCTCTAAGGAACTACTATGAATAGCAGCCCCAGCAAAACCTCACTCAGAGAGTATAAGTGAAAATTAGTGAAAATTTACCTTTGCTGTTCTGAGAGACCAACACCAGACTTATTTGTTACTACAGCATGACCTAAAGTACTCTGCCTGATACTTCACCACACAAATTGTCTTGATCTAAAGCTCTGTAAATCAAATATGCAAAACATTCTGATTCTAAGCTAGATTACATTTTGATCAGATGGTCCCATTCACACAGTTAGTGGGAGAAATTCAGAAACTTACAAAGGATGGCTAATTTGTTGTTGTTTATTTAAAAATCTTCTTTGAATTAACTGAGTTCCTATGAGCTAAAGATAATTGTCCAGTGATAAAAATTTTAAAGCCTCTACCAAAATAAATTTCCTTATTTTCTAGAAATGTATCTCCACCTTTGTGGTCCAGCCAGCACGTAAGTAAAGAAGAGGTCCTAGATTTATCATGGCATGAGGGGACTGTAGGGTAAATAGTCATCCATGAGTGTTTTTGCTTCCTACACTTGTTCTTTTGGCACCTAGTTATGTAGCAATGCTGGAGTAATTGCTGGTGCTGATTAGATCTGTAGACACGATGTTAGTGCCTGCTGCTAAAGTGTGTGAAGAGTCCTGAGGCCTGTGTGCAGCACAGCCTTCTCACCCTGACCCCACCATATCATTCTTTCGGCTGTCTTTGATCTCACCCTTGAACTCTCAGGTGCTTTCTCTAGTCTCCACCTAAACTACACAGACCTCAGTGAAGTTTTCCTTACGGTCATCTTTTTTCTTTTTTTTTTTATTTTCTAATGCACTGCCTGGAGACATATTAAATGTCGGTCCAAAGAATCAGCTTCCCTGAGAGCAATACTGTTTCCCCGGCGTATATCTAGCATCTTCTAAAGCCTAGGCAAGCATTTCTATGCCCCTGCCGTTGAATTTTAACCAAAGGTGGGTGCAGATTTCTTAATCCTGCTGTGAACTGTCTTTGGGTTGGACTTTCCGCTTTCAACCCTTCTTCTAGAAGAAGGTCTTTGCCTCTTCTTCCTCCTCTCAGAAGATCTGCTACCTTCTCTCTTCTTCAGTCCTGGGTTTTCCTTTTCTTCTTCTCTATGACAATATGAGCTGAGGGACAAGAGCAAATGAGCTGGGGAAAGTGGATCCAAGGAAGAGGACATGAACTTTAGAAGGTAATTGAAGCTAGTGTTCCTAGTATAGTACTTTTAGTAGATATAGTCATTAAGACAGAAACACCACACGTGTTTGAATACAGGGTGTATTTTTTCAAATTGTTACTTAAAAATAACAAAATCATCTCATTCAATTTGTCTTCCTAAGTAGTCTTTTAACAATAAAATTCTAATAATTCTAATATTTTGGTGGGTGCCCGATAATCACAAATTTTGGATACAAATGCATTTTTGAAATACTACTTTAAAGAGTAAACTAGAAATGATTAAGTTGTCAAAATAATAACTACCAAATGTGTATTTGGGGCGTGTGGTAGAATTTTCAGCAACCACCTCATCCAAAAACTGTAAAAGAACTCTACCTTGGAAAATTAATGCAAAAGGAAAGTGGCAAATTCTTTGCTTTAGATGACTCAAAGTGTATCTCAGTTATAGTAAGCAAGACCTAAATAGTACCTCTCAGAAAAAAAAAAAACAAAACTTCTGTTATATTAAAGGACTAAAAGTACTTATGTCAGTGTTGAGTTTCATATAGTTGCTTCACAGAAGAAGAGTATGGAAAATAGCACCATTTGTCCATAAGTACATCATTTAAAATGATGGGCGATTCAAAATTAGTGTGTATGTGACTATTCTGTATTTTACACGTAGAACTTCAAAGTACATTGCTAAAAGTGTATATTTTCAAGTAAGCAAATGAAGCAAGCAAAAAATTCTTTTAGAATCTTTTAAAAAGAGTTTCACAGGCTACTTCACATTCAGGTTAATTTGATGTTCAATAAGTCATATAATTTAAGTCTTTCCAAACAATATTCTTCTGTATGAATGTATCTCTCACTATTTAAGAATGAATATAGCTTTTTCCAAGTTTCCAAATCTGTTCAAATTCTGGTAAGTTCTCTGTAGCTAGGTTTACTTGGATTTCCTGAAGTTCATAGTCTTCGTCTTACTGTAATTCAAGCTAAAATTTCCACTTTCTGTTTGCAGTGCTATCAGCAACTATCAACTAATGAGAGAGGACTAACTACATCTGAGTCGATGCAGTGCTTCATTCTTCCCGCTACCTGGTCTTAGACCCCAAACCGAACCCCAAGGCAATTGTACCTTAATATTTCCAAGATCCAAACCAGTCTAGTTGGACCTGCCTTCTGGTAATTACTTAGTGATCTCTTCTTTTCAGAATTTACTTCAAAGAAAACTCTTTTATGTCATTTAAGTAAAATAAAAAGCCCTCTTTGGCTTGAAAGTTGGAACTATTCTTCAGGAGAGAGAGAGAGAGAGAGAGAGAGAGAGAGAGAGAGAGAGAGAGAGAGAGAGAGAGAGAGAGAGAGAGAGAGAGAGAGAGAGAGAGAGAGAGAGAGAGAGAAACTGAGAAAAACAGACTGTAAAGAAAAAAGAAAATAATGTAATAACCAGACGAGCAAAGTACAAGACTTCAGAGAAAGATATAGGAATTTAACGAGATATCAGTTTGCAGTGTCAAAAAAAATGTGATTACACATTTGGAACCAGCTTCCTTCTTTCAGAAATGGCAAATTTCTGCTTCAAGAGTCTTATAAAAATTAAAAAGACAATTCTAAAAAACTGATTTGACATAAAACTAGGGAAAAATAAGCACACATTTCTTAAGTTGAGAGACATTTTAAAAAATTGTTTAGCCATATCTTTTTAAAGAAATTCCCATTTTTTAATTTCAGAATAGAAAGAGCAGTTCTCTTCTTTTGTCAAGAAAACCGAGAGTCAAACAGATTCAGGGAGTTGCTGAGGATCACCCAGTGGAGCCAGAGGTGAGGGCAGCACTGCGGTGGGACCAGGATTCCTCCAGCAGTGCTGTCCTGAAGGTTTGTTTATGTGAAACTGCCTCCCCAGTTTCTCCTGCAACGGTAGCAGGGAGATGTCCAGTAACAACCTCGTCTGGTCTTACGAGTCATGAGGGACAAAGAAAGAATAATTTAACCTCAGCAATCTTTTTTCCTCTCACATTTAACCCAAGAGATGAAGACATTATTCCAAGAAGTCATTGCTCTTTGGCTCGTATAGTGCACGACCCTCTAAAGGCTGATGGTTCAGTACAGCGATCACTCTTCCGGGCCTAAGCATGGGCTCAACACCAGTAATCATATTGAACGATTTCCAGCACAGCAGTTACCTTATCTACCTTCCTTTCCTGTCTTCCCCTTTTGTGCTAGTAGGTTCAGGTGCACCAATTCCACATGCTAAAAACATTTTTGTGTGTGTGTGTGTGCAGAGTTGAACTGAATTCTTACCCTCATATCAAGAGCAACATCTACATCTGAACATATATTGCAAGATGCTTCAGCAAATTTTGAGTAAATTTGGATTTAGAGATTAATAAGATTTGATGATCTGGGTGTGGTGTCAGATGCCTGTAATCCCAGCAGTCTATGGAGCTAAGTCATCAAGAGTATCACAAGGTGAAGCCCAGCCTTGTCTCAAAATATAAAATAATAAAAGGCCTGGAGATGTAGCTCCGTGGGAAGGATTTGATTTCAATCCCAAGTACTGTATCCTCTCCCTACCCAGGAAAAAGTATTTGATTGTATTTCTGTGCTTAGTAGTTAATTTCTGGAGTTATCAACAAAAAAGAAGTAAATCTGATTGTTGAGTTTTCCACGTTTTTGTGGAAAAGCTTTTGAATGTCTTGACTGATGGGTATGTACAAGCATAAAGAAAATAAGTTTTCGAGGTCTTATTTACATAATATACCATTTTGCAGCAGTTTGCCAGGGATGTTGGTGGAGGAGGAGAATATTCAGTTATGTGAAGCATTTCATAGTGATGTGTGAAATATGTGGTGAAAAATGATGACTGACCCAATGTGTTCGGTTTTTGATAAGTGGCCATTTGTTCTCTCTCTCTCTCTCTCTCTCTCTCTCTCTCTCTCTCTCTCTCTCTCTGTGTGTGTGTGTGTGTGTGTCTTGACTTGTATAAAGTCACATTCTTCTGGTTCTCATACTTATCTAACAGCTTTTTGGTTTCCTTTTATGGTTCCTTCTCTTAGAAAGAAGATGGCATCCCACAGCATTCAATTTGAGTCATGTCTACTTTGCGCCCTTTATGCCCTATCTCCGTCAAAGCAGTTACCTGCTCTGGATGGCTATTATCTTCAAAGGCTTAATTTAATACTTCTAAAGAAACATTAGGAACTTGGTCAACCTTTCAAGTTGAAATGACCCCCTACATCTAAACTCTCTTCTAAAACAATTTTCAAATGGATTTCTCACTTCAAGTATGTTGCCATCCACCACAAATTTAACATTGCTGAAACGAACCATTTCTAGATGAACCCCCTACCTCATCCAAACAATTCCTTCTTTCCACCTTTCCTAGTTTTACAGACTCATTTCCCTGTCTTGCCCTTCTCCTGGCAAAGTAATTCACAAACTGAAGCCAAGTCAGTCTATCCAAAAAGCACTCATAAGCCTGCTGAACACCCACAAAATGCTCATCTGGTGCCTGCAACCAGGATCATTCAGCGTGAAAAGCAAAGCCTGCCAATCTTACCAAGGCTGTCTTTGCAACCTTCTCCCCTGCTGGAGCCTCGCACTGGTTCTCCGCTTTATTCTCAGAATGTCCAAGGCTGGTTGAATTTTTTCACACACTCTCTCTGCCCTCGTTCACCAGGTTCTTGTTGCTCAAAGCTCCTTTTCCTCCTTCCTTCCTGATTCTCAAATCTCATTTATCCTTCAGAGCTCATGTAAAACCTCCTTGTCTTCGTTAGGATTTGTCTTAATCATTCATTAATTACTCTTTGATCTCTTCCTTCTTTGCCCAATTCTTGACCTTTTGGTCTATGTTACTTTTTAATCACTAATTCCTCATAGTCATGTGCTGTGTGTTAAAATGATATTTATGCTTATATCATCATCCCCAATGACTCATGTACATTCTGAGAGCCCAGACTATCTAGCAACATAGGTATCTTTACAATTCAATAAATATGTGTCTTAACTACTCTTAAGTTGCTGTGACAAAATCCACAACTTAAGGGAGGAAAGGTTTATTTTAACTCACAGTTTCAGGGCGGGTAACAGTGAGAGCACATGGCAGAGGCTAGAGAGGTGCTCACAGCATTGCAGACAGAAAGCCAAAAGAGACAAGAGTAAGTTGGTGTCTGGAAACTCAGGAAAGGCCAAAGCTTTCACAGGAAGAAGCTGTAACAACCTTTATTCTTTCTTCCTTTATTTAATTCTATCTGTCAGTTGAGCTCCCCACCCCCTAACTGGGAGTCCTGCCATACTTTCTGGCCCACGAAACAACAACATACACCTGAAAGCTCTGCCCTTGGTGCTCCCCAATCTCAACAAGTTGACACAATCGCTCCAGGTCAAGCCCCAAGAATCCATCCCTTCCAGCCAGGCCTCACCTACAAGCAGCACATAGTTCTACAAGTATCCCACTACATTCAAATACATGAGGCTTTTGGGGGACACTTCAGATCCAAATTGGAATAGTGAGTAAATACAAACTGATTAATAATTCGCTGAGGCAATATGTAGATTCTTTTTTTCACAATAAATGCATTTTAGAAATGTTGATTTTCTTGCTAAATTATATGGACACTGGACCTTCATGAGAGATAGTCAGATAAATTCTAAATATGATCAGAGTTTGCAATTGTTTGGATTGAAAAGACAAAAATTTGGAGTATAGCATACCCAAAAAAAGGTAGAATAAGCTAACATTTCACTATTCATAATACATATAAAAATTTGAAAGTGAAGGAATTTGAGGAAGACTTTAAAATGCTTTTCTGAACCTGGAGAATAGCTCAGTGGTTAAAATGCTTGCCCAGCTGGTGCTAACTTCCTGAGCTCTATTCCCCAGCACATCATAAGCTAGGTGTGGCGGCACATGCCTATAATTCTAGCACTCAGGAGGCAGAGGCAGGAGGATTGCTGTGATATGAAGGCCACCTTGGGCTACCTAGTGTGTTCAGAATCAGCCTGGTCTACAGAGGGAGAACCTGTCTCCAAATAAATAAATAAATAAATAAAGTGCTTTTCTGGTGGCCAGGAGGATTTTGTTTCTAAAACAATATCATAGATAAGAAAATATTGTAGCATTCCCAACAATCGACCCAAAAATGGTCAAATAGGATAACCTAGAAGCAAAGTCTATATTTGCAAAAACAGAATTTTTACATATGCAGCAGTATGAAATTTTACAAATTTTAAAAATAGATGTAAGTAGATTATTTAATATTATGTATGTTTTTCCAATGTGGTGACAGGATTTTAAATTTGTATTTTCCTGCCAATCTTGCTGACGCCTCTTCTGGATTTATGAGATCAAACATACAAGTATAAATCCACCCTGTATTAGGTCATCTGCCTGTTTTCCTGAGCCTATCTTTTTTGCAAAGTAAATAAAATATGTGCTGTTAAAATCTTTTAACTGTTGCCATGGCAATTTCAGCTTCAGTGTTACTAATGGCTTGTGCTTTTTAATTAACAGATCATCTGACTTTTATAAATATGTGTATGACCTTCTTAATAACATTTTAATTGATTTTGTTTAAATAGCTTTATTTCAAAAACTGCAATCAATATGGTTCATAGGGAAAAAAAAAAGAACCAGACCAAAAACACTGGACATAAGCCATTTTACAAGAAGTCTTTCTCTTTAAGCAAATTACTTATTAAAAATGAGCTTTTAATTATATTATCCAATTATATTTTCCACTATGCTAAATTTATGTCAGTCTTTTGTGATTGTAAAGCAGTCCTGCCTGGGTCATTCCAATGAATTTCTCAAACATATGCTCAAGAAATCCTCACAAAACAAACTGGTTTCTGTTTGTAAAAACAGAAACTACTAGAATATGTATGCGGTTGATCCTAAGTTCATGGAAAGCAGATTATTTTGAAAATTTGTTTTTAATCATAGATCAGAGTAATTGTTCTAAGGATTCTTGCTCATTTAAGTAACCATGCTTGTTTACATCTTAGATCCAAATAGATAACATTAGAGCCAATAAAAATTCATATTTCTTAATACCTTTTGTTTAGTTACATATGGATTTAATTATGATGGAAATTTACATTTATGGGAACCTCTAGGAAAAACTGATTATCAGTCACAGATAAGATGAGATGAAGTGCTGGGGGCCACTGTAAATGTCCGACAACTTCATGGCTATTCAGCCTTCAAAATATTTCTCTGATAAATTAAGTCTGCAGTGACTCAGTCAGGAGTGTGCAGGGAGGAGGCAGCACCGGGTTAGAAGCGCAGCTGAGAGCAGGCCCTACTCTCAGGACTTTGTGAATATAGAGGCAATGCTTATTGGTCACTCGTCTGGTTAATGGGATTACAGTACAATGTTGGACATTACCAGACGTGTCCAGTACTGCTGGTTGGTCCTGAAAGGAACTGAGTGTGACTTTGAAGAGTGCTAATAGTGCTGAGGAAACATAGGTGAGGATAACACATTCTGCAAACTAAAATGAATTTGTTGAACATACTGATCTTTGAAAACTGCATCTGAAATAAGCAACATTTCAGTAATAATTTACTCAAGACTATATTTTAAATATCTTCATTTTTCAATGCAATAGAAATTTAGGTCATGAAAACTTCTCATGTTTTAGAAATTAGATGGTGACTAGGGAAATGAGTGACTGAGCCATGGGAAACAGGAGAAAGTTAAATGCCTCCTACTAAGCGAAAGGGGGCAGTCTATAGTGTATAAATCCTTCTACGCATCATTTTAGAAATAACAAAGTTACAGAAAAATGAAAAACATAACATAGTTGCTAAAAGATCAAAGGAAATTAGGGTAAGGATAAACAGGTAGAATACAGAAGATTTGTAGAGTGATAACATTATTCAGCATAAAATTGAAACATGAATATATGTCAATATGCACTTGGTCAAATCAAGGATCTTTATTGTAGAAAACGTGAACCTTAATGTAAGCTATGAACTATAGCTAACAATATCATATCAATACTCATTAATTAATTGCAACATGAACTAGACTAATGCAAGATGTTAAAAGATGGAAAATTGGGGGGAATGGGAAGAATTGTGTGTATTTGTTTAATTCTTCTATAAATCAAAACCTGCATTAAAATTATTTTTTAAAAGATAGATTCATATTGTTTTTACTAACAAAAGAACCCGAGTGCTTCTGCTGATGAAGGAAAATCAATCTTTTCAAAGGTTAAAGGAAGTTTCATTTTCATCATGAATTTTAAAATCATAAAGCGTGTGTTTATTTTTGCCATTTACTGAGGAGTTCAAATTAACTCTTTTAGTTAAGAAAAAATAAGAAAAGGATTACAGTCCATGTGTAATTTTAGTGAATTCTAGTTGTCTCAGCATTGCAAACCTAGTAAGTAGAACGTCAAGATTAACATGACCTGGAAATTCTTCTAAAATTTACAATCCTTGAAGTGATGAAGATCCCATTCTAGTGCTTGAGGTTAGTGAAAGAAAATGGAAGTCTTTGAATTGAGTTGCTCAACATTTAAAGTCTGTTGAGCCAGATGGCTATGCGGCAAACAGAGGCATGTTTACCTTCTGTGGTCTTGATATTATGGCTTCTAGTTGTTGTTAACAATTTAAAATGCGCTTCACTTAACAGTTTGTTCTCTCCTCCTTTCTGACCTCTTAACTTCTATGTGACTTCTGGAAATTGTGGAATTGTCTTTTCCTTTTTGTGACTGGGATTACATCTTGGATGATTCATATGCAAATGATCAGATCCTTTTATGATGGTAAAAGTGGCTTTAATCTTTCCTAGATCCTGTCTTTAAGAGGTCATCTATCATGGTTTAATTCATATTAAAAAAAAATAAAGTAAGGCGACCAATTATAAAGCTAATACTGTAACATGTAAAGTTTCTTTTCCAGCCTCTTGTTTCAAAAGTATGACATGTGATTTTAATTATTAGTATTTTTAATAATTTTAATAATTTTATAACTATAATTATTATTGTTATTAACTCATTGTAAAGTATAATTGCATGTCATTTTCTGGATCAGTTTCAGGCATAAGAATAATTTTCTTATGCTTCTCACTGTTTGCAACTAAAATTTCATTAACAAATTCAGAAACAAAGCAGCTAGAAAAGTGCTACTGATGGCAAAGCTCAGATTGTTCTACTAGGCTGGAGACAAAGCACTCCTTCGTCCTTGTGACTGTTGTGTCCACTTCCAAATATGAAGTAAGTCATTTGAGCATTAAGTTATATTACATATTAAATTGATATATAACAAAGTGAATGTGAAACACTCAGACAGTTAAACATTAGTAGAACCCCAGGCATTTGAAATCAATGATGGTGGAAGTGTAGTTGGAAAAGGATGGGAGGAGAACCACTGCAGTCTGGATCTGGAATTTTCTCTAAAAGTCTCATGTATTTGAATGTCATGGACTATCTATAGAGCCATCTGCTATTACAAAATGGGGGCCTGACCTGGTGGGGTGGATTATGGGAGTGTGGTGGATTATAAGTGTGTTGGTGTATAGTGGAAGACAGGCATGTGGCAGATTATAGTTTATAGACATGTGGATTAGGTTACAGCTACATGGTGGATTGTAGATTATAGACATGTAATGGATTAGGGTTTTAAACCTGAAAGAAGTGGAATACTGAGGCTGGACTCAGAAAGAGTGAATCACTGGGACAGAAACTGGAAGTGTGTACAATAGTTCCTTCCTTTCTTCTGGGACTTGGCTTCCTGTTTGCAAGGCACTGAGGACCAGCCACCACGTATGCCTCCGTCATGTGCTTCCACTGTTACCAGCTGCCCTTGAATGGACTGTGACCTATTGAAACTGAGCCAAAATAAATCTTCCCTCCCTACTAAAGTTGTGGGTGTTGGATATTTAGTTACAGTGATGAAAAAGCAACTAAGATGGGCCATGTGCTATTGATGGTATAGCACGGAATATAAATATAGTCCCAGGTGACAGTATAGTAAGGTTCTTGTGAACCTAGGACTCAACCAGAGAGTAAGAAAGCAAAGCTGTGGCTTCCTGGAAACAGGGTAAGTTCCGACAAAAACTAATATTCTGGGTCATTTATTGTTGTTATTAGTAAATTGAAGTTTATTGGAGTGAACTAACCCTAAAAATCACATTGACTCGTACTAGTATTTCAAGCATTTAACAATACACTATAAACGCTTACGCATTGCAACCCGGAATCATATTTATACTGACTAAGAACTCTGGGACTTAAGAAAGTTATGGATATCCACAGAAATTTTGGACCAAGTTATATTTGACAAGGGAAAGACAAGTGGTTTTCAAGAAAATAAAGTAGAATAATATATCAACCTTAGCTTTGTAATGCTCAGGCAAAGTCTGAGAAAGCCCTTCCTGCACCTTTTCCTGAGAATACTTTCCCTGCCATGGCCATTGCTGCTTAAACAGTCTCATCCCTGTGATGCAAAGACCAGACCAGACCAGGGCACCAAACACAAGGCTGGTCAGCAGGTATCATATGGATTGAGGTAAAATAAATAAATAATCAACAAAATTGAAAAGGAATTAATCTAATAGTATATCCAAGAATGTGTACTGGGAGGCAAGAATTGAATTTACCTGTTACAGTGGGAGTTAAAACATGATATTATGGAGACATGGGACATATGTCAGAGGTCATGACAAAACATGTCCTGGATAAAGTCGTCATCAGCGACTCAAGAAGCAGAGAAGTTCAATGACTCGGAGAAAACCAAGCAGAATGTCAAGACGAAATGAAATTGGCTGGTTTTTGATAACTTATTACTAGGACAGTTTCAGGATTTCAGGGATATAACTCAAAGTCACAAGTAGGCTTAAAGTAAGTCAAGTTTGCAGAACCAAACATTCTGAATAAGATATTCTCGAGTCAAGTTAGTGAAGTCATTAAAACAAAGAACGCTATCTGGTCAGTCCCTACTTATCCACTTACTAGCTGTGTGATCAATTGCAAGTTACCTGTTTTCTACTCTCAGATTCTACCCTTGTAAAATGGGTATAACGATATGATTCATCTCACAGATAGCTCAGAAGATTGAATGAGTTATGTGTGTAAAAGATACACATGCCAGATACTTCACAAGTTTTAATTATTTTATTAGTTTCAAGCGACAAAATTTACACTGTAAGATTTATATTATTTTGACCCCCAAAGTCCAAAGTCTAAGTATTTACCTATTAGCAAGAAGAAGGATTCAGTATTATGTCTAAAAAGAGGTAGGTATTTCCCCTGATGAACATTCAAGCTGCAGGAACCATAGAAATTTTTATACTGGGGTCAGTGGTTTAAGTTGTTCTTTTAATAGTGATTCCCAGTAAACACTCTGATCAACAACATTACTCAGCTTCCCACAGGAACATTAACTTCCTTAGCTTAAAGCTGTAGTGTACAACTTTTACCAAACCAACACTGATAATTTTCCAGGTTATAACCATGCCTACTCATTTTATTTTCACCTAATAAAACTAGATTTACTTTAGAAAGATGCAGACCATGCACCACTCAGAGCTAAACAATAAATAAAACATATATCTAAGTTTACTTAAAATATTGTATCTGTACGAAAACAAATATTGATATCTTATGAAATGCAGCACGTCTCTAGATCTCAAGTTGAAATTTCAATGAAATTGCTGAATTATGGCACGTATCTTTGGGAATCTATCCACAAACCCTGATAGTAACAGATTAACCTGACTCTGCTCTTAGAAGTGTCATGACGTGGAAGTTTGAGTCACTTAGCCATTCTGGGTAGTACCCTCGGATTGTACTATTTGTGACGTGAGGAGTTCCAACCCACTGCACTGGTTAAAGTTCTGAACCTTCTATTGAAAGAAGGGCTTTTCGCCAGCTCATGACAATTCTTATGTATCTATTCTTAGGACTATTTTATAGTTCTATGCATAAAGTCTTTCCTGTATTCTTCATCTTTAGGTCGCTGTGAGGAATTTGCTGCAATCATCCTCTAAAACTTAGGAGGTATCATCCAAGAAACATACTTAATACTTCATTCTTCCAGAATTCTGAGTTCCACCCTTGGCTCAAGATTGAAGACTGAGCACCACACTCACGGGGATCCTTACAGAACCATCTTCCCCCTAGGTGTTTTATATTATGCTTTCAACTTTTATTGAAGGTCCTAACAAGAAAGGACTGCCTGAGGCCCATTTCTGTTTCTACTGTGAGATTGGTATAAGGATATTGTCCATTAAGCCACTCAATTGCCCCTATCTGAATCCCACATGAGAATTTACTCTGAGTTTAGTACTGAGGAAAAAAAATGCCTTTCTTGACAAAGTAATGAAAATGTCTCTTTCCCTCCTGTTCTGTTTGTAAGTTGTATAATCCACTGTGCTTCCTTTGGGGGAGGGGGGTTGGGTTTGGAATGCCAAAAATGTAATCCTAGCCACTTTATAAATTAAATCACACCCACTGGGTACCCACTGCCTTCCTCCTTTCTTCTTAACTTTCATTCTTCTAATTTATCCTAATGATATTATTGCACAAATTATTTTTTACAAAAGCCTGCTAAAATCTGTATTGAAAGTGATTGAGTGTACTCAAGGCAACTTTATAAATATACTGTTTTACTTGATATTATTTAAAAATACATTTTTCACTTTATTTTATAAAATTGCTATTGAATTCAACATATAATTGAAAACCTTGACAAGTGCATAGTTATGACTTAATAAGATGCCTTTGGCAAAATTTTAATAAATAAAGTTGTAAATCAGAAAACTCTCAAGGGACAGAATCACCATAATCATAGTGAAAATCAATTTGTTCATTCATTGTATCAGTCAGGTCCAGAATTCACTCAACAAACTATTAATAGTGTTGCCTTTGTATAGGACAGCATGATGACCATTGTGAAGAACATAAACTTAGACTAAAAAAATAGATAACCCTCAAGGATTTGTGGTTTAGCAATTAGGCAGGAGTGAGGTATTTCTTGTTTAGCAGCACTCTCTGTAGCTAGGAGCTACACTGGGATTTATATTATTTTTTAATGAAGTTGGAAAAGAAGCCTTATAAAAATTAAATTTGTTGTGAGAAAAATTTTTTATGAAGAGAAGGCAACTATGAGGATGATTAGTAGGTAATCGTTCCTAAACTGAGTTATTTGTTAAAAGGAGGATGGGAAATTAAAAACTAAGGTATGATTTTATGATGATCACGAAGTAGCTATCGAGATAGGATTCTTTTATTTTAAAGTGAGCTATATTTCTTCAAAATAACACTTTCTTAAAGACAGAGGAAATTACTGTTACATGTGGGCTGACAATTGAAGTCGTTATCAATGCCCTGAGTGCCTACACAGGAAGTAGGGTCATGGGAATATTTTTACAGCTTGCCTTGGGCTTTTCAAGAATTGAGGGTTGAAGCTTGCTCCAATCATTTGCTTTTCCTATTCAGCGAGTCTTTTTTCATCAGTGAGTAATGCAAGGGTCTGGAAACCAACGCTGGGGAGGGGGGGTTGCCTAGAGATCTGTTTAGATTAGTTACTGGGCTTCCCAGCTTGTGGTCATTGAAGGTCACTTGGTTGATAGCTAAAATTTCAATTGGAACCTTGTCATATAATCAGGATTTAAAGCCCAGCTGAGACTTCATCTCTCTTGTGAAAGGGGAGGTTGTTTTATGATTAGCTTCAGAATGTTAAATTAGGTGTTGGCAATTATGAGCCATTTTTGTAGTTTAAATTGCACTATAGAAACACCTGTCCAGAATAGCAAAGGAAGGCAGGTTGAAAAAACGCCTGAGTTCTCTTATGTGCTGATTCTATTATGCATGAGTAGTCCTGCTTTTATTATCAAACTCTAGAAGCCACACTTAAATACTCTTCAGAAAAATTCCTCTTTGTTTCCGTTAGCAGTGATTCCCAAGAACAAGTCTCTTATTAAAGATGTTTTTTGAATGTGGCACAAAAAATGATTCGCATAAAAAGGCCATTTTAAAAGTAACTAAATATTTTCCAATTTATTTTCAATCTTTTTTTTCCTTCCAGTGGTCCTTATGTTTTTAGAAAAAGTCTGTTACTGACCCCATGAACCCTGTCCTACAATGGGCACAGTTCAATGCATTTCACTGTTACTAAGAAGATTCAATACCTTCAAGTAAAGAAAATATTAAGCAAAAATGTGATCGAAAAGATAGGAACCTCTGGATATGCTTCAACAATCACTAAAGTTATTCTGCAAAAAATAATATGTCAGCTTCTTAATTGGGCATGATGGCACAAGCCTGTAGCCATAGCTCTCTGGAAGGCCAAAATGGGAGAGCCGCAAGCTCAAGGCCAGGGTGTGCAATTTGGTGAGACCTTGTCTGAGAATAAAAATAAAAAGGGCTGGGGATGTAACTCAATGCAAAAACCCTCCACTCTGTCTCCAGGACCACACACACACACACACACACACACACACACATCCAGCTTCTGTCCCTGAGTAGGCCATGCTGTGATAGGGACTTAATATAGAATATGAGTCGTGAATATATTATCAATTCCACTCCTGGCTAAAATGGAGTAATAAAAACTGAATTTACCTTCCTGCTTCTCTCCCCAGTATATTTGAAGCAATGGCTTTCAAAACCCTAGCTATGAGAGAGTGAAGAAAATGATCCTAAAGAGATGAGCACATGACTGCACCCAGCTTACTGCTTTGAGAGAGTTCCCAGGCTGCCATCCAGGGAAGAGGGACCCAGGAGGGCCTGACACATTACCCAGGACACAAAGATCTGAGTCTTGGGAGACAGAGCCATCAGAGATTTTGAGAGTACTGAGAGGACAGAGAGTCTCAGCAGTAACCTTCAGCTGATATTTCCTTGGTCTCAAGTAGCATCCAACACAGTACTGACTACCACAGATTGTGAGGGGAGCACCGGGGGCTCAGGAAGCTGTCTGCGAGGATTAGCAGGAATGGACGCTAAACCTCATGCTCTAAAATCCTGGCCATTTCCATCAAGCCACACGGAAACCCTCAAAATTCCCATAGGATAGAAATCTCAGGAGGGTCTCGTCTCACTAGTGGATAAAGGATTGCTCGTGGTAAATATTACTGTGGTCCTACTTAACAATTCTCAGCAGCAAGACCTGGAAACATTGAATTGCTTCCAAAGAAACTTCATAATACTCTCCGACAAAACTCAGAAACATTTATGGGAACACAAATTACTCAGGTTTAAACTCCAGCTACTGGTTTTGTGACCTCAGGTGAGTCACATAACTTGTGTGGCTTGTTTTCTTCATTGTTGAAAAAAATAATACGTGTGTCATACTGTCACAAGCATGAAATGAATCTATATATGCCTAGTGTTTGCACCTGGTAGCCTCTCACTAAATACCTGGAGTATGGATTTCTGGTATGGAACCAGGTAATATTCACAATAGATGACATCCATAGAAAGGTTTTCAACATACAAAGCAGTAGAAAAAAATACAGCCAAGGTTGAAGTTTAAGCAGTCAATGAAAACTGACTCACAATTGTTGCAAATTTTAGAATTGGTATAGAAGAGCATTAGAACATTTATGATTATATTTCATAGGTTCAAAATGTTAAGTGGAGATATAGAAGATTTTGTAAAAGTTTCAAATCGAATATCTAGCTGTTCTAGACATCTTTTCCATCTGAAAAACACATTTATTGGAAAACTATGATGGTGAGGTAAAAAAGATAATACATGAGGCAGGACTTACAGCTGATGTGAGCCTGTGGAAGGAAAGACTAACACACTTAGGGATATCGTGACAGAAACTATGATTGATGGAATACACCAATGGGGAAAAGACTGGAAAAAATTGATCACAGTATCAGCCAAAGTGTAGAGGTAACTTGTCAAACTGGATATTTGAAATAACCCAGACTACTGTAGCGCACTGATACTTTAATGAGGGTGTTTTAAAACATGAAATATGATCAGTATCCTGACGAAATTTATAACTGAGTCATTAAATCAAGGGAAAGTGATATAGCCACATGGGCTGGTATCACGGTACCAATGTCAATGTAACAGTTTGAACTAATAAATATTGTCGTGTATTCATGACAATTCTTACTAATATAACTCAACAACATTTTTGTATGATGAACATTTTTGGCATTTTATACTTTTTAATATCTTAAACTTTCCAGCACAGGATAACAAATCAAATGCTATTGAAATAACGTTTAGAATGACCTCTTTTAACCTCCGCGGGGTACATTATCCCAAAGCACTTTTTCAACATACAATTAATTTTTTTTACAGATAAAACTTTTGAGTAGATTTAATTGCCCAAATAACTACCTAGGAAATGGAAATAACCTTCAATTATGCACTATGATCAGAGAGCTTTTTCATTTCTTGCATTGTTTCATGAAATGACTTTCGTTCCCCCATCACCATCCGAGTAAGTTTGACATAACATTTTCTTTGTCATCACTACTAAAATATTTTCAGTTGAATACAATGTAATGAGTTAAGCCCTTTAGCTAATTCTAACAGAAATAGATTTTTATTGGAGGGGAATGTACAGGCAGGTGCTAAAAGAAAGCTCTTTGGTTTTGATACCATTCATAATTTTTGAGTGCTTCCGCTGGACTTCCTATGGTCAGTTTGTAATGTATTGAAATAGTTTACTGAAGATGATTTGTGAAGTAGTGACAACAGGACATCTACCATTAATTCACTGATGGTATATGGTATATCTTTACCTTTTATACCATTCTTAAAGACCTTGCCTTATGCTTTCTTGCATGAATTAATTTCTGGAAAATGAAATAGGAAAGTAGTACCAAGAACTTGGAAGCTGTAGATCTCAACTGTCGGTCTCTGAGAAATGTCTTTGAAAGACTGACAGAAATTTAGCACATTTTCTTCATTCTTAGACTATGTCAATTACCCAAGGTATTATTAATTTATAGCGACTTTTTACATTAAATATTCATATGAATTGTAAGATGCACCTGACTTCAGATGTATTTGAGAGTTTGGCTCATAGAAAATAATTACAATTGGAAGTTTCATTTTTAACATATTGTAAATATATACACATGCATGCACACACACATGAAATGAGAATCTTAAAGTAATAAATTAGCTATGACCCAACTCATCTCAGTAGATAAATTGAAGCAATTTTAAAGGATATTTCATACTTGAACTTATTTACTTACTGCTTTTTCCACAAATTAATAAATTTTAATGCCATGGTACACTAGAAGGTAGGAATTTGATTTAGTGAGGAGGAGTGTGGATAATATTTGTCAGATTATAATTTTATTTACTTTTAAATAATTAATATTGAATTTTAATTCTGCATGAATAATACCCTTCTCTAAGTATTTAGCTTACATCCATCTTAAACTACGTAATGAAATTTCTCACATATGTAACCTACTTATAAAACTAAGAGAATACGATTTTTAATTATTACCTGATTTTACTTGAGAACAAATTTAATGCAAGAGTTATCAATTTAAGAACTTCTAATCTTGCATTAAATCTGCCCTCAATTAATATCAGGTAATCAGTGATAACTCATTGGAACTCACTTTCTGCAGAATAGTTTATTATACTTTTTTCAAAGATAGAAACACAATAGAGAATCCTGCAACTCTAAAATCTCTGGGCTATTAATGTACTGGATGTGAGCCTTGGGAGTTCTTCCTGTCACTTACACAAACCACATCAGTATCACTGACCCTGCAGCCAACATCTGGAAAACATAGAGTAATGGAGTAGAGGAATGGGAGCAGAAGAGGCACTTGGAAAAGACAGGCTCTATGAGGAAGGAGGTTTTGCCTGTCGCTAGCTGAAATACCTTAGCCTTGACTCAGGCGGCAGCCAACTGCAGCACTAGGCTGAGGAAGAACAGTGCCTCCCCCGTCACTCGGGTGCACCCCATTTCCCTGTTCATTTGGGCTCTCCTAATTTCCCCTGGGTTACCTTGCTTAGTTCCTGTCTATGCCTGACGTCACACCAATCGCAATTCCTGGGAACTTCCTCCAGAGCAGTTGGCTCATGTATTTTTCATAGCTGGCTCCTTAAAGCTTGGATTGATTTTAAATTTCTAGTGAGTCTACTCTTAAGAGCTGGGACGTACCAGAATTTCGCATTTTTTTGGGAAGATTTCTAGTCTTGAGATTGAAAACTCTGGTTTCTCTTAGTAACAACATGAATGAATAAATCCCCCCACTCCTGCTCCTTTTTGCTTTATTTCTGACGGATTCTACATTACTAATACAAAATTCTGTGTGTTCATGTGTTTTTTCTGGGAAAAAGTTACATAGCTTCAACTCAGTCTTAGAGATGCATTTGTTTCCTTAAAGGGATAAAAACAATGATTATAATGGTTCCAAGTGCTTCATTCACTCGATTAATATTTAAGACTGTATTATTTGCCAAATTTTATGCTAAATACTGAGAAGCAGAGGTGACAATTTCCTCCCCTAAAGGAGTCTATGGTACATACAAGCATCTAAACAGTAAATTCTCCAATCAATGTTGCTGAGTGCTCTTTAAGCACCGAGGAGGGACAAACTGAGTCCAGGGAAGCTTAGGAGAGCTCGTCCAAGTTTGAACAGCGCTCATGTGTCTTAAAGCAGGAAAAGATAGCTGCTGCTCCATCTCTTTACCATAAGAACCTGAACTTACTACGTAACCTAGACTTGTCGCAAACTCACTGCAATCTTCCTGCCTCAGCACTCTGAGTTCTGGGACTAAAGGTATACACCACCATGCCCGATTAATTTTTATATGGCTTTGGGGAATGGAACCTAGGACTTTGCCCAAGCTAGGCAAACTCTCTTATCGCTGAGCTATGACCCCAGGCCCTATAAGAACCAATGGGAGGTCTACATTCCAAACCACTCTAGTTTCTCCCACTACTTACAAGGAGAGTAGCCCACACTTGAAATGGCTCCAGAGGTGGATTGATTGTTCACAACACTTCATAGTTTTCTCTCTCTTTCCCATGACATGGCTGCATGTCATGTTTGACTACCCTGTCTGAACCTTCCTTTGTGACTTGTTCATTTTATACCCAAGCTTTTGCTCTGTTACTCTTAGAAAGTGTGGTTCTGATAGGTACAGTGGGCTGCCAGTGGCAGCCGGTGATTCCTTGGTGTTCAGGAGTCCAGGTCCTACGTGCCCAACGCTTGCTAGTTGGGTTAGGAATGACCACCTATTGCCAGAGGAGAGGATTACTCCATAGATGATGGTTGCTCATAAAGCTGTCAATTCTCTGCTGATGTTCCTGCTACGATGGTTACTGGTAGTGGGCAGGGCAGGCTCTGTGAGTGTGCCAGCTCCCCAGTGTGCTTCCCAGTAACCAGGTGCCTGGATGCTTTTTGTGTTTCGTACATCTCTGTTGCTAGCCCTGTATGTTATGCCCTCAGGTCAACTCCCAACCACTCATGCCCATGGTTTCCTTAGAGGGTTGCTAAAGCCAAGCTGGGCGTATCTGGTGTTTACAAATCATCATCCCTGCCCTTTTCCCAGCAGTGTCTGGTGACTAACTGTGGCTGAAAGGAGATGAAATTTGAGGCCTTTAAGCACCGGAGCTCCCCAGAGTATGAAAGCCAGGCTGAGGTTCACCTGAAATCACACCCTTGCTTTGCTTTTCCTCCTCACCTAGCCTGCTTTTCCCGTCCCCTTTCCTTTTCCCCTTAGTCAGCTACTCATAATCTCCCCACATCAGAATTTTTGTTATGGTAACCCAACCTGGAATATCAGGCTAAGTCCATCCCTGGAAATCTTTAGTCCTTTAGTCCTGAGGAAGTAAACTATTTACCCAATCCCCGGTCCAAAAGCCCCAACTCACACCTTAGTGCTTGCTGCAGACTGAGGAAGTTCTCAGGGTGTTTGACATGATCACATTTATTCAGTTTCAGGAAGAAAAAAAAAAAACTTTCTGACTTTCTTAGTGTGCTCTTGCCCCTGGGCACCAACGAGGTAATGTCAAGATAGACTGATGCTGGTGTTTTCCTGGATGTGCTTTACATAATCATCTCCATGGTCATACGAAATCCTTTGCAGAGCTGGAACTGAGGTGGAGGACAGAGCTAATATTAAGGACTCACCCATTTCATGTGAAAAAAATTGTGATAGGAATTCCAACACAAATGGAGAACAGGACATGCAGTTGTGAAAAGTAAGAGATGAAAAGCCAGATGCTGATAGGTTACAGCCCCATTAGGGAGTTTGAACTTTATCCTGCAGACACTACTAGTATTTTAATAAGGTAATGATGTCAACAAGTGCTTTAAAAGAAGATAAACATCATGATGGGACCAAAATGAAAGGAGACCCGGACATATGAATGAGGAAATTGCCCACACAAAGAGATAAAGCTTTAGCATAAGTCAGAGTTCTGGATAGAGATGTGACCATTTAGGGACTCTGGGGGGGGGGGGGGAGCAGGACAGATTTAAGGGCAGTACCTTTACAAGCTCAAGGAACACACCATAAGATGTGTTGGTCCCATCAAGAGAAAAGAGGGAACACAATCAAAGATAAAACCAGGAGAGACTGGTACCCTACCATCCTTGAAGACATAATATTGAGCATCAAACTATATGGAGAAATTGAGTAATGTGAGAAAAAAAATAAGATTTGGTGATGAGAATCTCATCTGCAACTAAATGGAAAACAATCACGACAATAAGAGAGAAAGCTGGATGGTACAAATTAAGGACCGTGTGACACTGGAAAAAGTACAGCTAATAAATGTGGTCTTAATAAAACAACCCCATTCCAAGCAAATTAAACTCAAAGAAGACGTTACCTTGAAGAGGATTCCACAAAGGAAAATAATGCTAAAGTTGTGCAAAACTTGGATATGTCGACACATACCAGAAGAAGGATCCAGGGAATATGGAGTACTTCTGAACATAACAGTTAAAAGATGATCAAAATGCCAGTGGTGGGAAAGATACTGGATGAAATGGAGTGCTCCAGAGAAACAGAACTGAAAAGACAGGTATAAACAACATAGATATGTATGGTATATTAATTTTAAAAATAGACACATATAAGAAGATACTTAGTATGAGAAATTATCTCGCTTGATGAGGCTATGACCCATCAACTGGCTTGGGTAAACTATAAACTCTGGAAAGCTGGTGACATAACTCTAGTCTGAGTCTGAAGGAGACGGGTACCAGTGATGTAAATCTTATTCCAAGAGCAGAAGACACGTTCCAGTTCAAACAAGCAGATGGCAAGCCAAATAGATAAAACCCCTTCTTCCTCCATTTTCTGTTCTATTGAGGCCCCCAGTGGGCTGAGTGATACATCCATACTGAGTCCATTGATTCAAATGCCAAACGCATCCAGAGCTTCACAGTCAGAAGCAATGTCCCATCTGGATGCCCTTTGGTCCAGCCAAATTGACACACAGGCATTTCAGAGAGAAGGCCAAGACCTTGTTATAAGACAAGAGGAAGATTGATAAAGATGGGTTCTGGGACCAGTGGTTAGGTGATGCCTCCTCAATAGCTTTTTCCTTTGTTTATATTGATAGATACCCAGACAGCATCAGGTGCTTGAAATTCAACACATGGGATTATAAATATGAAATAAATGTATGAAGCGACATACAAAAATCTAAAAGAAGACGACAAGAGGTATAAAGCACCATAATCAGACACAACACAAAAAATTATTTGGTGGAACTGAGGAGCCAGGAGCTTTGGGATAAATGTGAAGTGGTGCCACAAATTTTAAATCTTAACGTTCCTCGTTAAGGACAAATAACAAAAGATAAATTAAAGAGAAGTAAAAATAATAAAAGAAGTGAATGTGATTCTAAATAAAAGAGTGGCTCTATTCATCTTTAGTCGTGTGGCTGGGAGTAGAAATCCTTAGCTAGAGAAACAGTAGATAAAAAAGATTTGATGGTACTGGTATTTAGCACATGGAACCATGGTGTCTGGGCTGAGTTGAAGGAGATTTGATATCAGAAAGAAGTAGATCTGGGAACCAGGAAGACTTATCAGGTAAGGAAAAAGAGTGTGGGGGAATCTTCAGAGCCAGCACAGCCTTTGCCAAGTTCAATGTCAATGAAGAGAGACCCAGCAAAGGCAGCAAGGAAGTGCTGTGGGGCGCAGTGACAGCCTGGGCGCTGAGAGCCGGTGGGGCCAGTGGGCTAGCTGCAGGCAGGCGCACAAGGAGGGAGTCCAAGCTAATCTTTGAAAGGCAAGTTTGCAAAGCCAGATGGGAAGCGAGACATATAAAATGACCACGAGAAGCGTCAAAGGTAAAGCCTGCCTTCCTACTTTTTACCCTGAAAATAAGAAGAATCACAACATTCCTAACAGGATGATATAGATGACTGGGAAACAGGATTCTGTTGGGAGGAAGATAAATTTCGCGTTGAGTGCGATGTTCTATGCAAGTGAACTTTTCTCTGGACTCATGGAAATAAACCTTTTAAAGGAGAAAATGAAGCTCTGTTGGGGTCCAGGTGAAATGTGTGTTCCATCTTTAGTGACCTCTGGTCGGCCTGAACAATGCCCTTTCCTACCGTGTCACCTGATTTCCCTGAATAGTTCTCAACTTGAAATTTATACCCTGGTCATTCAAAGTAAGTGAAACCTAACATGCTGACCTGAAGACAAGCTGAGATGCTAAATCACAGATGAAATTCAGTCCAGTTTTTCCAAACCAATCTGACTTGTGGCTTGATAAATAGCAATGTTATATTTTTGGAGCTGGTTAGTGATTTGCATTGGGTCAATGGTGGGGTGAAGGTTTGGGAAGGAAGAGGAACAATTTGCCTTGCTTACATAAAGCGTTGGCTTAAATCATAGTCTATGTCTTCCTGGAAGAGTTATGAGGATGTCGTCAAAAGAAACATAATTTCTAGCAATTTGTGTATTTAAAGCTGCAGGCAATAGAATGACTTGAAAAGTATATGCGCTGACATCCTGATAGAGTTAATCTTTCAGACAATTATATTTTATTTTTCTCTTCAAAGCAAGATCAAGCTCATCATATTGCAAAATGATTTATTTATCATAAGTACATATGTATTAGTAATTTATGGCTTATAAATACTGTCTCTAGGGCTCTTCTCTTACCCATAGCACTTCATAAATTGTCTTTATTAGGTCAAGCCCATGAGCTATATCTATTTCTGAAGTTAATGCAAAAAACATGGAGATTTGCATCTTAATTCAACTAACCAGTATTTCTATCATAAATTTTCATTCGTCACATGAGTATGAGATGGCACAGAAAGTTTTATGTTTCATATTAGGAAAAATAGACACAATTTCTTCCATGTGAGAATAGTATGCTAGTACACTGATTTTTAGTACACTGTTCAATTTTGCTTCATTTTTTCATTCAAAACTTACATGAAGGGATGTGTGTGTGTAGCTCAGTGATTAGAACCACTGTCTAGAAAGCTCAAGGCCCTGTGTTTGATCCTTTAGCACCACCAAATAGCTGGGTATGGTGCACACTTCTGTAATCTCAGCAGTCAAGAAACTGAGGCAGGAAGATTGCCATGATTTCTGGCTAGCCTGAGCTACACAGTTGGTTCAGAACCAGCCTGGACTATAGAGTGAGACCATGTCTCAAAAAAAAGCGAAGTATCTTGTTTCAAAATACATACAGTTAGTATCCAACTCAGTAGACTTAATGTACCTTATTAGCTCCTTCCCCAAGTTTTTGGAGAAACAATTCAATTCACCATCTGGTAAAATCCTTTTTCATCACCTGGAATGTATCCTTCTGTGATGATCAAGCACAGGTGGTTTTCAATAGGCCTTAAAAATGAAGTGCTTTCCCAGGAGTGAAGAACTTCTTACAAGAATATTCAGAGCACAGCGTGTTCCAGACATGTGGCACCTGTTACTCACTTGTTTAAATGTCTCATGAAGGGGCCAGAGAAAAAATAGTTTCTATCTGTTTTGGGAAACGTATATAAATTTAGCATTTTTTTTTTTTTTGGTCCAAGGACAGGACTAAATTACCATAAGAAAGGCTATAAGATGTGATTTCTTGAAGATGCTCTCTACATTATACTTTATTCTATAAAATAACTGAGAGCAAGCAAGGATCAGCCTGGACTGGAGAGTGAGACCATGTATAAATAAATAACCTGGAGAAAGTGATAGCTCAGTGAAGGGAGGAGAAGAAAGGAGATAAAATAAATAAATAGAAAATAGAAAATAATGTCATAAATCAAAACAGAAAACAGAAAGCCCATGAATTTATCTTTACTGCTAATATTTTAGTTATGTCAAAGAATTTTATTCAGTTATGGGACACCCAAGATGCAGGCAACTGCCTTTTAAGTGTTCAAAATGGTTCTCTGTGTATGAAGATTTTATGAATCAACTGTCCTTAAGTAAACTGGATCTGTATTATTTTTCCTACATTTCAGACGAATTTAGTGTAAATGCCTCCTATTCAATGACTTAATCTTAGTCTCACTACCATCATGCTCAAAAAGTAAGATAAAGTATAGTGTTATGACACTCTTTTATTGAGTTTCTTATTTAGTATAATCTAAATGGCTGAAAATCTAGGAATATTGATGTAATTTTAGAAATAAAAGTCTTAACTATGCTGATTTAAGTTGAACCATGTTCTTAATAAGCACAAAGCGGTAACAGAATGTGCACAAGTGAGCATTTCCAGAGCATGTGTGTAAAAGTTGTACATATCCACCTACATGTCTGTGCTCACGTGGACACGTATACACCTACCACAGTGTTCAAACAAAGCTGTTAGTGCTAGACACCTGAAGGTCTTCAAGTCTTCCTTGCAACAGTTTGGATTTCTGTAACATTTATACAACTGTGCATTAATAGCCATTTTGTAATTTTCCAGGCTTCTGGGGCTGAATTTAGAATTGCAGACATAGTCATAAGAAGAAAATTCAAGGTCGGCATTAATGTTAAGCAAGTCCTGTATTTATATAACTTCTAGAAATGAGTAACTTACCATTCTTTGTCTCCACATTTGCTGGGCTCAGGACCAGACACCATTTTCCCTAAATCGTTTTTTAACGCCAGTTGAGCATCTAACATGCATCTGTGGTTTGAGGTCACCCTGAGGGTTGGTCACGCTGGTGATTGACTAAGGAAACACACTTTGGAATCTGTCCTACCTTCTCCTCCTGCCAATCTGGCTCACCTCAGGAGCAGGTGCAAAACATAGGGTAGCATCCAGCCTCTGGAAAACTCTTCCTCGTTGCTGCTGTTCTGCTCAGAAGTACAAGAATGCACAGTGACTGAAAATGTATTTGTTATTGTTCTTGGTGTGTGTATGTGTGTGTGTGTGTGTGTGTGTGTGCACGTGTGTTTGTTTGTCTCTGGTTGTTTTGAACTTGTCACCAAACCTAATAGAAGACTTGCATAAAGTTTGCCTTTTTAAGACATTTTCTAATACAAAGACTTTACACTCATTACTTTTGACAGGGAAACAAACAGGGACCATTTATCTAATATAAGGAATGCATAAACAAAAGATTTATGAGTAAAATTTTGAAAAGCAATTAAAAGTAAACAAATAAAATAAAAGGTATAGAATTCATTTTAAAATTATGTAGTTAGCCATCTTGAAACTTTTCCCAGGAAATGATTCAAGCAAATGATGGGAACCTCTTAAATTTAATCAAGAAACAGGTATTTCCTTGAAATTTTATTAAAATGACAAATATTTAAAGTATAACTATTATCTGACAAAGAATAATTAAATAATAGTAGAAGAATACACAGATGAAACAGATATTTCTCAGATACTTCATTAAAAACACAGATTTAAAGTCTAACTATTATCTAAAAAAGTCTAATAGAATAATAGCAGAAAATATACAATACAATATAAGATATAACAGGAATACTCAAGACATATTTGTTCCTTTCTCATATGAAAGTTATAGTATGTGTTCTAATAATAGATATCAGTAGTTTCCATAAGGAATAGAAAAGGAAACACATCTCTCTCACGCCAGAACTGTACTGCCCCGTGGTAAAAATTTTCTGGCTGTTTATTTTAGGTGTTCTGTTTATCCTCGAAGTCACCTAGTTACTTATAACCGGTGCCATCTGGAAGACACAGTGTAAAAACATTTGCCATAACGGGCATTTCTCTGGGCACAGTAGGACACTCTTGTCATTTCAGCTACAAAAAGCTGAAGTAGGGGAAAAGCAAAATTATTCTCAATATCGACAACTTAGCAAGTTTCTGCCTCAAAAAAGAATAAAAAGAACTGAAGATGTAGCTCTGTGGTAGAAATCTTGCCTAGCATGTGCAATGTTTGGGGTTCAATACCCTAGTATGGCAAAAACGTCATATATAAAGGTTACTCTGGCTTAGCACTCAACAGAAATGTTCAGAGCTTTATTTGGTTTCATAAATTGACTTTCCTAGTAAAACAAGATTATTTTCAGCAAACAACAAACCTTCCAACTTATTTGATGGTATTATTCCCAAGTAATAATTAATAAAGGATTGTTCTTTGAAAATATTTTAACAATGATGAATTTTTTTAAATAATGAAAATCTAGCTCTTAAAATTTGATCACTGAATTTATGATTTTAGTTTGATAAAAATAAAAGCATTCTCTGCCTTTATCTGTTTAAATCCAATCCCTCAAAACCCAGGGATATAGGAAAATAAAAATAATTGAATATCATTTTTAAAAATTAAGAAGCATCTACAATCTCAAGTCATAATTCTTGAAAATTTAAGGCATAATAAATAATTTAGGGAGGAGCAAAATTAGACTATGAAGAAAGGTCTATGTATTTTTGTCCTGTAAGTGATTTGAAAAGGCCCAGGAATTGGATTTGCAAGGAATAATCTGAAACTATCCAAAAAATTATTTGAAAAAAAATGGACAGAGAGCAATTAGCTCTTAGTACTGGTTCCGGGCATTCTCAGAACCTTCAGCTGCTGTCCCCTTGACCTAACCCTTTAGGAAATAGGCACTGAGTATTACAGAGGGCCATACAGGAAGAAAAAGGTAAATCTCCTAAATTATAGGCCCTGAGCCTTCCTTTTCCACCAAATTCTCAAAAGCTTGGAGCCAAGTTAACTCATAGCAAATAGGTATATGAGAAAATATACAGCCTCAGAGTAAACTCCCCCAGGTATACAGACAATAAAGGCTTTCACTACATGGGAGCTGGCTAGTCAGTATCATGAAAACCAAGAAAAGTTTAGCAGGGCTAAAACGAAGCCTACACTGTATGCCCTATTTACTTATTAAGTTCTTGATTTTAATTAGAAGTAGAAAGAGCAAAGATCACAGGAAAACCATAACAATTTCAGGAGTAGAGAAACATTGTCATAGTATCTTTGGACGGATAAGAATGATTTGAACCTCTGGAACAAAACTCTAATGCATAAAAAGAAACATTGATGAAACAGGAAAACATGTGAGAAAATTGAATCTCAACATAAGAGTCGGAAGATCAGAAATGTGAAGATACAACCAGTAGCAAAGAAAACATTAAAAAAATAAGACAAAAGGCTCAGTTCCATGGAGAAAAGCAGAAAGTGCCTCACTGAGGACTCCAAGTGTTCAGGTTAAAAGGACCTACCACCAAATGCCTAAGGCTATGAGAGAGAGAGAAAGAGAGAGAGAGAGAGAGAGAGAGAGAGAGAGAGAGAGAGAGAGCAGATAAAAACCTTTTAGAGATTTAAAAATAAAGTATATTCAACTGGTCAAAAATAAAAAATGGTTTTGCATCCTAAAAGAAATATAGAATGCTAGCACAGTGAGTTTTCATGTTTCATGTAGGTAACAGCTATTAAAGCACTTGCTTAGCAAGCTCAAGGCCTAGGGTTTGGTTCCCCAGTACCACATAAACCTGCTGTGGTGGTACACATCGGAAATCAAAGCATTCTCAAGAGGCTGAGGCAGGACGCTTGCCATGTGTTTGAGACCAGCCCAGGCTACAAAATGAGTTCAAGACCAGCCTGGGCTACAGAGTGAGACATTGTTTCAAAAAACAAACAAACAAACAAACAAACAAAAAACATGCTTCATGTAAATAGCATCCATTCTGACAGTATTAGCTATAGATAAGAATGAAATCAAGGCATTATGAAATTTGTCTCAAAAATATCCTTTATCTTCTCTCCAAAAATGTTTGATGTGTTACAGCCATAAGTAAGGATAAATCAAAAAGGAAGACTAAGAACCAGGAAACAGAGGATCCAAATTGGAAAGAGGCACAAGGAATTCCTAGGAATTTACCCTAGTTCAAGATTACAGCTGAACAAGAGCTCTGGCCTGGAGAGTAGCCATTTCAGACCGGACAGAAGACTGCAGAATGGGTGATTTCAGAGAAAATAAAGAGAAGAAGTGGATAGATAAACAAGTAATGACTCCAGAATCTGAATGAGACAATATGATATTGCATGTATTAAAATGTATGTTATGACTTAACTAAAATTTCAACACAAACCAAGGAAACTTAAAAATAATTATAGCTATTAATTCCAGGAGACATTGAAATACAAACATTCAGTAGAAATACAATTTCACTACAGTGAGACTCATCAGGAAGCAGAATTCACATCAGTCATAACAATGATACTGACTATGGATAAAGTTAGGTAATGATTAAAATCCATAGTCAAAAATAAGGTAATACCACAGAGTATTTTAAAATAAGGTTTAAGTACCAGAAGAACCAACAGGTGAAAGGAGAAAGAGCACTGTCATGAGAGGACTATGAGTGGGTTGAGCAGGTGAAAGGGGTCTGGAAGCCTTAAACAATGGTTTAGTTTTTGAAAACATAAGCTGAAAAAAAAAAACAAATTAAAATTTCAAAATGTTTAAAATCCAATTTAAAAATTAGTAAGAACTAATTTCCCAACATGTAGAGTCAAAAACTAGAATCCAAACTCATGAAAATGTGGATACCCCAGCAAGTGCCACTTGATATACCCCATCAATTTCTTCACTTACTAAAATTATTGTTGCTATACACTCACCATGTCACTGAAGGCTAAACAGGGATGAAACAGAGAATGTTCTTGTCCTCATGTAGTTTATATCTTGTCTATTACAAACCAAATATAGAACATGGACTTCACTTTAAAGAGGTAAAGGAGAGAGAGAGAAAGTAACTTAACAGTGAGCAAAGAAATTAATAGAACAAATGATGTTGGGTGGAAGATACCCTGAAGACCCAAAAAGAAACCCTTAAAGTTTGAAATAAATAGTACAAAAACATCCACGTGTTTAAATAACATTTTCATAGCACTTCAGTAGGGAAGAAAAGAAGAATTCGAGCTGCTGTTTCTAAAAATATTAAACACTAAATTCAAACACTTTTCCCAATTACTAAGAGATAGCTTGACCCTTAAGCTAATTGAATTTTCTTTTGAAAGAATAAACAACAGCAAAAGTAGTAATGTGTCAATATATTAAAGCTGTTATTTTTAAAGCCTATGCCAAAACTGCTTTAATATTATACTGTATATGAAAAGATGAACTAAAATTTACTATATGCACCTACAAACAAGTGTTATGGCTAGAATACCACTCTTCCCAAGCTCTGCCTACTAAAATTATACAGGTTTTAAGCAACAATATCATCTCAGAGGACCACCAACTTGTGCACAGTACACAACCATGACTAGATGTCAATATTTTTCATTTTGCTTATTCTTTCTTTCAGCAGTTGAGTGCTGCAATTTATCAGTCGTCGTCAATTGGCTCGAAGCATTTGGTGATGAGGACAAATTCCTGATCTTAACCAGCTCTGACTCAAGAGAGGAAAACAAATGATGAAAAGGCCAACAAAAAAATGTTCAGACAAAGAAGTCTGAGGGTATAGGCTGGTGGTAAAGTATCGGGCTGGCATGCACATGGCCCAGGGCCTGATCCCAGACTCGAAAATAACATATGAAAACCCTTCAGAGACAAAATAACCACTCTACACAAAACACACAAAAGTGAAAAATGCGAAGTGGAGCAACGCAGATCGAGAAAAAGCTCAGAGCATCAGGCCATTTGGCAATATCACTAGTAATACCTCTGATAGGCCCATGGCCTTCAACAGAGAAACTCCTTTCCTTTTCCTTCCGTCTAGAAACACTTTGACAGATCGTCATTTTCCCCCGTGGTTCAACATAGAAAGCGTTTCTTGGCCTGCCCTCTGGACTTTCCCCTCCGAGACTCGGACTGGCAGGCTCCCAACTTGCCTTCGTTTGGTCTTTATTTTTGCCACATTCTTCACCTGGAGAGCAATTGCCTGACTTTTGACTCAGCTCACATGTGATTTGATTCTTGCAAAATCGCTTGTAGAATTCAACTTGTAATGACCTAGAATTGTGATTCTGTTTGGTTTCAAAGGACGGAATTCTGAACGGCTTCCTCGTGGCTCCCTGGCCCCCTCCCAGACACGTTCCTGCTCTATAGTTCAAGATAGCCCTACGTAGCCCACGCTGGCCTTGATCACATAGTCATTTTCCTGCCTCAGTCTACCGTGTGCTGGGATTATGGCATGCACTATCATGTCTGGTCCTAGTAGCACTCTTATTTCAGAGTAGGTAGCGTTTCTTACGCTGCCTGTCCTGCTCACAAACCTTTCTCATCTGCAGTATGATGTGCTTCAATTCTTATTGAACTTTCATCCCCAAGGAAGCAAGAACATTTAAAAATTCATTTTACTAGCAAGATAAATCTCACTTTGTTCTTGTGGGTCTTATGACATTGACATTAGATTTAATTAAAAGTGAAGAATACCTAAAACTGATCCTTCCAAGTTGTTCATTTTCTCTCTATATATATACAGTTATTATAACCAAATAAGTGACTGTTTTTCTGAAACCCTGGATAACAGTGAGCCTTCAGCATAAATCATTTTCTGCTCTAAAGATGCTAAACAAAGGGGCAATGAGGTGGCCGTTGGGCCCTTTATAACCTGCCTATCTGAACAGAGTCCACCACAAATGCTCAGGCAGTGACTGAGTATTGGTCCCAGACATGTAATCTACTAATGAGCTTCCTAACCCCAAATTCTTCTCTGTGGTTTCACAAGGAAAGTACCCATGATCTCATTGAGATCTCCCTGTAGTGTCTTTGCCACGAAGTATAATCTTTTCTCATCTGGGCTTCTTTACAAAATGCAAGCTAGTCTGCACTTTGCCTTTTGCTAGTTGGATCTCCGGTCTCAAATGTCACCTCCTGCTGTGGTGAACATCTGCTCAGAGACTTCCTACTTATTTTTCTTTCCCCACTTGCTTTCCCACTGGTTATTTCCCACACCCCACCTACTTGACGAAATGGAGTTAGCATCATTAGTCTCCATGCTCTTGGGACTTGAGACTTTTCCCTTCTACAATATCCCACAACACAGAGAAAAACAGTTTATACAGCTCGGGATTCAATAAATATTTGTTGAAAGAATAAATAGATGAATGGATGCCTTTATTTTTTTTGAAAATGACATTCTGCAGATGTGATCTTTTCTTTAAATGATTAGGAAGTGCAGAAATAGCAAAAGAAGGTATTACTCTTTTAAAAAAAACTCATCTGAACTCATCAAAATGTTCAATATTATGGTGAATTTATTACTCAGCTGCACAGTTTGCTCCAGAAAGAATATAAATATCATTAACTGAGTTATCGATCAGAAGGTCATTCTTCTTAAAGATAAAGAAACAAAAAAGACAAGTAGAAAATATGAATGGAAACTTCTATAATAACAAAGATGCAGGGTATTAATCGCCTCCACGATACATAAGAGCCTGGAAAGAGTCTGCAGCCCTTTGGTGCACACCCACCCGCATCCCTGATGGCAGAACACATCCTGGGGATCATAATTCAATCTTTCCTTTGTAGTCCATGAACATAAAACATGAGAATTAGATTTGGTGTATTGTTTATTAGGTAAACCAGATATTTTTCTCTTAATTTGCACCTAAAAATAGCTAACTAGGGGGAAAAAAAAAACGCCCATTGTTTTTTAATTAGAAGAATTTGCACACTAACTATGGAGAGGCAGCCAGGAATTCTAAAGGCGATTCTGAGTGCCTCCCTCACTACCTGGCAGTGGATGAGCTGTGCTGAAGTCCATGTTTACTCCGGCTGCACTGCAACCCCAATTCCCATGGGCTGGGTGGTGCTCTCCACCCAGCAGGAGGTGCTGTAACTTCCCATGGGTTCCCAAGGTTTCCAGGAGCTGAGCTGTAATAGCTGGCACCTAACCTGTTAGTGACAGAGTCCAAACCGTTTAGTCTTTTACCTTAAGACAAATTTGCATCTCATAAACTTACTAAACAAAATATTAGTTACCAAAATATCACTGGTAACAGTTTTTAGTAACAGTTTTGCATATGACTTACTAATGCTCCTCCTCCCCCTTAGGCTTGCTATAGGGATTCTTTGACACAAATTAAAGAAAAGTAATAAGAATTGCTCCGTAAATTACTACTCCTGTGACTGATTCTTGGCTCCCAACACACAGAAACCAAGGAACACATTTTTGTGCTCATGATTCTGAGACACATATCATATAGCTGAGGCTGTTTCACAGTATTGAATGACTAGAAGGATACCTCATTCTGTGTTATTTTTCTTTTCACTTATTTCTGCCCATCATCTCTCATTCCAGCCCCCATGAAATCGCTCTCCAAATACACCATTCAAATATGTTTATTGGAAACTCTTCATTCATAGGAATCCAAGCAAAGGAAGACAGTGGAGGCCATTCACTTCTTGTACTATAAAAGTTAGGTAAGAAGGGCACACACTGCACCACCCAGAAATGTCACGTTTCTCTGTGAGATTCGTTATTTTGGTTGATTTATTTTGCCCTAGTGTGGGTCACTTTTTACTTTGTACTCATTTGTGACAACAGAGGTTGAATCCAGATTCACACTGAACTATATCCCTACATCATTTTTTTTTTTTTTTTGGTTTTTATTTGGAGGCAAGGTCTTATTAAGTTGCAAAATTGCCCTGGTTGGACTTAAACTTTGACTACCTCTGCCTCATCATCCCAGAGTACGAGGATTACAGGTCTGTGTCACCAAGTCCAACCTTCTCCACGGGACGTTGAGAGAATAGAACTGTACACTCATCACCTCTCATCAACCTTTGGCATGTAAGCGTTAAGAATAAAACTTACACTGTGTAGGCTGCATAATTTGCATAAGTTGTAACCTTTCCTCACAATATTGTCAAAATGACATTGAAAGAAAATTTCAATAAATCAGTTTTCATTTCCCAATATTTTTAACTAAAGTTGCTTCAGTCCCTAGGAAGGTGTGTAGATGAAAATATTAAGAGATGTGTGTGCGGATGCATGCATAATGGAGACTTCTCTCAGAGTCGATTGGTTTGAAAATGACTTTTAATTTTCACATTGAATTAGTGAACCTGGCAAAGTAACTTGAAATGGTATGTTCAATATTAAACCCTGAAATGTCCATAAACCACTCGATCCTGCCTCTTACATTTTTAGTGCACTTCACCTAGATCATAAGCTTCCTAAATGAGGTAATATATAAAGTACACAGCACAGTTGGAAGCTCATGATGAATTTTTGGGAAAATTGGTTTCTCTATTAGTTTCGGTTCTTGCAAAAGGCAGAATTGAGAGAAGTTATAACAAAAATTATCTATTTGGAAGGTTTACCAGTCTGAGGACAGAGACACTCCAAGGTGGTGGCTTGCATGTGCAGGAGCTGGAGGGTGTGATGTCTGCTCAGCTATGAGGTAGAACACCCATCTGGGACTGCAGGACAGCTGGTGAGAGTCTGCTGCGGATCTCAATTGTTCAAAGAACAATGGCAAAGACCAGAGACTGAAGATGGTTGACTGGAGATCGTTGACTGAAGATTGGCAATGGGTAAACAGGTACAAGTGGAGACTGGAGTGAATCTGTAGTGAAGATCTGTAGTGTTTAACAAGTCAGCATCTGTAGACGATTGTGAAGGCAAGAGATTTCCCAGAGGAAAAAGCTGTGACAATCTTTCTTATTGCTTCCTTTTATACTGTTCAAGTTCTCAGTTGGGCCTCCTACATCCAGGTGGGTGTTCTTTCCTCATCCGCTGGCCCACAAATCCGGGCTGGTTCCTAGCTGCCTAATCCAGGCTGATTCCTAATTGTCTAATCTAGGCATGATTTCTAAACTTTAATCCAGGCACATTTCCTTATTGCCTCAAATTGACATAATATCTCCAAAGGTCCCAGTTTCTTTTCCCTATTGCTACAGTAGTTTGTTTCCTTTTACGAGCTCTATGGAAAAGAGCTGAAAAAATTAGAGCTTTCTATATATGGCAAATGTACAGAAGTTTGCATTCATTTTTGGCAATGCTGTTAATGTCACTGAGCTTCTCTAGAAAACTGTATTGATGTCATTTTAATATCTGAAATGGTTCATTTGGCAAACATAAACAGTATCAATAGATTTGATTCTGTGGCCTTTTGCCTAGATAATGGATGTACAACTAGGTCCTAACTGGATTTTCTTGTTCTTCTGTTTTGGGTTTTTAAAATTCAAGTGCCATTTCAGAAAAAAGGAACTATTAAAGTCCCTGTCACAATATCATCTTTAGGGACCAAAAATGCCCTGGGCCCCAAATTCCTTAGAAACTGTTGTGACTTCTCCTTTCCTCCAGCTTGTCACTCAACACCCAGGAACTATCTTCTTCTGCCAAAAGTTGCCAAGAGCTAGAGGCAGAAGTTGCTCCGAGGATTAGAGCCTTGGTGGTGCCTGGATTCACGTCCTCCTCCTCCTGTACCTTCCTGGAACTTAGGACTTGTTTGCTCACCTATAACTGCCCTGTTTACACTGTTTTGCCCCGAGGGTATTCCATCTATGTTTGTAATAAAAGTTGACTCTCTTCTGCAATCTGAAATACAGTCAGCCCTTGATTTGTAATAATTCCACTTATAATATGCTTCTTTTACTCTAATGTGAAAGAAAGAACACATTAAGAAGTCATATTTCAAATTCTGAGTTTTTATCTTTTTTCAAGCTGGGAATGTGCTGCAGGATGTCCTGTCATGATCCTGTTAGGCGGTACTGAGCCACAGCCACCAGTCAGCACGAAAGGTAAACCATGCACTTCACTGTACATGTTATTAAACTCTGATGTTTGGAAGCTTGGGTGCACTAAAGACTTATAATGTTATATATCTGACATACAATGTGCTTATCTCCAATATGAGCTGAGGCATAGCGATAATATAAGGAAGTCTAGTGATTTCTGCTTCAGCTGTCACTTCAAATTCTATATAATATTTCCAATCAAAATCGAGTCTTTCTTTATAATCAACTTTTCTGTTGGGAGAAATATTTCAAGACTGAGTGTGTCCAGGAAGCTGGCTAGACCTCCATGCTTCTCTGTGATAAAAGTATGGATTATCTGCCTCACGTTGCAAGTCATTTTTATAGAGACATTATCTCTAGTAGGTGAAAAATGTGGAATTGCTGCTTAGGATGACATTAGCATACATTTCTTCCTGAAGTCAAAATATTCATAGTGAGATATGCTTGTTTTGAACCTTCTTAGAGTACATGACTAGGTTGAAGTCTTGGCACGTGGAGCTGGGTCTGGTGGCACAGGCTTATAATCCTAACATCCTGAAGGGCTGAGGCAGAGGGATCACAAGTTTGAGATTGGCCTGGGAACTTAGCAGCTTAGTGAGACCCTGTCTTAACTAGTCAGCAAAGAGGGGTTAGCGATTTAGTTCAGGGTTAAGGCTCGAAGTTTGGTCTCCAGTACTACAAACACACACGTGCACACACACACACACACACACACACACACACAAAATAAACAGTCTCAATATTTGTGCATACACCCAAAGGCCATATTCTTCAGGAAAGCTTTGGAGTACAACAGACCTACTTTCACTAAAGCACCCTGTTCTTCCATTGTATATTTATTTTTCTGGGATTCCTTAGTATATGAAACATAACGAATTTCCCCATGGATTTTTGATTAGAGGAGTAGATAGATTGAATACTTTAAGGGAAGTGATGTTGCGTCCCTCCCCCAAAATCTAATGCTTTTAAATGCTTAAAGCTTTGGGTGCATACATGGCCTATTAGATCAATAATTAATGAGATGAGTTTGTTTTGGTCTTAATGATATAATTTGTAATGCCACTATAAAATAGAAAAGTGTCCCAAGGTGAATATTGAAAAAATTATGTCACCTCCCACAGTTAAATATAATCAACAATGTGATTAATTTTAAGACCAATTAACCTCTTCATTCATAGTTCACAGGTAAAATAATTTTATGTACCAGAAGCATGGGTTTTCTATCACAATGAGAAGTTCTCAGACATATCCTAGGCACAGAACCACTTAAGAGGGGTTATTAAATATCGGTGCAGATTAGTTGGCTCCATTCCAAATGTCTGATAAGAATTCCTAGGCCTAAAAGCCAGGAATTTGCATTTTAACAAGCTCCCTGGTTGGTTCATGAAGATACTAAAGTGTGTGAGCCAATTACCTAAAAGCTAATATAAAATAAGTTGCAAACACTTTTTCAGGGGCAGGACGCCATCACTATGTTTTCCATACTGAATCTGTTACACTGAAGTTCTTCACAAGATGGGAATCAGCACTTTTTTGCAAAGTAAGACTTCCTTCCTTACTAAAGTAAATAATAGCAAAATTAAGAATAAGCTATAAATCGCACTAAATGCTGATAACTTGAAATCTCCAAAATGGAATAAATTACTGACTATTGCACTTTAAATGGACATTAAGAGTGTTCCAAATTACCAAATGTTTTGCCATTTTGATAAATTGGTTTTAATTTTTT
The DNA here is from genome assembly GCA_004027205.1 of Ctenodactylus gundi. Lineage (NCBI taxonomy): Eukaryota > Metazoa > Chordata > Mammalia > Rodentia > Ctenodactylidae > Ctenodactylus > Ctenodactylus gundi. The sequence continues at coordinate 180,165 of PVKB01001516.1, forward strand.
ATCAGACTATATTTAAGTACTCTGCAATAGCATGTGCCAGACAGTTCCATTAGGCATATTCAATTGCATTTATTTTCTTTAATGTATGAACTAAAGATGGTTTGAAAACCATGGTGCCTGACTCTATTACAATGCTGGGGATAGACCCTTTGGTCTTAGGGCTAAGTTAATGCTATGAACCTTAGGAAAAATATCAAAGTATAAGACAGTGTCTTTATTCTTTGATTTAATTTTGCAAATATTATCCCTGAACAAAGAGAAAAATCAAAATTGCCCCTGGTTAAAATGAGACAATTTGACGGGGAAATGAGAAGAGATTTGGACTTCATTATGCAAAAGAGGAGAAAAAGTGTAATGAAGGCACTCAGGTCCTGAGAGTCTAACGAAAGCGTAATTAACTCCTTGGCACTGTGAGGTAGACTCACTCTGCATGTGGTTCACTGCCAGTAAAGGACATGCTTAGAACCGCTGGCCAAGAGAATTACAGGCATTTGCTCTTACTCTAAAACGTTCATGTTTCAGCTACAACATTGCACGTATTCAATTTACACATAGGGAAAAAACAAAACTTACTTTTCTTCCTGCCCTCTCTGCTGTAAGAACCCTACATAACTGACTCCTTCATTTAATGAATCTGTGGATTTACAGCATTCAGTATTTTGAAATCAGTTGATCAGCTGAGTTCACTGGAATCTTTTTTCTCTCCCATAAGTGGAGAATATATTTTTCATGTAGATCTGATTGATGCATCTTAGTAGAATATCAAATATGATGTTGGAAAATAAGGCATTATTGAAGAAATCAGCCATCCAAATCTACTTTTTTCCTAACCCGAAAGTAAAAATGTGTCAATAATAGTGGTCAGAGCTTTGAAGGATTCACTGGTTCTGAAAACATCTCACTGATGATTAGATGCTGAAAAAAAGAAAAAAAATCTGATTGTAAAATGAACATGATAATGTAGAAATTACACTCACTTGGCCAAAAATCATTTTTAGGCTTTTTTTTTCTTCTTTTGTTTATCCCAAAGAATTTCCTCCCTCTGTTGCATAAAAACCAGAACAATTTTATAGGTTCCAGACATAGGTAACCCTAAAACTCATAATTAAGGAAGAAACAAGTTACATGTGTCTTCTCAATTATTGATATTATTAATGATACCGGCTATGATGTGTGTTAAAACTTCAAAAGCAAAAATCATTACTGACTGCATAAACTACATATTTAAAGAGTTGGCTGATGACTAATGATCCACTACTGCCCTTGAAGTAGGTATATAAATTAGCGTCTTATTTATTTTTTCATCACTGCGACAAAATACTCAACATACAGAAATTAAGGGAGGAAAAGTTTCATTTTGGCTCACAGTTTCAGAAGGTGTCAGTCTATTCATGGGCGGCCAGCAACACTGGAAGCACATGGCAGAGGTGAAGGTGGAGGCAGTCCTCTTAGCATTGAAAAGAGGAAACCCAGCTGAGACCCAGTAGGAAGGAAGGAAGAAGTATATATTCTTCTTGGTTCTATTCCAGTGACCTGCCCCTCTGGGTCCAGCCTTAATTTTTTGGCCCTTCCAAGTTTAGGCCCCTACCTTACACCAATTAATCTATAATCCACCATATAGATATAATGGATAATCTAATTCACATGCCTGTAATCTATTATCTATTATGTCATTTACCACACACTTATTATCAACTACTCAGCCATAATCCACCCTTCAGACCAGGCCTCCTGTCTCCTAACAGTACATGATTGCATAAATAATCCACAACATCCAGTTGCGTGAGGCTTTTGGAAGACATTCCAAATCTGAAACAAGAGTATTTTACTATTTTTTTTCTAGGAAGCTCTGTCTTAGTCTCCAAATCTGTTTTTAATATATTCTGTACATCAAACATTTTACATCTTTTATCAAAAGCCTCCTACAAACATGTCCCTCCCCTGCCACCACAAAAACTCATCATATGAAACAAAGTAATCATTGATATATTTTCTGTAACTATAACAAAATACTTGAGGATGGGTACTTCTCAAATTAAGATTATTTAGCTCACACTTCCAGAGCATGAAAGTTGAAGATTGCAAGGCCTCATCTCTTCTACTTCCAGTGATGGTCTTATGGTAGCTGGCAAGAGTGGGACCAAAAGAGATCACATAGGAATCAGGAAGCCAGGAACCTTTTTATGACAGGCTACCCTTAAGACCAGCATTCATCCTTTCTAAGGGCCGTGTGTCTGTAACCTAATTACCCTGCACTAAGCCTCACCTCGTAAATGTTCCACCACCTATCAAGAGTGCCACACTGAGGCTTCTAACACATTAATCTTCTGAGAACCCAAACATATTCAAGCAGAGCACAGCCTCGGAAGCCAGCACGATGCTTTATATGTGGTAGGTGTTTGTCAGATGCAGGGAATTGAAGTTAAGTATTGCCTTTCCTTAGAAGCCTATCATTTAAATTGCATGTGAATTCTACAGTTACCACTTTACCCATACGATAGACCCTTCCCCCATCTCAATTGTAATACTCTCCTGGCCATAACAAAACTTGTGTTTATCATGGATGCTTTGTCACAAAACGATACTTAATAACTTGCTCTATGATTGTTAAAAGTACTAATCATTGTCATTCAGGACATGTCAAATTTGTTTTCTCAACTTGCAGGCTTACTACTTTCTTTCAATAAAGCAACATAGTTTACTAAGCATAATGTTCTCAAGTTTCTTCCATTTACCTGCAAAAGCCTCCACATTGTTGGACTTAACAGATGCATAGTATTCCATATTGTATAAACACCACAGTTTGTGTATCCATTGGTCTGTTGACAGGTATTTTGGTGAGTCAGAAGCAGAAAGTGAAACATTGAATGGTCTCTCTGATATGAGAAACCCAGATCACAACTATCTCATGGAACTTAAAACGAAAAACAAAGGGGCGGGGAAGGGTAGGTAGGGGAAGGGACGAAAGGAGAGTGGGAAAGTCCTTGTCACCTTGACAAAATACATAGGTGCACAAAATGTTCAACTTCATTGTAAACCTTAAATTTTGTGCTTATACATATCAATAATATAGAAAAAAGCAACATGATTTAAATTCAAAATGTGGTTTTGGTCATTTCAACAATTCAGTAATAATGATCGACTTGGCTTTTCAATAAAACTTGGCAATTTTCGAGGTTTTGTATAAATTATTGCCTTTGATTCCCATAATGGCCACCTGTAATGCACCCAACATTTGTAACAGATCAATTGAGTACTGATACTCTAGTGAATTTTACACTAATTATACATTAATCTACCTGTTTAAACCTAAAGGAAAATATGCTTACTTCTCAGGTGTGTAGACTCGCTACCTGAAACACTCATAAATGATAAGAGTGTGGTTGAAGTATAAAATTTAATTCTCTATTTATAAAAATTTTGGCTGCAATTTTTTAATGTAAGCATAATAACATGAAACCTTCACTGATCAGAGTTCTAGACATAACTCAGGATTTCTCCAATCTGAGATACAAATATTGAGAATCAAAGGTATATTTTTAACTAGGGATGAGGTATAAATTCTGTGAAAATTTTAATTTCAGACTTTTGTTTAAGTGTGCATGTTTAAAAATCATTTATTCAGGTGATTTACATGTAACTTGTTGTTTGACAGAGGGTTTATAACTTAAGTTTCTCTCTTATTAGCTTGGACTGCCATAATGAAGTACTATGAGCTGTGTGGCTAAAATATTAGAAGCTAATTTTCTCTCAGGTCTGGAGGCTAGATATCCTGCATGACTATTTCAGCCATTGTGGTTTCTGGTGAAAGCTCACTGCTTGCCTCACAGCGAGCTGCCATCTTGTTGTGCCCTCAGACAATAAGGGGCGGGGGGAGGAGGAGGGCAATCCCCAGGTATGTCCTCTCATAGGAACACTAATTAACTCAGGTCAGTGCCCCACCCTTGTGGGGTTAACCTTACTTTCTTCCTAAGAAACCTCATCTCCACAGCAACCTGTGGATTGGGGGACTAGGCATTCCACATATAAATTTGGGTGGGAAATAAATATTCACTCTATAATAACCTTTTCTCATAGAACCTGAAATCAGGTTATAAAATTGGTGTTTCTCAAAATGAGGACACTCACAAAACTTCTCTTTCAACAAGAGTTTTATATCTTATTTGAGGAAAATTGGATTATTGTAGTAACTCATTCAAGGCATGTGGTGGAGTTTAATGATTAAGTCCTATAGCTAGTCAGGAACCTTGGCTCGGAGCCTTCTCATTTTTTATTAGCAAAGAACTTAACTATCTTTCCTCACTTTGTTCATCTATAAAATATGAGCAATAGAAATAACCTATATTAGAGTTATTGCAGGATTGAGTAATTCTTAAAAAGAAACCTCTGAAGCCATGAGCCAAATAATTCTTCTCTTTTTAAAGTTATTGTTTTAGTGATTTTTGTCAGTAAGACACCAAGCTGACACAGCTGGTACCTTGCTAGTAGAAGGTCAGTCCGTTTTTACGATATCTTTAGGCTACCAGCATCAGTTAGTTCAGTCACCATTAGCTTGGTTGTTCAGTGTTATCCAATGAACTTCTCCATCAAGCAAGAGAGATGAATCCATTGAGATAAGTCAGATACAGAGTAGACTTCTAAAGCCATTATGTCTCTTCCTGGACTAAATAGTAAATCATCACTTCTTAAGTAACTCTAGCTCCTTTTAGAGCAATTTCTTGGGTTTTAAAAACAACTCTCTTGAGAAAATAAATGCACCAGAGTAGGCACAAGGCCAAGGTCCATTACGTTTGCTGAGTGCAGAGGTAGTCATGCTTTCTCTTTTTCTTTTGGTACCTAACAGTGTACAGAAGTTTATTGAATTTTGTAGACTTGCTTTCTTGTTTTAGTTATATATATATATATTTATATATAATGATGCTCTTATGCCTCTTATACTGTAACTACCAAATTCACTCTTCAGATTATTACTGCTTCTTCTCTCCCTTTTCTGTGACCAAATCCTACCTGTTTCATTTTTTGTTCATAAGTACTGACTCAGTTTTATTTTTCATGGAAAATACTCAGTTCTGTCATGCCCTAGGAGTGCCTAAAAGGCATTTGAATTTGCAGTGGTGATGACCTAGATCTCTGAGCAAAAGCTATCCTTGGAGACACAGGAGGAAAGAGATGAGAATGGAAGAGGGAACAGTGTGAACTTGTGTTTTGAGATATTTAAATATTTAATTCACTTTTCTACATTACTACATACTTCCTGGAACAGTGTTGTGCACTGGCCTCAATTAATCCATCACACACCTTCTGTTTGTGTTGGTGCAGCAAGGTAGACCTCGAGCTGACTGTACCTCCCACCAGAAGTTTCTCTGCTTTAACTTCTTGTGGTCAGAGCAGTTGCCCAGCAGTGAAAAACCTTGGGCCCAACTCTCTATCATCACATAATCCATCTGTTTGGGCATATGACTATAATTCCAGCATGCAAGAGACTGAGGCAGGAAGATTTTCATGAGTTAAAGGCCAGCCTGGGTTACATAGTGAGTTGAGGACCAGCCTGGCTTCAGAGTGAGATCCTGCCTCCAAAAGAATAAAAGAGAGAAAAGAAAGAAACGAAGAAAAAAGAAGAAAAATAAAGAAGAGAGGAGAAAAGCTTTACTCTAGGTTCAGCTTAACTATTATTGAGTCTGGAAAAAAAAAAAACGGGGGGTGGGGCTTGGTCCTTGACAGTTTAGGTATCTAACAGAGAGAAAATAAAGTCCACTTACCATGTTTACCATCAGGTGCAGAATAACTTGAGTTCATGAGCTTTCCGTTAAACCAGAAAAAAGGGTGTTATTTGTTGCATAATGTTAATAAGTTTAATGTTTATGGTTTAAGTCTACTGGTGAATAGAGGAAGAAGTTATCATATGTTTTGAGGGAGGAATGGACAGGTAATACTGGTGAATAGAGGAAGAAGTTATCGTATGATTTGAGGGAGGAATGGACAGGTAATTTGAACTATAAAAGAGGGAGAAGAAGACGCAAAGAACAGAATGAAGGCAACGGCTTTCCAAGGGTGTCGGGAAAAGCATGAGACAATATTCAGAAGAGAAAGGAGATTCAAAAATTACGTTTTGTCCATTTTGAAAGCTTACCTAGGGATCTGTTGGTAGAGCATGGAATTGCAAAAAAAAAGTTAATTACTGATGCGGAACATGGCCACCTTTTTCCAAGATAGCCCCACCCTCTATCTACTGCAAGAAGAAAAAGAAACCTCATGAATCAAGAACCCAAGTGTGAATGAATCCCCACTAAACACGTGCATCCCTCGTGACTGTGGGTGCTCCTCTGAGACCTTGTTGCCAGTGACTGAATGAAGACTAGCATTAGCTTCACCTTTTTCCACTTTTTAAAATTTGATGTTACAATACAGATAATGAGAATATGGTACTTATCGCGAATTATCAAACTTTGATCTTTGGGCCACATGCAGCAGTCTGTTTTTTTTTAAATAAAGTTTTATTGAAACACAGCCACGTAAAGTTGGTTATTTATTGCCTGTGACTGCTTTCCCATTACAACTTGCATAGTTGAGTAGTTGCAGCAGAGACCATCTGGCCCGTAAAGCCAAAAATATTTACTATCTGGCTTTTTGCCAAAAAAGTTTGCTACATCTTTTTCTATATTAGGGGATTGGGAGTTTTCTTTGAGGTTGAAACAATTTGAGAATCAGAGGAATTTGAGGCTGTTTGGGGGCAGGGCTTAGAACAGAAACCAAGTGCTAGTTCCTGCTAAGAAGTTTAGAGAAAAGGGAGCAAAGAATCTGGGAAGGGGAAAGAAGTACAGAAAATGAGGTGAGAGATTGACGAAGCAAATTCTCTCTCTCTCTCTCTCTCTCTCTCTCTCTCTCTCTCTCTCTCTCTCTCTCTCTCTCTCTGTGTGTGTGTGTGTGTGTGTGTGTGTGTGTGTGTGTGTGTGTGTGTGCGTGTGTGTGTCAATAGGGATTCGACCCAGGGCCTTCACACAGAGTTACATCTCCAGTTCAGTTTTCAGCTTTAATTTTGAGACAAAGTCTCACTAAGTCCCTAACATGTCCAGGCTGAGCTCAATCTTGCAATTTTTTTTTTTTTATCTCAGCCTTCCATAGTACTGGGATTATAGCCCTCTACCACCCAAACCAGCTATCAAACCTCTTTCTGATTTTACCTAATGCTGTCTTTTGAGTCTCCAAAATCCATGTGTTAAATGCTTAGTTCTTAATGTAACCATGTTGGGAGGGGAGACCTACTGGGGCGGGGGTGAGGTCTTTGGGCTGTGAGGCGGAGCCCTCAAGAATGCATTGATCGGTTACCGCGGGCGTGGGTTGCCCACTGGTGACCGGTTGTTACGACGTCTGTTTCTCATGCTTTTTCTGTATACGTGCTTTTGTGTGCCTTCTGCTTTTCCACCATGGGCAGTACAGCATGAAAATCCTCAAAGGATGCTGTTGCAATGTACTCAGCCCTCAGAATAGGACTCAAATACAGATCATTCTTTATGAATTATCCACTGGGTGGCATTCTGTTATAGTATACTAACAACAACAACAACAACAACAACAACAACAAAAACCTAGTGGACCTAGCAACATCTCTAATTGACTCATTCTCCAGAAATCTGGACACCATCTCTCTCTCTTTAATGATGAAGTAAAAAAAAAAAAAAAAAAAAAAAAAAAAAAAAAAAAAAAAAAAACACTACTAAAATATTGAAAGGGTACTTCCCTAGCTAATTGCCAAGGGATGGATGCAGGCAACTGATCTTGATTAAACCAACCTGCCCTAATAGAGCAAGATTTGATTTGAGCCTAGAGTTCATCTTATATTGTGGTGCATTGACTTTATTAGTAGTAGGCTTTAATAGAAAGGACAGAAAAATGAAACTGGGTAGCCTGAGCTTCCCAAAATGACACTAAGTGGCAGATCCAGAGAGAAATCTTAGTGGCTTCCTCCCTTTCCCTTTCTCCCAAATACTAAAAGCACTGAGGACAGCTATGTTTAAAAGTCATGTTAATTTCATCCACATAACTGCACTGCTTGTCTATTATGCCATTATTAGCACATAGCTCAAATACAATGATTAATACCATTAAAGTTGTATGCATTAACTTGCCAATGATTTTCTTGTCCACTTTCTGTGAAGCAGCTCAGGCGAAGAAGTAACTACGTCCATCTTAAATCAGTAACCTTTATGAAAGATGTGATCCTTGCATTTAATTGTGTGTCACCTTTGCACATTCATTAACTCTTTTTAGTTTTGTTTTCTCACCTGTAAAAGAAAAAAAAAAACTTAGTTCCCTGGTGGAGTTGCTGAGGGTGTTAGAACAGATGATCTAAAAGAGAAAAAAAACCAATTATTGATATTTTGCTCTTGAAGAGCAGTAAGTTATTACCCCAGAGGCAGAGGAAAAAAAGATATATTTTATAAAAAGGTAGATAATAATTAGAAATATTTTCTTGCTTTTTCTTTACCTTTTCTCCTTCTATGCATTACCGTTAATTCCTCTCCTACTGAAACCATTCCAAAAACAGGGAAGGATTAATAGTGGGGTGAATGTTCCCCTTCTGTTTTTAACCCCATCACAACCATAAAAAATATTGACTAAGGTTCTAAAAGAGTTGAACGTGGCAGAGTATATTTTGCCATTGATGGACAGCCAATTCTTAAATAATTAATCAGTGTTAATTAATAAATGTTAATATGTGTATACTGATCTAAAGAAAGCAAGGCAGCTTTAGAAGAAACAGTAACAACTAGCTAAGATATGAGGATAGCCTGAAAATAAGACTTCTGGAAAATTGTTAGAACTATTCCCTCATGCCAATAGTAATTTATTCTTGTCAATAGTAATTTTTAAGTCCCAGGTTTTGTTGTTACCTTAATGTTGATGTGCAATGGTTATAACTAGTCCTTTTATAGAATTTGACTTCACTACATAGCAAGTCACAGCAAAGCCCCAGGTAAATCTCCTTCTTGTGTTATTTATAGTTCAGTATTTAAGAGGAGAATTTCAAAACTTGAATATCATGGGCGTTTTACAAATTTTAAACAAGTAAAAATATCTCTGTATATTTCTTGTAAGAATCAACGCTGTTAACTTTCACTTAAAACCCAATTACTCAAGAATTTTATAGATGGCTACAGGTCTTTGGGGAAAAATCAACAAGACTTTAAGTGCTCATTAGCTAAAGCTAACTGATAGTGAAAAGCCTAGGAAAGCACATGTGATATCTACTCATGTGAATACTAAACTAATTCTTCATATAGCTCAGCTAAGATAAAATATTCAGAAAACATTTTCATATGTCATGAAAAAAGATTGAGTGTTGGAAACAGAAATGCTGTTACACTAATTCTTCAAAGAAAAATATGCCTAAAGCTATATAATGAATGTTAAACTAAATTAAATACCAAAGCTAAAGATCACTTAATTCTTTAAAATTATAGAGATATCCATCCTTAAGACTTACAGCAGGTTATGTGGCTACTGCACTGACTATCTAAGTCTCCAAAGGTACTGTTCTTTATTTGCAATAAGACGTTTTTTACCCAAATAGTAGATGGCAAATAACAGCAAATGCATCAAAAAATTAGAATATATCGCATACAAGAACTTTTCTAATAAGTTAGAAAAATTTTACAACATGAACAAGCTTTTTTTTTCATCATTGGAATTCAAACAATCCGATTGAGGTGTAGGGGGAAATACACGCACATTCTTACCACACACACACACACACACACACACAGTATAAAGATGAAAAAATAATATCAAGCAGTTACTGAGTCCTCATTGCAGTTGAGGCACTGAACCAAGTATTTTATAAGGATAATTTCATTTAGTCTTTTTAGGAATCCATGACAAAAAAGATCTGCTGTTATTCTCACTCTACAAAGGAAGAAACAGATGACTCAAGAGGTGAAATATCTTACCCATAGTCACCCAGTAAAGAACCAGAGAGCCAAGGTTCAAAACCATCTCTTTCAAAGCCACCCGTTCAGCATTTTATTAGTTCAGTGGAGTGGCTGTGCCTGCAGCTCTCGAAGCCAAGGGCCTGGCTTTAAAATGTGGCCTCTCATTCCTTACTACGTGACCTGGGGCAAAAGCTTAAGGCTCTAATTAGTAGTAGATTTCAGGCAGAGTTGACTTTAGAGACGAAAGCACCAAGTTATTCTGTGCATAGACAGGGGGAGGACACAGGAGGGATACTAGTTAGTCCAAGACACACTGACTGGGAAGAATGGATGCTCGAGAGTGGTGACAAAGAAAGAATCCAAGGACAAGCAGATTGCTCTGAGTCTAAACCCTACTATGAAGGGCTTTTACTTTATTTTGTAGCAACTGGGAAGTAGTAGACAATGGAAATAATAGCTTGAACTAACATGTTCTCTACTATGTCTGCCTGATTAGGTCTGAGAAGAGCAAGTTTTTCCAAAATTTCTGCATCTCTCTTTGAAGGCATTTATCTTAAGTATTTTTTTAAATGTAAGGTAAATAGCAACGATTTTTGTGGTACTGATAATATAACTTTGCTCTGAGTTACATCTTCAATGCCTTTTTATTGTTTGTTTGAGAGAAGATCTTGCTAAGTTGCCTAAGATGGGCTCAAACGTGAGATTCTTCTGCCTCAGTCTCTCAAAGTGCTGGCACTACAGGCATAAGCCACTGGGGCTGATCGAATATTGATACATTATAAAGTGGGAATCATAATGCATAGGGTAATTCAGAAATATTGAAGAATGTGGTAAATAAAGTTGTTAATGTTTCAAAAAATACACAGAAATTTCTTGCACTCCTCTCTTCCCTTAGCTATTTAACAAATGAAAGAGAGGAAAAATATCAAAACGAATATGGTGACCAAATAATTTTACTGAATTGCTTGCTATTCTAAGCTATTTTTAAGCCAACTGACTTGATTAATTGTTGGTAGACATATGGAGGCAGCTCAGTAACCCCAGAAATGTATTTTCCGTGTTATCCTATATATAGCAATTAAGTAAATACTTTCCCTGTCCCATGAGACTAGTCTTTGAAAAGTAATTCAAGTATTTATGCTATGAGAAAATAAACTGCCTATATTCTCATGGTTTTTACATCATTCATCTTTAAGACAACTTTTCTTTTTGTAGCTACTGCAAAATTCTGGTTTTCTGTAAATTCTATGTACAACTTAACATATAGGATTAAGACTCTTAAGTACAACAATAATTTGACCTTTTAATTTTTTTGCAAAATATTAGATACTGCTAAAGTCAACTTGAAATTAAACTTTGTCACATTCCTTAAGGTTTTGGTGGCTTCTATTTATTTTATATTACTTTAGTAAAGTTGAGTTTTACCTGTCATATCTGAAATTTGAAGCAAATATTCCACATTTTACAGAGTCATCATGCAAAGCCTGTTTCTCATTTTCCTCCCTCAGCAGCAAAAGAAGAGCAGGAATCTCAATTTCATGCCTTTTAACTCTAATATTCTTCTTCTGAAATCACACAACATGTTTTAGAGCTTAGAGGGAAAAACCCTAATAGTGAGGAAGTAGGGGATGCCATCCTACATTTGTATTTTGTTTTATATGAGAAAGATAGACAAGTTTTTACAGTCACATCTACTGTTATGATGGAGCTTATCTGAGCAGACCCTTTAGTTTGCACACATACGTTTGGGAACCTCTAAGGTGAGGTAGTGGTGGCAGCATTTTAAACTTATTTTCCCCCAGGATTTCCTCTCACCAACTCCTCGGCAGGACTAGTGTCTTGAGGGATGTGTTGTGGACACTGTGAGATGAAGCCATAGAGTTTGTGCCCGTTTTCTCTCACGGACATACAGTAAGTTGACTTGATGAAAAACCGATGTTTAAACAGATGTGATGGTGTTAACCCAGAGAGCAACTTGCTATTAAAGAAGTGAACTCTTCCGCTCTCTGTTTCTGTCCTAAAGCCCGAGGCCAGCTGTCCACATCAGCCACAGCTTGGATCTGCCCCTGAGTAAACTATATTCAAGGGCTTTTGGAAGACCTATCTCCCTCTGCACACATTCAAGGCAGCAGGATACGAGGAGACCCTCCAGCTAACACGGGAGAAGGTTCTTCCGGCCTCCTTGCTCTCGGAACCTGTTTCCTTGGAGATTCTGAGTGTCTCTCAGGTGAGCACAGGGTGTAGCACTCCTACTTTGGATCTCAGCCAGCCATTTCACTCAGGATTTAGTTCTGGAAAAAGAGAAGAGACAACGTACAGTCTGTACCTTTAAAAAAAAGGAAAATATTGATATCTCTCTAGAGAACTAATGAAAGAAAAAGGCATTGAGTCGTTAAAGTATCCATGTGGCTGCATTTTTGCTAACTAAATTGACTCATCTATTTGGCTTTTAATTTCTTTAATATTAAAATAAAAAACACACATTTACTTGCTGCATCTCATGCTCTGGGGATTAAATAAAGTAATAATATCTGTTACAATTTAAGCTTCTTCTGAGTTTTTGTCTTCTGGCAAATCATTTCACTTCTCTGGAATAAAATGTCCTAAAAACGTTATAACGACAGATATTCTTTGAATACTACAACCTATTGGGAATTTCATGAAATCAAAACAGCTTAATTTAAGCCAAAGAAAACCCTCTTTTCTATTGTGAATGAGGATGATAAATTTTCATGGTTATTTTGGGTATGATATGAGCTTCTGTCTATTGTTCAAACAAAATACAAGTGCAAATATTTAAAAATAGTTTCAAGCTCTCATTTATAGATGCTTTCCTTTCCTTTCCTTTTTTTTTTTTCTACTAAGAGGGTTCATTTTATCATGTGTGACAGAAATTGGGTCCAGGAGCACTGCACCTGATGGGTCTGAGTCGCTGTGTGCCTCAGTGTGTAGGACCCAACAGAACCCCACACCTCTCGGCAAAGCTACTGTTGACTGTTTCCATCTCCCACACGTATTGGTTTCTCCACTCTACCATGTGGCTTTCTATGCCTCTCTTTGGCTTTAACCTCCATTCTGACGTCTTTGTGGTGTTGCACCAAGGACTTACTGCTGCAGGTCAAACTATCCTCTTGGTTTTCCCAGAGATAAGACCTATGTTGCATTTTTACTCTGCTAAAGGTCTGACCCTGAGAAAATAGCCCCAAGTTTGGACACTAAACCTGACCCCCAGATGGACCTGTGGTGTAGAAGAATGGTAAATGGGGAAGAGGTGACCTCACGGATGACGAACATCAGGTAAAGAGACATCTTTTATGGCTGCTTCTCTTAGTCCATTTTCTGTCAGTGTAATTGAGTGCCACAGAGAACCGGGTAATGTATAAAGAAAAAGAAGTATATTTAGTTAAGTTCTCAGGTCCTATTAAGACTGGCCTATAAAGGTACCAGTGTCCGGTAAGGGCGTCATCCTAACATGGTAGAGGTCATCGAATGGTGAGAAGAGCGAACAAGCCAGAGAGAGGCTGGCCTCACATCAAAATGTCACTAATATATACACATAGTGGTTGGGTTTTCTACATATGAGATCTAGGAGACAGATTCAAACTATACAACAAGTTACCAAAACTTTATTATGTATTATAATACCTTTATTATCTTTGAACTCTGGAGGTAAAAATCTGTGAAATGGACCTTATTGGGCTACAAGCCAGTTATTAGCAGGACTGGATACCTTCCAGAGGTTAAAGAAATTTTGGTCTCTAGAGTCTTCTCCTTGTGTCTTGGATTCACATTTTTTTTCTTTGACTCTCAGTCTCCTGTTTCATTTATAAGGTTCTTTGTGATTAAATTAGGCTCATTCAGAAAATTTAGGATAATCATCTCAGAATCCTCAACTTTCATGCATCTGGAAAGTATGCTTAATTATGCAAGATGATACATCCACAAGTTCTAGGAATTAGGAATACACATTTTTGTGTGGTCAATAGAGGGTATTCTGTTTACCATAAAAGGGAAAAGCTAAACGTGGAGGAAGGTAAATCTGGACCTCAGGATCTAGCCAACAACGGAGAGATAGCAGAACCTCTACTGTCTGAATGAGTCCTTCCCCTGGGGAAGAGCTGCCCCTCTCCCTGCCCAGCCTGCTTCATTTTGCATCCTGTGATCTTATCCTCTTTTCTCCAGTGAACAGGAAATTCTTCTGAAGTTCGTCTCAAAGATAATGAGCTAATCTAGGCTAATGAGCTCTTCAGGCAGGCCTGCATCATCAGTGAGACTCTCTATCAAAGAGGATGCCCCACTTTTGTTGACCTTGGTAGTGAGTGAGTTAGCTGTTGAGGATTTGGGTCCAGGTAGGAAGGGATGGAGCCCTCATTGTGAGGGCGCTTTGTGGAACAATTCTCTAAAATCACTCCAGGCAAGAAGTTGTCATTTCCCCTTACTTAGGCCTAACTCAAGAGACAAAATTGTTCTTCCCACTGAGCAAAAAAAGAAGAGACCAAAACAACATATAACAGAATACATGTACACCCATGTTCATAGCAGCACAACTAACAATAGCAAAAATATGGAAGGCACCAAATACCCATCAACAGACCAGTGGACACACAAAATGTGGCATTTATACACAATGGAATACTATGCATCTATAAAGTCCAACAGCGTGGAGGCTTTTGCAGGCAAATGGAAGAAACTAGAGAACATCATGCTTAGTGAAGTGAGTCAGAAGCAGAAGGTGAAACATTGAATGGTCTCTCTGATACGAGAAACCCAGATCACAACTCCTATGGAACTTAAGACGAAAGACAAAGTGAAAGAGGGGAGTAGGGTAGGGGAGGAGCGAGGGAGGAGTGGATAGGGGAAGGGGCAAAAGGAGAGTGGGAAAGCCCTTGTCACCTTGACAAGATACATATGTGCACAAAATGCTCAACTCCATTGTAAACCTTGAGTTTTGCATGTATACATATCAATAAAATGTGGGGGAAAAACGATCCTCTAAGATCTTTTCTGGATCTTTTCTGGCTATAGCTTCCTCATGGATCAAAAGGGAAAATGTTCGTTCGGTGACGAATAATGCTTTAAGGACCACCAAAAACTCAACCACATCTCTTGAATCAGAAAACAGGAAAGGAGGCTGTTCCCAGCAGTTTTCACGTGCACAGAATGATCCAGCTGTGGAGATACACTGACACTTTCTTAGTGACGTGGAGAAGGCTCGTGCATGCTCCTCTCACCGATTACAGTGCTTTTTCACCAGGCTTCTTTGCTCCCTTTTGTTACTGTTTAATATTCAGAGGTTTCACTGACACTAAGAATTCCTTGTTACAGCTGCTTTCATTGGCTTGGAGGCTAATTTTTATTTTGCTACCATGACATTACTATTTGAGCACAAACTTTCACTAGACTGAGAGACCCCGAGGTAAGTCACATGTTTCATTCTGGGTGGGATCTTCAGAGGCATTCAGTGAAGGCCAATGGACAAATGAAGGAGCTCTTTCAGCACCAGAGAACTATAAAAGTAGAACGTCACAGTATCGCTAAGGGCCAGGAGCAACAGCCACAATATAGCTAAGGGCCAGGAAAAACACCAAAGAGAAAAATGAAAATGTTTAAAGTGACAGGAAGAAGGAGAACAGATCTGAAAGAGAAACATCGTACATTTGCATTTGACTTTTAATACTTTAATACAACACAGCGTGTATTCTATTTCTTGCTATTTTTCCTATTAAAACCTCACTAAAAGCCTGACATACAGGAAGACTTACTTTGTATTTATTGATTGATAATTGATTGAGTCTGCCTAAATATGACCCAAGAGGTAAAATATGTGTCAGTCTGCTTTGATTTTTTTCCCTTTGTTGCCATAATAAAATATTTAGGGCTTGGTAACTTGTAAAGAAAAGAGGTTAACAGTCGCTCATGATTCGAGCTGCAAGGTCTGTAGGTCTCATCTGAACGTGCAGAATTCCAATGCAGTATGGAGGATGACATGACAAGAAACAGAATTTGTGTGTATATTTGTGCCTGGTTTCTCCCCCTCTTCTTAGAAAATTGCCAGAATTCGATCCTGGGAGCCTGTATCATAAGGAATTTATCTAATGCATTCACTTTCTAAAAATGTCATACTTGAACGCCAACCTTGAATGAAATCTTCACTTTCTGAACATTTTATGATGAGGTTACATTTCAGCTAGATTTCTGGGAACAAACCAAGTCCAAACTAGATTCATGCAATATAAAATATGAGTAAATTGCAGTACCCTAAAGGCACATAATCGTAGTAACATAGAGAGACCCAGCCTTTATTTGTTTTTGACAGTGACAAGACCATAGGGAGCATCAATAACAAGGATGTACAAGAATTAAACCTTTCCGTAAGCTTGTCATTGTTAACAGAATAAACAGATAAAAAGGAAAACCCATGTAATTATATATGTGAAGGTATTTGGACTGTGGGATAGTAGAAAGAGTACCTAATCAGCCTCCTGAATTCTAGTGCAAACTACAATAAAATTGAGTCATGAGGATGAAGAAGTATCATGGTTTTGTTCCCAATAGACATCTGAATTTCCCTACCCACTAATATTCGTTGAATACAATTTCTGGAACTGGTCCAGCGATATACTCATACCCCGAATAGAAGGTACTCCAATCAGAGCAAAGCTTCACCATGTGATGGGACGGAAGACCAGACAATGCACTGCTGTTGACAGCGGTCTTGCAAGTATGGAGAAGTCAGCTTAAGCATTAAGCTACCAGACAAAAGAGGAAAAGTAAGAAATTAAGATACAGACACAGACTGAATACAGGTTCAGGAGATACAGAATTAAGACACTCATTTTAGCTATACCTGAATTCTTCCTGTCTTACTGCTTCTCAGTTCTATGAACATATATATCTTCTTCATCTTATATGAAGTTTGAATTGGCTCTGTTTGGTAGGTATGGAAGGAACACCTACATCCTCTAGGTGATCTGTTGCGCAGAAACATGCAAAAAACTTTTTGAGAGCACCTGACCACAGAAAGAATTGTGATCACAAGTGTTCACAATGAGATATAGAGCATTTGAAAGAGATAGCAATACTGGCATGAGACACCAGATACGACTACTGATAAAATGTAAGAAGCACTCCAACAACCAAGTTCAAGTATAATTCATAGCAGAAAAGCCATTCATTCATGAGAATAGCACAAGGGTTGAAAGCGACCCCTATTGGGGGGTAAGTGAAGAACTCAAAAGTCAGAGACATACTCACTGGAAAGAACAAGAATAGTTACGGATCAACAAAGGTTGCGTTGTTTCTCAGTATAGTTCTATCAGTGATCATCTCTGCTTGGACAAGAGTAGAATTTTTACTTACTAAAGAATTATACTTCATTGAAAGCAAATATGATTCACCAGCATACATACAAAAAAAGAAACAACAGGTGGTGAATACAACTCAAGACATTAAATTTCCATGAGTCATTGAAGCCAGATGGTGTACATTTGAGAATTCTGAAGAAATTTAACATCAAAGTGTTTTAGATACTAACAATACAGGCACTTCATCATATAAAACAATGATCAGAGTTATGGAGGCCACCAACTACATTATCTGCACTGTTAAGAGTACAGATTGTTCAGGTAGTTTAATTAATTCAATGAAACCTTAAAAATCTGTTGGACAACACCGAGTACAAATCATTGATTTAGGAACTGGGCACACAAAGGTGTCCAAGAACAGGTCATATCCTCCATTGTCTAACAATGGAGAGGAAGATGCTGATAGCAGAATCTAACATACATGATTCAAACATACTTTGTAAAGACAGCAATATTAAAATGCTTTTTTATAAAGTATTTTCCTCTTTGAAGTTGGCTGTGAATCAGATGCAGATAACTGAATCATTCCTAGCTAGGCAAATGATAAAAATGTCTGGGTACATTATGTTTTGTGGAATCACTGGAGGGAAAGACCCCAACTAGACCTACTAAGAACAACTTCTACCACAGTGTAGAACTACCCGCCATGAGGGAAGAGGGACTCTGACTCTATCACAGTCCTAGATCAGGAGAAGCAGAAGGCTTCCAGCTCCACAATTATCTGAATCTTCCTACGACCTCTGGCAAAAAAACACAAAAAGGATTGACCTCCATTTTGCCTTTTATCACCACCAACAAGGAAAAGATCAGACACTGGAAGCTATAGCTGCCACAGAAGAGAAAACATCCTGAGGACACGCTTGCCAGTAGAACCGGGAAAAGAATCAAGGAAGGAAAAGCACCTCAGGGGGTCCACTTCCATCTTCCAGCTCTTGGGAGCACACAGTGATAGGTGTAAGAAAGGCAGATTTTAGCAGGACTGCATAATAATGCACTAACATACACCAAAGCAGGCTTACAGGCAGGGAAATGAAAGTCAAGTAAGAACCTATTGACTGTAGTTTAAATGGCTTCCCCAAAGTCCATGTTCTAGACACACAGTCCCTCTTTTCTAATGAGTAGGGTGGCTTTGCTATAAAAGGAAGCTTTGTGGGTGTTTTCTCTGTCTCATCGTGTGATCCCTCCACTGGACTGTGACGGAGTAAGAAGGCCTTACGTGATACAGACACCAGGCCTATGGACTTCCCACCTACCAGAGCCTTGTGCTAAATTGGACTCTATCTTTAAAAATTGCCTAGTCTATAATGTTTAGTTAAAGAAAGGAAATAAAGACAATGTAGCCTGCCGCTGAAGCCTCTGTTATCTACCTCCTCCTGTGTAAGCTAGGACTTCTCCACTCTGTCCCACCCACAATCGCCCCAACATAGATTCTTTCCTTGAGGTTCTTGTTTGCTGTCTTCACCATTCACACAACGGACTAAGGCAGAAACCTACCTCAGGACCAGCATTCGCCTCTCTGCCTCATTAATCCCACTGTCATGTAGTCAACAAACACATATTATCAGTTCCTTCTCAGATGCCGTTGCCTGAGTTTATCGCCTACTCTTAACTTTTTAAACAAATTAGTACTTTCTTGTAACTAGTCATTTTTAAAGAGACTCTTCCATAAATCCTGACATCCAGAGTCACTTTCCTCACATCAAAGTCTTTTAAAGTCAAACCTTTGTGAAAATCCCGAAATGCTCCAGAGGCTTCCAATTTCCTGTAAAATAATGTCTGAGCTTCTTGGCAAGGCAAGCAGGCTCCCTGTCAACGAGAGGCCAGTCTAACTCTGAAGTTCCACTTTCATCTGTCCAATCTTACCTCTGTAATAATTGGTCTTCTCACCACTGCTCAGACACACAGTACCTGCCTGTGTCTCCTTTTTGTATGTTTTCTTTTCCATCATGACTTATACTCCATCACAGTTAGTGAACATATATTCATTCTTCAAAACCCAGTGTAAATATTGCTTTTGCAAAGTTTCCAAAGCAGAGCTCATCTTTTTGTCCTTTCCATTTCATAACGTGTTCCTCACACTGTGATCCAAGTGTTTCACAATGTACACATTTTTTTCATGCTGTCTTACACTAAACTGAGAGCACATTTAAAATAAATAGAATCTCATCCAGATTTATGTCCCTCTTCCCGTTTCAAACAGACCACAGGAGTTGGCACATTAGAAAGTTTCACTGGATACTTATGGAATAACCAGAAGAAGAAAACATAACAGGATTTATGAAGAACCTTTTAAAATAAAAGAGAAGTGAAAGCCTTAAAAATATATCCGCCTGTTATGATGAAATAATATTTTGCTTTTCTTACCTTGCCCCAGAAAGAAAGAAAGAAAAGATGTTAGGGGAGTAGGTATAGCATTTTTTTCAGTTCTGTTTAGTTTCAAAAAGATGTAAACTTGGCAGCCTGGCTTGAAAGTCAAGTTGAGTGTGTACGTTTCTTCCAGGCAGCTTTAGGTCTCTGCGTAGAGTGAGCCAGCACGATGCAGAAGCTAATCCAGCTTTCTTGCATGATTTGTGTGTTTAGATTGCAGTAGCTACATGGCTCAAGGAAAGCAACGGCTCTCATGAACAACCTGTAAGAAGGAGAATCTGCTGCTCAGATTCAGGGGAAACTTGTTGACTCACAGAAGTCAGCTCCTTATTCTACTAATTTGAATAATTATGAAGAAATTATAACCTATCAATGCAATGAGGAAGGCCATAGGCTTATATTTGTCTCCCAAGGAAAAACAGAATAATAACCTGACTGATGTTATTCTCATAGGCATTTGTTTCACAGCAGTTTCCCAAAATGTGTGTTAGGGACGGTAGCTGGAGGGTTCATACTTAAAAAGAGAATGAAAAAGAACATACCCATTGTCTTCTTGGAACATCACTGCAGTGTTTAGCCTTATAAGCCTCTGAGAGGTCCTGTTAAATATCGTTTCAAGACCAATGGTTTTTGAACATGTAGCTTCTCTTGTTAACATCTCGCAGAACTAGTGTTCACCAGTGAGGTAGCAGATGTAGATGTCAGTAAAAGAAAATTTAAGTTGGAAGTGTTATTAAATAGAAATCAAGGTATAGATTGAAGTAGTCCTCCAACTGCAGAGAAGACCAAGGAACCAACAGATCATATAATGACAATTCCTCCCTACTGTGAATCGAACCATGGCCCCAAATGTTAGGTGTCAGATCCTAACCCCTAGAATCCGTGAGCATGACTGTATATGTAAGATGTAAATGTTACCTGACATGACAAAAGATGGGTTTACACTAGTGAGCTGTCATTTTGGAGTAGGCACAGGGCCCCTGAGTGCTATGCTATCATGTAAGATGAACACAGAGAGAATACAGTGTCCACACTGCATGGAGATTAGAGCAGCAACACAGACGCCTGGTTCTTACAGAGCCTGAGCACTTCCCTAGTGCTTCTGAAGGACGCATCCTGTCAACCTTGTTACCTCAGACTTCTCACCTCCAGAACTGTGGAAGAATACATTTCTCGTGTTCTAAGCCACCGAGTATAGGAAAAGTTGTTACAGCAGCCACAGGAAGCTAATACAACCCCGCTGAGTACCTCTCTGTCTGAAGCACTGTGCCAGGTGCTGCTCACCTCCATGACATTCCCACAGGTGAGGGATGAGCCTGCCACTTCCTCTTCCATGTGCCACTTTTGTTGAATAGCCTGCTGTACTCCTTCTTGAACCTATTTATATATATAATAGCCTATACAGTATCTTGAAGCAATGAGATTCATAAATTTACTGCCCACTTTGAATTGTACCTTGGTGTCTAGACTTTTTTATGTCACAGTGTATTTTCATGATGAATCCAGTTGTCCTTTTTTCAACTTTTGCTTAATACTTCTATCATTAGCTTAAATAAACGTGTGAGACAATTGAACTGTGCTAAATAGGACAGAGGTCAGAGAGGAGAGCTTGAAACAGTCTCATATGCATGACCTACATAAAAGACAGCTGTTTTTTTCTTTTCCCTGAAGTTGATGGGTTTTGTGGCAAGGACCTGTTTTAGAGTATGGAGTTTCAAACTGGACATATCACGGGAAAACCCTGCAGGCAAATATTCATCTTGGGAATGTCTCAGGAGGAGCTGACCCAGACGTAAACTCCTGCAGCCACAAAAACTAAACTTGGCATGGTGCTCCACCTCTGCGGGATTACAGGAAACATTGTCTTTTCACTTATAACAGAAAAATGAGCACACTATTGGATCGACATTATTGTATAAGCTTTGGTGGCATCCTAAAAGGATCTTAAAGATTAATCCCATACACATGCCTTATTTTTTATCCCTTTCATTCCACATAGCAGCAACTATTTTTAAAAATTAATATAAGAATGGAAATTTGGAGCATACATATATAAGAGTCAAATAGGTATTAAGGAGAGGTACAATAAAAATGTGATTACTTAACATTAGTTAAACCTTACTTAAGATGCTAGTTTGCAACATTCATTTGTGAGCTTTAATGTGCATAAGAATCATCTAGAAAGTAAGTTGAAGTGGACATTCCTCTCCTTTCCCAGTTTTTATGATTCGGTATGTATAAGGAAAATATAACTGATGTATCATGTGTGTAATGTACATGCACATATATGTTAAAATCAAATAGCCTAACATTGGCCCGTTTTACTTTCTTGTATATACAGCAATTTAAACTGGGTAGGACAGGAACAGAAGAATGTATCCATACACACACACACACACACACTTTTATATGTATGTTTGTTTAATGCTCCTATAATTAACTTACATAAATACTGAAAACAATTACATTCTCCTAAGTAAGACCATATGTTTGTGTGCATTCTCTTTTCTGTTTCTATATTTGACCATTAAACAATAAAAGTGTATTGCTTATTCAATAATTCTGGGATGTAAGGTGCCTAATTGATCAAGGTACCAGCGGATGTGATATCTTGTGAAATCTCACTCTGTTTTATAAATGCTTCCTTCCATGTGTCATACAGCAGAATGGGAAATATAAAAGGTGACGATTGTCATGTGAGGACTTGGTATACCCAAGATATCTATTTCCCGTGTGGGTAGGTGTTCAAGGTATAATGTGGAATGCCACAAGTTTATATTTTCAGATTTTAAATAATGTCCTACAGGACACAAAATAGCAAGCATTCTTTTCACAATTAAAACAGTATGAGCCTCAAAATACACGATTATAAATAACTGTAAGACCACCCATTGTTTTCACAAGTCAGAAAGGATAGTACTTCTTCTACTCCAGATGTAGGCACACATCCACATTGTGCTTCTTACAAAAGTACCCAAATCCTATTTATCTTTCTTGATTTCTTCTTACAGCACTTTATCTTTGATCACTTGTCACATTGGCTTCATCTACAGAAGCTGTTTTATTTTGGCAGTAACACACTCACTGCCCCCGCCAAAGCGCAACGGGCAAGTCGTAGCTATGGTGCCTTGTCCCACTCCTAGCCCTATTTCATACTGATTGTGTGTTGGTTTCAGCTTTTCCCTTTCTGACTTAAAGCCACAGTTCAGACTCCCTGTACTTCCATACCTTGTCACAGCTTTAATACAGGTTCTATAAACAGAGGAAAAAAAAGAAGATAGAAGGAACAGAAGAAAGAAAAAGAAAGAAAGACAGAAAGAAGGAAAGAAAGAAAGAAAGAAAGAAAGAAGGAAAGAAAGAAAGAAAGAAAGAAAGAAAGAAAGAAAGAAAGAAATATCAGCAGGGAATGCCTGACCTCCAATGGGTGGTGGATCTTGTACTGTATGGAAAAATATCTGGTGGCAATAAAAATAATGCAGAGTTGTTGCTGTGATTAAAAGATAGTTACTAATACTGCCATTATTATTAAATAATAGCTCCAATATAATAGGATAAAATTCCCCATATCCATTTTGAAGATACAATGAATAGAAAAAAGAAAAGTGAAAGATAGACAAACTACCACAGAATTCCTGGGGGAAGGTTTCGAATTTCAAAGGTGTCACACAAGTGCAACCTGCAAGAGACATAAAAATACTTGCAGAAATAATGACACAAAAAGTAGACAAATAACGTTGACACGTGTTTGAGATGGTGGAAAATCCTGATCCTGAGAAGTAAGGGGAGATGGAACACAGGCAGCATTCCCACGACAGACACGAATCCCTTTTAAGACACAAGAGTAAATGTGAAAGATTTTTCACTGCAATTGGGATCTTTTGAAGTAGGAAGTGATTTGAGTGCATAGAGAAAACAGAAAACGACAAAATACCAGGAACTTCACGTGGGTCACTCTCAGAATGACTCTTACAAATGCTAATATACAAATGTTAAATGAGGTTCACTTTGGCAGTTTTGGGGAGGCGTGTTATTCACACTTGCTGATGAAAAGGCACTTATTGACTCTGAAGTTGAAGCAGCCAGAAAAACAGCTTTACTTGAAAATGCCCAGGAGTAAGTTGATGGCCAGTCCCAAAGGAGAGCACTGTAAGCACTTCCCAAGCTTTTGCTGATCGACGTTTTTGCATTTCTGAGCCCCTGCACATCAAAGGGGACTGCCTGCTGGGCCTGCTTATCCCTTCAACTGAGTGCTTGATTTTAAAAACAGAAGTTCCTCTAAGTGGAGAATTTTGAAAAGTCAGAAGTCGCATTCAAACCAATGTAGCGGTTCTTCCTATCTGAAAATGATAATAGCCAGATTATTTTTAATTAAATAAAAATACTGCCCCACCTGGAGTCCCAAGTGACTTCCCTCACCCCATAGTTGTAGATTGCTAGATAGCAGAATTCAAATGTGATGTGACCCAGAGCTATTCTGAAAGATTGGGGTGCAAAGGTCAAAAGTCTCTTTACTGGGAGGTCAGGTCACAAAGGTCAGGTGCTCAGCACTGGGTCATAAGGGTCAGGGTATCCTTCCAGTAAAACCTAGAACAGAGTGTGAAATTGGAAGAAACCATGGGTACATTGGAGCAAGAAGAAAGTAAATAAACTTACCCACAAAAGTTGAAAAACTATTTGAAAAAAACAAAAATACTTTTCGAAATACAACTTTAAATTTAGTTGTGTTAGTAAAACTTTGACATACATACCAGAGGGGGAAAAAAGAAGTATTTTATCCACTGAAAAATGAAGGTGTTAATTTTATTGTTTGTGGCATGTCATCATGACAAGTCTTTCCCTGTCTTATGATTAGCAGTGATTACATTTTTCAGAAGTTGGATCTGAAAAGCGACACTAAAATCCAAGTGACAACAACTTTCTAACGTTGTGTTCCAAATAATGTTTTCAGATAGCAGAATGAGACAAACATTATCACTAAATATTATCTTTAACTATGTATAAAAGGTACCAGATGTGGCTTTGCCTTACATTTTAACTTTTATTTTTCTTTCAAAATCATTTACAGAAAATTATTTTAAATTTAGGACTCTGAATAATTTTAGACTTTTATTTCAAAAGTTATAGTATTATTACAAAGACAATAATGGATTCATGGATCCATTCATTAATTAACTAAACAAAGAAAGTTTACAGTAAAAATATTAGATGCTGCAGGTTTTTTAATACACTGGTTAAACAATTGATGCAAAAACCTTACATATTACAAAGTATTTTAATATATATGGTCCCACTTGATACCCACTAGACACAATATGAAAAATATCAATAATGCAGTTAATCAGGAAACATTTTTGGTTTTAAGTAGCAGTTGGTCAATTTTGTGATAATGGGTCATATTTGCATTTTTTGACATATAATTTCATTTAGCTCTAATAATATACATTTCCTCTCATGTATTCTATCTCAAAAATAAATCCATACAACATTAATGTTATCCATGTAGTATTATCTTTTTCTGCCCCCTTCATTTGAATGAACTTGAGGGCCCTGCAGATAATTGTAATTTTAAATAATACAGAATGGCAGTAAATTTTTGAGAAGTAATTCTGTTGTCTTTGGAAGATATACTTCAGCAAACCTAGAGACAATGCATCTCAGATTCAGCAAGATCCAATTTTCTCCTCTAAAATAAAAAGTCATTCCCAAGATTTAGACCTTAATATTATAAAATTATTCTCTTAAAAATCTACAAGACATAGCAGGATCATAAAAAATGTATGGCAATGGAAACAATTGTTGCCCTATAAGAAAAGACTATTTCATTAATCATGGCTTCGAATCATACAAATGCATATGTGATTTTTCAGGGTAATAAATTGAGTAGTGAAAATTGCATGCAATGATCAATTTAGTATTTTCATCGCAAGGAGAGAAGTTTACAGGTGTGAACATGTGGTAATATAATACTCTCAGATAGCACAACAGATGATGCTGCTATTGTGGCAATTTCTTCCTGTGACTGGGAAGAGTCGTAAAATCTGGGCTACCATCCTAAAACATGTGTCTCAAATATTTCCAATTACCCATTCTTTGAGCTTTTCTTTTTTCTTTCTTTCTTTCTTCCTTCCTTTCTTTCTAAGTAAACTGGATATCTGATATGTAGCTTTGTTTTGTTTCAAAAGCTTCTGGGTGGATTTTCGCTCACAAAACTTAATTCTCTTGGAAAAAATGTGTCACCAAAGCACCTTCACAATTATGCTGTTTAACACAAGTTAGTGAGAAGATTTTAAATCTTTATTAAGATGTGGGAGCACATGTCTGCAATCTCAGATACTCAGGTGGCTGAGGCAAGAGGATTACAAGTTCAAGGCTAACCTGGGCAACTTGATGAGACATTGTCTCAAAATAAACAGGTCTGGGAATATAGACCATTGGCCTAGTGCTTGCCCGGGATCCCCAGGGCTATAGATTTAATTTCTAGAACTGAAAAACAGCAACACAAAAGACTTAAAATCTTAATTTCTCGAAATGTATATATATATATATATATATATATATATATATATATATATATATATAATTTTAGTTGTAAATAAGAGTATGATTCAATCATATTAATATATTCAACGTTTTCTTAAAATAATATTTAATCTTATATACATTCAAAAGATCACTTATTCTTATCATAGGCTCTTCTGTCTCACTTAGGCAAATTTTATCAGTCTGTAAAATTTTAATTCAGGTCCAAGTTCCCTTAGGATTTCTCCTCTAACCACTCATTTCCATTGAGAATCTACCATGATGTAGCACACACATAATCATATTTCACTGGTCAACGAATATATCAGATATGTTAGTTAAATTTTTCCAATTATATCTTAAACTCATCAAAAAATCAGGAAAGAAACATTAATTGATCGGCTATGAGCACTACCACAGGCAATCACTCAATACTCAAGATCAAATGGGCTTTAAAAAATATTTTGCATGACTTTCAAAATACAAGACACAATTGGTGTTTAAAGATGCTTGTTCACTGAAAAAAAATATTTAAAGTCAGTTTCTTCCATAGATTGTGTTAGGGATGGTTAATTCTACCAGCCACTAGTAAGGGTGTTTACAAGATTCATCAATCTTTACATTCCTGAGAATTTCAGGATCATTTTAATAAATGGTAATAATTCAGAGGAAAGTATCATGAAGTGACAGAAAAATTTAAGTTTAATGTTAGATAAAGTCTTCTACTGTCCCCTTCATTATTTCTAGGGTTTTAATATAAAAAGAAAATAATATAGTACCTTGTTAAATTACCAATGCTCGACTAAAAATATGAGGTTTAAACTCTGGCTCTATTAAACTAAAAGTTATTGAAAATTTCTAAAGCCAAGTTGTGTTATTCATGATGTGAAGATGACAGCATATATCTTAAAGTTATCTGTGAGGATTAAACAAGGTAATACCTGCAACATGCTATATTAAATGATTGGCCTTTTATAAATACTAAGTAGCAACTTCATTTTGTTTTTATTTCATTTAAAACTTATCTGTTACAGTTTCCAATTTTTTAAGGACTAAGAAAAATAAAATTATAGCCTATCCAAATAACCAGGATAAAATGTATTGGACCTCTCAATTTATTTACTATCGTGAGTCAAGTGCGCAAATGAAGTGGAACATAGCGTATCACACCAAAACTCGACAATACAGTGCAACTCCTCTTTCCCTTTCTCTAAGGTAGCCCGTTTCTAATGTTTTGTTCAGTACGGTTCACTTTGCTCACAGGGACAAATGGCCACTTATGAATCGTCCCAGCCACCTCCCTCCCCTCAGTGGCCCAAGAGGAGTCTGCCGTTGCTTTCAGTTTCTTCCTGTTCCTACCATCTGGCAAGAATCCACCTCTGCCAGATTGATCCATCTGAATATTTAGAGTATAAATTTGAAGGAAAGCGGGAGGAAGAAAAGTATAGAGGGAGCTGGGGGCATAGCTCAGTGGTTAGAGCTCTTGCCTATAGTGTGCAAGGCTCTGGGTTCAATTCCACAGCACAACATCAAAAGAAAAAAAAAAAAAAAAAAGAGTCGGGCATGGTGGCACATATCCCCCAGGAGGATGAAGCAGGCAGATTGTGGTGCGTGAGTCTAAGGCCAGCTTGAGCCACATGGTGAGTTGAGTACCTTCCTGGACTAGGGAAGGACACCCTCTCTCAGAAATACGGCAACGATGAAATGGAAAAGAGAGCAGTAACAACCACAACGCTTAGGCTGGGTCGGAGGAAAAAGCTGTCAGGGAATTCAGAAAGTAGGAGACATCAAGGCAACTGTGTTGAGTAAAACAGGAGCGGAAAGGAGCTAAGGCGGTAATGCCGAAGAAGTAATGCATTCTCTTTATAACTTCTTAAAAGTACGAGACAAATTAGTTTAAGATGACTTTTTGATTTTGGAGTTTCCCAATGGCAGTACATCCTGAGAAAGGTTTTCACGGTTTTAATACCACTATCCAAGCAAAGTGCATATCTTAAATTTATTATAAAGCATGATGAGAAAATTTAGAGATAAAAAGCAGTTGAAGTAATGTAAACTGAAGAATTTAGGTTGGCAGAAGAGTATCAGGAAGCCTTGAGGCTCGGCAAGCCAAAACTAAGGAGTCCATATGTCACCCGTCTCAGTTTGTATTTTTCCTAAAACTTTTCAAAATACTTAAGATATCTCTTCCTTATTTTTAAAGTGCAGCCAAATTATTTTTGCTTATCTTCAGGATGATCGTTTGGTCTGTACGCCTTTGAAAGCAGGGAGTATTTTTTCCATAGCAATCTTTATTAGCTTTTTGAAACTTGAGAATGAATAATTGCTAAGAAACAAAGTATAGATGCTTTATTATCTTAAGAAAATTCTAGGTTGGCCTTTTACCCCTTTTCCTGTCTAGTGCTTTTTCCATAAATCAAGTTATCTTCCTCGAAGCAAATTTGATTATTACACTTATGCTGTAAAACCTTTGCTGTTTTCTTAATACAGATGGAATAAAGTCCCATCTCTGTACACAGTCCTTCCCAACTGAGCCCGGACAAGGCTCAGGACGCACTATTCCAGATATGAACTTTGCTATACTGACAATTTTAACCTGAAGGAATTTGAAAAAAAAAAAAAAACACTATAGAGACAGGAAGGTCTCTTTTTCTCCTGCCCTTGTCCCCTAAAGCAAGCCATAAAATGTAGAAAGAATTCTCTGACCATCATCTAAAACAGGTCATAAGACCCTCATGTGAGAGGTGCCCTCTCTATACCGGAAGGAAGAGTATCTTTATCTCTGAAGACACAGGAACCCAAAGAAGAATCTGAACAAACATGCCTTGCTCAGTTTTCCCCAAGCTTATGACCATCAGATCACCTGATGAACTTCTCTGATATTTATTTCTCCATTAAACCTGCATAAAACTATTTGACTTGAATGTTTTCTTGGATGGGTCTTCATATTCTTATGAAGACCCACATGACCCACATACCAAATACCGTATTTGATAAATATGTATGCTTTTCTGTATTTGTCAGTTTTATTTTCAGACCCAGCCAGGGGTCTCTAAGAAGTTTGGTGAAACCTTCCTCGCCTAGAGACTCAGTCCACTTGCGCAAGGGCTCCTGTCTAAAACTATCTCTCCTGGGCTTTACAAACCAGTAAGGTTATATACAGGGCTCTTCCCTAATGTCCAAAAACATAACCAGTTACCTTGGCAGCCAAGAACCAGCTCTCATAAAGTCTGTTTTTTTTCCTAGTAGAATATTCTTTCAGGGAAAACCTGTTTTGACCTAGTCCAAGGGTCACATTTTAGGGCTTTCCTTTGCTTCTCTAGCTGCATCTCTGCGTGCGTGTGTGTGTATACTCATTAAAAATTTGTAGTGAAAAAGGCTGAAATTATTTTATTTTACTAATGTGTAATAATTTCATATGTTCATGAGTAACATTATGATACTTTAGCACATATACACAATGATTAATATATTTGGCCTAACCATTACTTTAAATATTTATTATTTTTATTTGTTTGTGTCAAGAGCATACAAAATCATCTCTAATAGGTATTTTGAAGTATATAATAATTATTGTCAACTACCATTACCCTGGTAGGTTATAAAACATACCTTATTTATTCTATCTATCTACTCTGTACCCAACAGCTCCCTCCCTTCGTGCTCCCGGTGACCCCTGCCCTCCGCAACTTACGGAAACGCTATTCTATTTGTTCTCTAATTCCATGAGATCTAAAATTTAACAGGTCCTTGTATAAATCTCTCCACTTTCTCCAATAGATGATTGATGTTTTCAATTCAATGTAACCAGAACTAAAGAAAACCTATAGAGGAAATGTCATTTCTTATTACATTATAATCATACTTATGTAGTAACAGAGTAGGTAAATGAAAGGGACATACTCAAATTACTGCAGGACTAAATTAGCAAATTGAATAGTTTTGGTGTGTTCACAGAAAAACCGATTAGACCGTGTAACCTCAGGAGAGGCAGGCTCCAATGCTCAAGTTGTCACACAGCAGCCGCCTCTGATCTGAGACATTTCACAGGAAGGAAGGAGAGGGCAGAAACCTTCTACCCAAATACATACCTAAGTTTGCCTTGTGCAAGATAATTCTCCAGCCTTTAGTAACAGACAGAGTTATCACACTGAATCTACCTGTTTTAGTACAAATTATAAGAATAAAATTACCTTCAACATTTACGAAGTTACTAATTTTCTTAAGATCAAATCTTCAAAATTAGCACACAAAAACATTCATTACTAAGCAATAAATGACTACATATATCCTTCTGATGTTCTTCTTACACAAAATTTTCTGGCAAAAGAAGTGAACTTGTGCTGTTTATATTTATCAACTGAGTCTTTTATTCACAACATTAAAAAGACAAAACACCAAGATGACTCATTGCAGGAAAAAAAAATGGTTCAAGAAGTACTGTACCAGGAGTTCTGTGATGAAGCACTTGCCTAACATGCAGAAGGGGCTAGATGCTATCCCAATATCAAAGTAAATAAATAAATAAATAAATAAAGAGTAAAATTAACAGAAGACATGAAAAAAATATCTCAGAGTTAAACATTCCACTCTCCACAATTATAATTCTCTTCCAAGAATTCAAAAGTGAAGTGTATGTTACCCCAAAATAAATAAACACATACCCATATAAAAACAATGTAAAAAGACACTATTGTGGGAAAGGACTCATTAGAAAATGAGGATTCTTGAAAATTAGAGTATAACTGGGAACTTTCAAAAAGTATATTAGGGTGCTGGGTATAAGTAAAGAAATTTTCATATAAACATATAGCTCCAGTTTCAAAGATTAAATAATATGTTTATATCTGAGAAATAAAAACTTAAGAGACATAGACGCTCAGGAGATGTAGTAAGAGAAAGTACCTAAGAAGAAGTGATATAAAAAAAATAAAAGTAACAGAGGGGGAAAAATAAACAGAAAAAAATGGGTGAAATAGAAGGGAGCAGCAAACTCATCCCAGCTAAGGAAATCCCCAAGCACTAGCTGGGGAACACAGTAACTGAGCACAGTTACAACTTTCAGTCTCATGACCAGTAATAATAGGTGGGCATATGATAATAGCAGTTTCAAGTACACAAAAAGTCATCTCTTGTTTTGTTTTCTTAAAAAAAGAGGTCATTGTGGTTTCTTTTCTTCTTTTTCTCTCTCACTCATTCTATAGAGCTGGGCTTCAAATCCCAGGCCTTGTACACAGTGGATTGTGATTTCTTTTAAAACAACAGAAAAGAAATTGAAGAAAGAGAAACAACAGAATCCAGCAAATAGTATATACAATCAACACAAAAACACAGTGAAAAGAAATTTCTTTGGAGTAGATTCTGTGGCTTATGAGAGAAAAAAGTGTCAAAGTCAGAGCTTGAGTTTGGAGCGCTTTGCCTAACATGTTTTCAAGAACAAATGGATAAACTCCCAACATAGAGCAGAGTTGAAAGGCAGGATGGTTGTGAGTCTGCAATAAGGATTAAGCTGTTGCTATCGACTAGCAACCAAAGAAGAAAATCGGAGACTCATGGACTACAACGACCTGTACAAGAAAACTGTAGATCAAGTGGGAAGAAAAATGCAATGCTCAGTGACACCGAGCAACTTACGAAGTCTAAAGAAACAGCTGCATTTAAGCATCAGACCTAGAACACCATCTGTCAAGTGGGCTGAGTTTACTGAAATCCATTACACTATTGGGTTCTATGATGATTCTATGGTTTAAATATCACAGTAATAATATTGACAGCACTCATTGCTTTTGAGTTTTAGCATATAGAGTATAGACAAAATATTAAATATATAAGTAGTCATTATAGTACAAAGTTTAATGGCTCAACTAACAGATCTAAATGAAGAGGGAAGAGTAAGAAGGAACATGAGTGAAGAATTGCTAATTTTGTTGTCTTAATGAGAAACAAAGAGAGAATGTCAACTTAGGTTAGTGAAAATAGAGTGTAATATTAATACTAACCCGATTAATAAAAATTTTAAAGGGGAAATAAAGAGAACATGTCAGCAACTTTATATGAAAAAGTAAAAAGATATTTTAAGTTGACCATTGGAGGTTTACAACTGTCACACAGTCTTAAGTTGTTGATGTGAAATAGAGGTAAAAATGTGCAGTTTTCAGGGTTATTAGCAGGACGCTGGTAGGTGGATTCTGTGAAAGGACATTTTGTTTTTGTTGTCTGTTTAAACAGTGTCTGTAAAAATTTAGAGATTTGACCGAAGAACTCAGATTTCCAACTTTCCTTGGGGGAAAAATATGAAAGACAAACTGTATTTTATCTTAAAAACAGTTGCCTGCCAATGGAGAGCAGCCTTCCTCAGACGGAGCCTGTGCTATCCGTTGAACTCACTTCCCAGCCCCCTGGCTATGTTATTCTCACGGAGCTTTATCTGCATACTTTACTCACCTGGCCCCTATGAAATTGGAGTTTATGACTTCTCCTTGAGAGTTATGAAGTTAAACATCTGGAGCACTCCACGTGGTTCAAGGTTGGGACCCCTGGGGAAACGGGATCAAGGGTGGGAAGGATGTGGTTTAGCAGATAATAATCTTCCATTTCTACCTTCCCGTAGAGTGTAAAGCAACCCTTTTATTTCTCCCTCTTTTGGGCATGTGTGTGTATATGTCTATGTCTTGGCCAGTCTTAGTGCTGGCAGTAGACCAATTCAGTGAATGTTCAAGAAGGAACGAAGATGTCCTATGCCCCCTGATGGGTCGAACAGAAGCAGAAAGTGGCTCTCAAGGAAGCAATTCAGGGGTCCATCGGTGTCAGAAAAAATAATAAAACCAAAACCAGAACAACGTATCTGCTTGGAGGAAATAATGAATGTTTTCCTGATCCTGATTTTAGCAGACTTTAAGCTCTCACAAATAGCCATGTGCTCCTTTCCTTACCTTCCTCAGTCTTCGTTGTGACAGGGCACGAGTAGTCCTGGAATCTACTTACTGGCTTCCAACAGACTGGGTGTAATCCGCTCCAATGCAGGTACCCTTTCAGAGGTTCCCTTCCAAACATTGTTTTTCTTCCTCAGTACCTTGAAGGCTAAGTGTTTTGGATAGGCTGGATAGAGGAAGCCCCGGTGACCCACATTGTAGTGTGATGTGAGCACCAGAGAAACCTTTGTTGTGTGAAGCTGCTGACATTGTGGGTTTGTCTGTTACATTTTTTGTTGTTTTCTTAAACCAGTGGCTTGCAAATCGAGTATATTTGACATCACGAGGAGGGCTCATTAAAACACAGATTGCCAAAAGTTTTTTTTTTTCCTATAGTTTTGCTATATCTTTGTTGTGATTGTTAAACCTGGCCTTACCCACCAGTTCACATTAGAAAATAACTACAAGCATGCAGTTCAAAAGACTAGTAAATTTGGGAAAGAAGAAGAAAAAAATTAAATTTCAAATGCCTTAGCTGAATATTGGAAGGTGCATACTTGTACATCCACTCTGAGTTAGAGTGGTGACTGAAGTGAAATGACTTAGGTGTGGAAGATTAATATGTTAAACACTGCATGGTTTCTCTGACTTTGAAAACCCAGAACACAGACATTCTTTGGAACCATATGAAGTGATAGCCGGAGCTGGGGGAAGGGACAGGGAGGGGGTGGGAGGGTAAAAGATGGAAAGGGATTGTGAAGTCGATGTGATACATAGGTGTACGAAACACCCAAATTCATTGTAAATACTATGTAGTACATTTGTATATTAATAAAAATAATGGAGAAAAAACACAGATTGCTCACAGGTGTCTTGCTATTTAGTATTTAGATTCAACCGGGCTGCCCGGAAGTGAATGAATCGAAACAACAGGTGAGCTAGAGCTTCTGAGGCCTCACAGAAGGGTGCCCTAATTGGAACTGAGGTGATTATGAGCAATAGGGAAAGTGATGACTAAAGTTACCTTGAAGTGCCACATTAGCTGCAGCATGAGTATGATCTCGGAAATCAGAAGGCAGACCTCCGCCTCCTCTGAGGTCACCCCAGTTGAGCAAAAGTCTGGGTCAGAGTATAGGTGAAACATTAGGAGAGAGGAGATAACCAAACAGTGCGAACAATGGATCAGCGACACCACCAGGGGATCACAAGTCAGAATCAGGAGACACGTCACCAGCCCACCCGGGCGTGCCCACTCTAGCGGTTCTTCATTTCGAGGGAGGTACCATAGCAAGATGTCAGAGAAAGGAAAATGCTGGGCAGGAGTCTTGGGAAGAGTGGAAGGAAGCGAGACTTCTAATGACGCGGGAGTGACAAACGCAGCTCTAGAGATTCAACGTAGCTTTAAACAAAACTAAACTTACTTCTTTTAAATTTTCAGATATGAAACATGGGCCTCTCTCGAGTGGGTGGGGCTTTCTGCAGGATTTTTCACAGTGGTGTGATTGTACTATATTGCCAAATCTGTCTCTATTCCACTAAAAAAAAAAAAATGTGGTTTTGCATGCCATTCCACAATACAATCTTATAAGACTCTGAAAATACTAACTCAAAATGTGGCACCTTGGCATGAGGAATGCTTTGAACTAAAGGACAGGGGCTTAGAAACAAGATCTTTCCATCCTTCTTCTGCCCTGATGTTTCCTCTTTCCTATCTCCCCTAAGGCAGGCTGTAAATACGAATTCCTCCTCCCCTAGGTAGGTCATAGCAACTAGAACCCCTCTCCCCCAAAGCCCCTAGAAATATTACTCCAACATCCTCTGGCCTTTTTGTGTAAGAGTTGACCACAAAGAAATTCTCTGACTTGATAGTGGGTCATAAGACCCTCATTCCAGGAGGGGTCCTGCCCTATACCCAGGAGAAAAGAATACCACATAGGAAGGCCAAGAAGAATCTGAACAGACAGGCCTCGCTTGCACTCTATTACCACTTGATCACACCTTTTTTGGAACAACATTTCTACATAACTTTATTGAAACTAAGCACAAAAGTAATCTATTTTTCTTGAATATTTAGCTCCTTGGGTCTGAAGTCTTCCGTGTCGCATAAAACTTTGATTAAACCAAGTTGTTATCCTTTTCTTAAATTTTCCACCTTTGTTAGTTTTCATTTCCAGATATAGCTTGGAATCCTGGAAGACTTGAGGAAAATTCCTCTCAATAACACTGTCCCCTTTTCAATACATTCTATCGCCAGACAGACAAATGTGTCTTTCTACATAGAAAGTTATTTTTAATTTAGGATTTGGCTTTATAATCTTGAATTTGTTAATTGTCTAGCAGTAATATAATAATAAATTATTCTTGTTATTCAGAAGCTACTTTTTTTATTACATTCTCTTCTTTTGTAGATTTGATCACAGAAGTAGTCCTTCCTGGACATCGTTGCTAACGTTCCTGAGGAGAACTTTGCTCTCGTAGGTTATTAATTGGAAGTTTAATGAGAATAGTTTGATTACACTGTTTGATTTTTCCATTCTATTTGCAACCCAATGAGATGTACCCTCTATGTTATTAACTCTTCTCATTTAAATTGTTGTCTTCATTGGGTAGCACCCACTTATCCTAATATTATATGTAAAAAAAATCTGCATTTACTCTGCACTTTTGAAAAAATTTCAATATAGGATATGATGAGCTAAAATGAATCTCATTGAAATTTGAATTCTAAAATTTTAAATATTTCAAATTATTTCACCTTTATCTCATTTATATTATTTTTATAATAAATATTATTAGCCATCTCCTACTTAGGAAGCATCGTGCTTGATGCTGGAGAAGATTGAATAACCAGAAAAGAGGGTCTTTTCTTCATAGAACTTAGAAGTAAAGGAAAGACAAAAATAGCTATTATATTAGTAGCAAATAGGGCAATCTTTAAGGAAAGTCTAAAGTAAAAGCTATGTAGCAGAGGGCAGATTGTTTGTAAAATGAACCGATAAGAGTTTCAAAGACATCTGGACTAATTTTGTGAGAAACTGAGGATAGCGACTATAAAGAAAGAAGGGGTAGAGGAAACAAAGGAGGCAGCACTATAATATATTTAAGAATTGTGACTAGCTTAGGAGAGTGGTAGGAAAACCGTGTAGGGTCTCATTAGTGAAAAGGCTGAACAAAGGTAAACTGGTGTCTGATTATAGATGTGAAATAGAACTTTCAAGATTGTGGAATTTGCCCTGTTGTCCCTCAGGCTACGATGGAGAAATGAGAAAATTATAGTTTTGTTTTAAGTGGATTGCTCTTCAGGAGATGATGGCTATGAACAAAATGTATTAAAGACAAGTCTGAAAATAGAATTGATGATACGTGAATGAGAGAAGTATTACATGGGTTGAAGCAGAGGAGGAAATGAAAAATGACTGCAGTCGAGAGCCTGCTTTACCTGGGTGAACGACAAATCCATGCACAGCTACAAGGAAGTCAGGCAAGGGGGATGGAGCATAGCTGTTCCCCAGCTTCTCTGAGGCAGTAGGATGGCAATTGCAAAGCCAGCCTGAGAAATTTAATGAGACCTGTCTCATATCAAAAACTCTGAAAAAGTGTTGTGGGTGTAGTTCATTGCTAGGGCACTTACCCAGCTGGTGAGAGGCCCTGGGTTCGAGTTCCAGTATAAAGTACATGGTGAAAATGAGGAAGTAAGTCAAAAGAAGAGCTTGTTCTGGAAAAGAAGTGGTCAGACTTTTTGTCAATGGAATATATCATAGGAAATGCACATCAGATAAATGTAAACATGGATCTGTAGTTTAATGGAAGGCTAGGGATTAGTGCTAAAGATTTGGGGATGATTAAAACTGGGTAGTATGGCTATAGATGATTAAATCATCCAATAAAAGAATAGTTATAGAAAGGTGAAAGTTCCTTACACCTAACAGTACCCAATTTATTTCCTTCATGCTAAATTAAAACACTGAGGCTAGTCAGAATATCCACAATAAGTGAATGATCAACAGTGTTACAGAAAGCAGTAGATGAAGATATTTCTGTTTGCATTTGTGATCGAAGCCGTGATTGAGAGACTCTGTATAAGTTGCCTCTGTTTGCTCAGGTCAAGTATAGATGTGGCAGCTAACTAGGTTATCTGAAAAAGCCAAAAATCAAACTGGATAACTCTTGACTCCCAAATCTACCTGGGTGGTGAATTATTTATTTGGATTTTTAAGAAACTGGCTACATTGTTCATAGCTCCATGTCTTCTAAGCTAATTTCTAAGCTCCTTAAAGATAAGGCATCGGTCTTACGAGTAGCCAGTCCATACGAGAAGCTTAATAGTTTTTAAAATTTACTGGTGGAATGAAAACTGGTCCCTACCATTTATGAGTAATGAAAGAAAACAACCAAAGATTCAGCACAGTACGTGTTTTAGGGCCAGAAGAATGATAAACGAGGGTGATCTAGCGATCAGAGATATAATTTGGAGGCCCTTGGATTTAACTATGAGTCAGCCTTCCTGTTGCTACTACACAGACGTGTTTTCTGAACTCACTCTCATTCTCAATTGACAAATGAGTTTGTAGACACAGAGATTAGGTCACTTCTAGAATACGAGTGTGTCAGCAAATGATCAAATCCTGCAGAAACAAGTTTATTATGAGCTCCGTGCCTACACCCAAGTAGAGAAAGCTAGATTTCCTCAACACTGTGACTTCACCTAAATGATGAGTTGGTCCGGTTTTCCCTCAGGTTAGGTTTTCATGAGCAACAACCCAAGAGAAACGTGCACTTTTCAGTGTCAAAGATTTGCAACTGCTGTTATCTTTTTTAAAAATCAAAAAGGTATTTGTCTTAATTTAAAAATAAATGGGAATTTTTAGGTGAGAAGATCAAACATTTCTCCTTCACCTTTACCTAAAAATAAACATATATGGTCCTGTGAACAAATGTAAGACACATATATTTGTGTTTTATCTACTACTTTGAAATTAGTAGGCTGCTTCCATTTGTGAAAGGTGTATTAGATATTGATTTAAAAGGCCTTTTTTTTTTAATGATGGATTAAGGGTTGAACTCAGGACTTCTTGCATGTTAGGCAAGTCCTCTAACACGGAGCTATAAAACTCAGGGTATCAGTAAGATTCTCAGGCTGTCCTTGAACTTGTGCCACCACACCTGGCTAAAAGGTGTGTTTCTTGAATAATGGTCATGAATGAGTTGAGGCCGGAAGTTACCTTACAGTTTCTTTTTGGCTTCACAGAAATCCTGAAACAGGACACAGAGAGTTAACATGAGGCCCAGCCAGTTCCCTGCTGATCCGGTAATGACTGAGAGCTACAGCTGAATGTCAATAACTCCTTGTGAACTCGGGTAACCCAGCTGAGCCCTGGCTTGCCAGAACTGGAGGAGGTAATCAGCTTGACCTGTGCGACCTTCCTGAGGCTGTGCTTTGTCCTGCCTGGAGAAACCTCTTTGCATATGACTCCTACACGCTGCTCAGTCAAAACCCTGTTAGAAGAACTGGACCTGAGTCAGACTGAAGAAGCCACCTAATGTAAATTAGCCAATGCTGGTTATAGGGTGCAAAATATAGTCAGTGCTCTTAAAAAAAAAAGTGAATGGAAACACATCCTGAAAATCTCAAAAAAAAAAAAAAAAAACCGGGAACTGCTGTGACATCTGCCTTTCCAGGGTTATTAAAATAAAGTGAAGGTTATATAACAGTCTGTCAGCATTTCATATTTCTTCGCGGAGTTACGTTTCATCAAATGCTTTCACCTTCCTGGGTTTGGTAAATTGATTTCTCTCTGTTTCGTTGCTTGCTGGCCACTATTTTTATTGTGTAGCCCGAAGCACCTTCTATACACAATGTGTAGGTGCGTACCTTTTGGATTAAGAGGACATTTTGCGACATACTCAATCGTATTTCTAAACAGCCATTTTAGCCTTCTTCTGTTCAATAATAATTTAAAAAAAAACTTGAATGATCACTTAAACTTCTTTTAGGTCCTATGTGTCTAAATATATTATTATTAAAGAATGTCATTTTTCATGAGCTAAAATATTGCATGTTTTTTGCCATGATACCACACAACTCACATAAACAGGTACACAATAGCACACAAGTATTCCAATGGAAGTAACAGTGATTTGTATAATAAACGTTAACCTTTTGTGAACTATGTGAATCTGTAACAAGCATGGTCTATATTCTCAATAAAATAGGTCCTGAGTGTTACAAAAAGATGTAGTTCACTTCAAGTCACAATGCCACTAAAATGCTTCAAGTCAAAGGGACACTATTCCATCAAGGTACTAGAGGTTTTAAAGCAAATTTACTACCCAAATATATTTATTATGCATGCACAAACTTTTAATACTGAGAAATCCTTGACCATCACTGATGAATTTTGTCTGGGAAAATTTTACATGCTGTATTTAGTTATTATAATCATAGCTTTATTATAGTAACTTGGCTATAATAAAAAGCTTATTAAGTAATCTCTACAAAAATGCACCTTTTTACCAAAAGCCGCCAACCACTATCTATAGTTTCTGGATTAAAGGGACAAAGAAGATGGAAGATACAGTTTCAGGGTGGGCTGATGGAAAAAAGCAAGGCTGGAAATCATTACCTGTGACCAAATACTACAAAATACAGTGCTGTTTGTTCCGTGAGCAGACACATGTGGTTGAATAATGCAGAAACGAAAGAAAGAGACTGTAGCCAATTCTACATGAAGTTTAACATCATACTGTCAGTTTGAACCTAAGAGAAACAGCTCAGTTACAAACCCTAAAAAGAGCTGAGGCAACAGACGGTCGAATGTGGGAAATGACACCTATACATTCAGCCACAACTGTCGAACACACGCACAGAAAGACAACAGGTCAACTTCCTTTCCTCTAGATTTGCCTGTTTCTGGCTCACATATCTTGTAGCTAAAAACACCTCAGAACAAAAACCTAAAGAAGGCTGATTTTTCAAAACATTTTACTGTGTGCCCACGTATGACTGTGTATTAAGATAATGAAATGTATTTCTCTCACTGACTAAAAAAAAAATTAAGATTACATCACATGATAACTAGTTATTTTAGCTAAGTCTAAATCTATGTTTAGAGTTCGCCTCCTGGTGTCACGTGCTTGTTTTGCCCCCACAACACTCCTCTTTACAGAGATTTGGAGGATTCATGAGTGTGCAAGCAAATCTAAAAAGCAAGACTGCTTTGTTTAGCCAGATTGCATCACTGCAGCACAGGTGACCATCACTGTTTTGTTTGAAGTTTCTGTTTTCTCTTGAAGCTTACTTCATCACTCCCGTCTATACTTTCCTGAAAGCAGAGGGTCTTTGTCAAAATTTTCCAGATAAATCAAAAGCACTTTGTGGGTGAGAACAGTATGCATTACATTGGAATGAGACCTACTTACGTGTTACTCTCCAAAATGAGTTCCTGCTGGCTACGATGACTAAAAGACTTGCAACCTTAAATGAATGAAGAAGTCTCACAACTTGCTCGAGTAACCAGGTTAAAATAACAAATGCATCATCGCTCTGCATAGGTCCTTCTGCCCGCAGCCAAACTAGTTTGCAGAGTTTATCTACAAAAATGTACTTTGAGAGTGAACTTTAGCAATTTTATAAAACAACCATTGTATTATACACAATGCAATGTGTACCCCATTGACATGCTCAAAGCTTTTGTAACCCCCACATCAGACACTGTGAAAAGCACAGTGGAAAAAAGATATGAAGACCTACTGAAGAAACTGTATACAATAAAATAGTAGTTAAGAGTGCAATAGAGCTTTGAGCTAAGTTCTAGGAGTATCTAAAACTTTAAGATGGGCAAATTCTTATATTTGAGTGACTAAGTAAGTGATTCCTACCAGAGGTGACACTGAGGCCTTCTAGGATTGTATTAAATAGGATACTGTAAACAGTTGATGAATACCTTGAAGGCAGGGAGACAGTACACAAACTCCTTGGGAGAGGCTGGAGCATACCGTAGGTCAAAGACAGGGCAGAAGATTGGTTGATCACGTTTTAAACGTGTTTATGATGAAATATTGCAAGATCTCACAAAAGGACTGCATAATAAAATGATCCCTCAGGTCTCTGTCACTAACTTTATCAAAATCTTGACCCATTTGTCCATCGACACTGTGT
The DNA here is from genome assembly GCA_004027205.1 of Ctenodactylus gundi. Lineage (NCBI taxonomy): Eukaryota > Metazoa > Chordata > Mammalia > Rodentia > Ctenodactylidae > Ctenodactylus > Ctenodactylus gundi. The sequence continues at coordinate 221,413 of PVKB01001516.1, forward strand.
TTCTGGGAATTTTTAAAGTGCATTTCATACATCTGTTAAATATTTTTAAATTGTTGCACATTTTATTATATTATTGTCATGCCGCTATCATTAAGTTAGGGTCAAGTCTACAATATTACTTAACACAAGCTCCTATTAAAATTTTCCATTTTTCCCCAAATCATTTTTTGTATGATGGGTTTATTAAATGGAAAAAAGACTTTCACGAGATGGAAAATCATTCCCTGGAGTCAAGTAGCATTTCAGAGGCAACGGGGCTCTTGGAGGGCCTAGGACACATCAATATCTTTGTTAAACCACAATGGCTGTAGCAGAATATCTGGCTCAGAATTGACTCTGCACAGTTCCAAGTGGATAGTTCATTTTATTCTATTAACTCAAAAATGTTTATTGTGATGAATTGAATGAATGATAGTTGTTAGGGAAGGTGGCATTTCCTCAGTACTTTGTTTTAACACAACTTTAACGGCCAGAGAGTTTCTAACAAGTCTGTCCGTAATATAGGCAATCAACGCTGTTGTGTCCAACTGACCACAGACCAGAAGCTAGAAGTTTTATAGGATAGAAATTCTCAGTTTATAGATTTTCTGAAATGAATGTCTTTGAGCTTTCTGGGCCCAATCTATACACACTCTTGAATATCTAAAGAGACTCTATGTTGATTAGACTAACCTCAAAAATATCTTGTTTGACAAGGCAAATTGTCTCCTCTGGTGCCTAAAGGATTTGAAAAATCCTTGACTAGTGCATCGGTAGATATTATCTACATTTCAAAGGCTATGAAGCCATGGTGCCGCTTGAGTGGCTCATACACTAGTCAAGTTCTCTAAGCTAATTGTGGAGAAAAACAAGATTTAAAATAATCTCTGGATACTAACAGCAACACTAATGGTTTTAGGCTTCTTACTGGTCTCTTGTTTTCTGTTTGTATTCTAGCATGCTCTGTTTCATTTGTTCTGCAGCACTGAATCTCTGAGTAGAAGGATCTGGAGGATCCCACACTGTGAGGCTGGGCAGAGACAATAAACTTCATGTAGCTTGAAGCACTTGCTCGAGTTGCAACCTCATCTTCCTATTATTTTTATAGATTCTTCACACTCCATTATTATTTTAAAGATTCAAGGAAATAAACAGAATTATGCCTCCCTCCACCCCGACACTGAGTAGATCCGTACAGGTAATTGATAATCTAAGAGTGACTTCAAAATTTGTTATATAATTTTTGTGTATATAATTGACTCAAAGCCAAAAATGTTCAAGAATTGTTTGAAAAGTTCTCGTGTTCATTTTTTTGGTAGTATCTATGATAAGTATACATAACTCTACATAGAGATAAAGAGCAAATATAAGTACTGTTTTATGCTATGATAGCAATAAATTTTGGTATAAAAATACTTATAATAGTAAGTTGTAGTAATGAAACAGAATTCATAGACCAACAATTAGTTTGGGTTAAATTATTCCAAAGCAAATTATCTTTAGTCAGTTATTATGAATCAATGTATATGGTTCTTATATTACCAATATATGAGCTATCAGCTCTACATTTAGCCTTGTGTCTAATTCCTGGTGTGATACATTTTTTTTAAATTCAGTTTATTATCTGGCTCTTTTATCTAGTGTTACATTAGCCTCCAGTTTTGTTTTACTTCTTCCTTGAAACTGTTTCATTATAAAAGATCATCTAAATTTTTTGAAAATGGAATTGTTTTTGCATAAGTGCTCTTGGAAAAGATTGCAACATAGTCAAGTGCTATAATTCCTAAAACCTAAGGAAACTGGGGAAAGATATGAATTAAGATTCCTTTGGATTTTCTTTCATCTAAAAACCCCAGAAATTCAATTGTAGAATCGATTGTTTCCACTTATGAGCCGACCTTGTCTTTGGGGACTATATTTAGTTCCAAAATCTCATTGCAATAGCTTCTGATTGAGATCACACTCTGCCTTTTCACACAGTCCTCTCTCAGGACACTCCACTGAGATAGGTGCTAATTTTGATCCTTCTTTATTTCTTACAAGTGGAATTAGAGCGGGATTGTTAAACCAGCTCCCCCCCCCCCTTCTTTTAAATTAACTTTTGGCACTTTGAACATTCTTGAAAATGAAGAAAATTTATCCACCAAGACCAGGGAATTGTGTAGATTTAAAATGCTGACTTTTTTGTTTTCTTAAAAAAATAGATTTTGTTAATTGCTAACATCAATAGAGATTATGATGACACTGAAAATATTCTTTTAAGAAATTGAAGTAATAAGTACTACTCATATGACTGGAGCTGTTGTATTTTAAAATAAAGTGAAGGGGTTTTAGAACAGTGATTTTAAGCCCTACGCTATTAGGGTTTTAGAAAGAACACATGGTACTTTGACGAGGAGGTTCAGGAAAGCAAACCTGCCTTACAAAAAGATGGTATTTTGGTGAGATGCTGAGAATCACATGGTCAACTGCATCTTACCACTTTTACATTCACCAGAGTGGAACACGGTGCCTTGAGTAGCAAAATTGTTCGATAGCATTTTGAGGCATGAAGAGTTTCAAGTTTATTCTGAAAGGAAAATACAAGTTTATATGGCATGGTGTTTCCCAGAAGCTCTTATTTTCAACCACTTGAAACTTCTTAAAAACGTCAGAGCTTTATTCCTAAAATATCAATCTTAGACTTAATCACTTTCGGTGGTTTCCATTCACCCACTGGATATGATTTGGCTTCACAGCACGACCTAGAAAGTACTTTCCACTGCTTTGGATTGCAACTTTGCCTCCTACCCCCACTGGCCTCTGTTTCAACCCCCAAATAAAAAAAAAAAAACATGTGGCTTTGAATTCTCCATCTGCGTTGTGTGTGTTTGGTCTCTTGCCTTCTTTCTCTTCACGTGACTAATGGCTACCTTTCGTTTGATAGCAGCCGGCTCAGACCTTGACTTCTGTTAGAAGCTCTCATTGAAAACCAGCCTCCTGCAGCCTGGCTTGTGTCTGTAGTCCCTAAAGTTCTCAGTCCCTGTAGATAGGTGATATTTTGTCTTCGGTTTCTGTGTTCTGTTCTCTCAAGGCCCTAGATCTTTTTCCCCTTTGGTTCCAAAAGATTCAGCATCACAGGCTTGCATACACAATGGATACCCAAACGTATTTGAGGGGAAATATGAAAGAAGAAGGAAGGGAAGAAAGAAGAGGAAGAGAGATGACTACTAGACAAGATCATTTCCCTGGCAAGCTAGAGTACAAAATAAAAAATGGACTCTTCTTCAGTTTTGGGGATAAGTAGGGGGCAGGAATAGGCTTTTCTTCCACTGCAGGCAGATGAGCAAGGCCTGTTACTCCCTAGGTCTCTGAACTCTAAATAGAAAATAATGCTCGGGTTTTTGTTTTGTTTTGTTTTATTTGTTTGTTTTTCCACTGGGCCTTGAATACAAATGATAAAGAATTAATTTTTATATTTTGTAACTTGTCCATAAAGCTTAATAGTGATAACTTTTATATGCCTCTTTTTAATGACATGACTTTTTAAAAAGCAAAACTTTTATTAAAGACTGAAGTTTTAAATTGAAGGCATATTTTCAAGTTTGACTCTAGAGTCAGACAAAAACCTAAATCAGAAACAACCCAGCCCTTGGACTATAATATTTTGTTTAAATATTAAGTAAAAGTTAATTACTTTTCAGCTTTGGATGTGTCTTGGGATCATGTGATCAGTCCATTTGACTTCCTCTTTACCATGGGCTACAGCTCTTAACTATTTATGGGCTTCACTCATCTGCAAGCTCAGCCAAACTGAACTGCTCCCAAGACTGTGGGATTTTAACAGAAGTGAGTGGAACTTTCTTTAACCACAGTTTCACCCAGAGATATTTGGATATCATGCTTCACAATATGTAAATACAACATGTTTTTTTAGAAAAATACAAACAGCTAATGATGCTTACTGCAAAATATAAAATGCATGGTACTATTCCTAAGGGAAAAAGATCAGTTCCAGGAATAAGGAGAGAAGTCGAATGAAATATAGGGAATTATCAAAAACTATCAGTAGATAACGATGGTCTTTGTTATTCACGCCTCCTCTATTTATCCAAACTGCCTGGATTATCAGAGACCTCAATAAATGCACATGTGAATAAATAAGTCAACAAGTGTCAGGGCAGCACAGATTAGCATTTGTCCTCTCTGGACAGTCGAAGCAAAGTCCTTTGCCTCAACTGCTCACGTAGCCTAGACCTTGCTTTCTTTGTAATGACACCCTTCACCTATTTGCAACCTTTCCACTGATAAACACTGAGCCTACTCATCAGGAAACCTGCCTATCAGTCTGATCAAGGAACCCTGTCCAAGGCCGCTCAGTCCAGGGACATCTAACCCAGAGCAAGGAGTCTGAGACAAAAATCTCCAGAAAGTCGGGCTTAGATTCCCAGTTGGTGGGCCTACTGGACCACGTTACACCACAAGAATAAACACAAACAGGGGGGTTATTCCTAGGCTGACTAAGCTTGCTTACCAGTACGTTTCCGAAACTCTGTTGCCCTGATTTCTTTTTCCTGTTTTCAAACTGTAAACATTACTGTTTTCTCTCTCCCTTAGTCTATTCCTTTTATCATTTTTTTTGCTTGAATTAGATTTCATAGCAAAATAATATTTTTTTTTAAAAAAGGATCAAGGAGTGGGCCATTTGAAAGCATGTTTCTGTCAGGATATTTTAGTAAAATGGACATATTACCATAAGTAATAATGACAAAGTCTATCAAGTACTTTGGGAGACTGAGGAAGCAGGATCGTAAATTTGAGCAGGATTAACTTAGCAAATTTTATTTGAAACTTGTTTCAAAATAACAAAAGGTTGGGATATAGATCAATGCAAAGGTTCCTTGTTTCAACTCTCTCTCTCTCTCTCTCTCTCTCTCTCTCTCTCTCTCTCTTTCTCTGTAACAAAAATGACAATGATGATAGAAAAAATAAAATGTGCTTTGAGCCCAAAACTGCTTCTAATCCTTCCCATATATTTTGGGCCAATGAATTTCAAAAAAGTGCAGAAATGATAGAAGCTGGATATCAGTGAGTTGTATTTCTTCACCTCAGATGCAGTGGTGACTTTGCCCAGATTTTCAATGTTGTAAATGAGATCTTGTATTTTCAAAGTGTCCATTTAAGTACAAGGTAGGATGATAAACACACAGGATTGTGGCGCACGACCAATTTGCAAAAACAAAAAGGAATAAACAAAGCTAAAAAGCCTAGAATTAAAGTTAGAAGATGAATTAAAAACATCTTGATTGCTAATACTTTAGGGAAGACAGATTTTTTTTTTTTTTTAGGAGAACAAGAAGATACAGAAACTACGCTTGAAATTCTGAAGTGGATCCTAAGCATGTAGAAAATTTGAGGTTAATGGCACTGGCTTATTTATATCTAATTTCATTTACTTTATTCATTGATATAGGAATTATAGGCTTATTCTAATAGTGCAATTAAAAGCTATGGTCAGGTCAATATTTGGCTTGCTAATGTAATGAATATACAACATTCCTACCAGGAATTACAAATGTATTTCTTGGAGAGATATACTTGTTATCCTCATTCTGTAAAATTTCCAGGATTTCTTTTCCCTCTCACTCATTCTTGACTTCTCTCAGCCGTAAAATCTGCGTTCTACATTTGAAACTGGTAGAAGAGATGTTTACCCATTGCAACATCTAACTGGCCATATGCCGAACTGGTTCTATGGCCAATGGAGCCATATCCTGTGTCCTGTTCCTTGCATGTCTATTACCTGTGGCTAGAGGTCTCTGCTTGGGCTCAATGGCAGTGACCTCTGTGTGAGTAACCTGACCATGAGCCCTGATCCCATGGGTGGGGCCGGACTGTTGCAGTCCACACCCACATTGCCTAATCTCTCTGACTTCAGTGGAATTTAGAAGGAAGAAATAGGGTGATTGTTACCTCAAAAGGAAGTATAGGAGGAAACAGGAGGAAGATGGTCAAGTAGCTCTAGGGTTATAGGAGTCCCTGACCCTGATATGCCCCACTTGAGAAAGTCAAGGCACCTCAGTTCTTATGGACAGCTAACAGGACAACAGAATTTTTGAAGCAGAAAACACATGCTCAGTCTGTAAGTTTGCCTACAAGAAATAATTTAAGAGCTAAATCCTTCTGGATAGAAGAGGAAAGGGGGACCTCATAGGAGCCCCAGTAATATTTGTAAGGGACTATTGAAGCCAAGCTCCCCTGGGATATACTCTTGCTTTTATCTGATTTCCTTCCTAATTCGTTGGAATGAGTCACAGTCTCAGGCGGTGGGGGGAGACAGGACAGCAGGCTGCTGACTTATTGCCCTACATGACATTTTTGTCTTAGTTGTCTGCAAGAATGTTTTTAAAGTCTTAATGCTTAGATCATCCTCTTTTCCCCTGGCTAAGAAAGGAAACCCCACAATCGCACATAAAAGAAGTCTCATGAAACTTTATAATATTGTTTGTCAAAGAATATTATTTTGTGGGTCTGGAGGAATGGCTCAGTGGTTAAAGCACATGCCAACTAAGCACTATATCTAGGGCTAAGTATCCAAGTTCTATTCCCCAGCACCACATAAGCTGGTTGTGGTGGTGCATGCCTTAATCCCACCACTCAGGAGGCTGAGACAGGAGGACTGCAGTGAGTCCAAGGCCAGCCTGGGCTCCATAGTGAGTTGAGGGCCAGCCTGGGCCTCAGAGCGAGATCCTGTCTCAAAAAAAGAGTATTATTTTGTGTCTTGTTGTCACAGGTACCAAGTGGCTGAAAGTCAACTAACTATGCAATCTTAAGTAGAAGTTCCCTCAACCAAACCAGTCATGGCCTTCAAGAATGGACACCCAGGAAAAAGGGCTAATGAAGCTCTGAGTCTTTAGTAGGCATAAAGAAAAACAGAGGCAGCACTGTTTTCCTAACAGCATTTCCCAGAGGTTCACTTTTTTCCCCCATTTTATCGATATGTATAAGTGCAAAATTTAAGGTTTACAATGAAGTTGAGCATTTTGTGCACATGCGTACCTTGTCAACAAACTGGATGGGCTTGTCTGTTTTTGGTACTTGGCTATTTCTTTGATTTCTCATAGTATACAGAGAAAATTGTGCTACAGTGAATGCAATAATAATGAGATTCACTTGGTTCAAAAGGCTAAAGAGAGGGAAGCCTTCCCAGCTTCGCATCCATGTTCCTTTCTCCGCTTCCTTTTACCTTTGGCTTCTTGGTGTGCAGGGCTTTACTTCAGCAGCATTCAAACATTTTTTAAAAATGGCAAATTTACTACTTTTCCATGTCCTTCACAAAATCTAATTTCATGAAAAACAATTATATTTCATGATTCGCTCCTCGTTCATCCGTTTAGGAGACCTGTGTTTAGGGCTTGCTTCGCAGTGGGCAGTATGCAAGGAGGAAGAATGCAAAGATGAAAGGACAGGCCTCTGCCCTGGAGAGGCTCCTGGTCGAGCAACAGAGAGAGACATGGAAGCAGATTCTTTGGTTATGAATCATGACTCACAAGCTGAAGTGTGTGTGCAATACGTGTCGCTTGTCTTTTTTTTTTAAGGTGTTTAAATGCTACTCTGAACTTTCTTTCTGCCGGACAGCTGCAAAATTCAGTCACAGTTGTTATTACATGTCATTCTTGCTTTGTTCTAATATTCAAAAATTCTGTGGTTCTTCACAGTCCAAAGGATTGTGAGGGTTACTCTACATGGGCTGTCACCGGATGCTCACGGTCTAAGCCTAATAGATAGCTTCGGATCTGGAAGGCCCACTGATTAAATGACATATGTGGGCCATTATATCTTTGAGGACCTGGCAGCTGGGATTCAAGGCCAATTTCCTCAATACAAAATTAGCTGTTTCCGCCATGTGCTCCTGCATCCTTCCAGGGCTGTGCCGAAGCATGAAGCCTATCTGGGTCTTGCTGTTCATAACACTCATCCAACTCTTTTCCTTGCTTGAAAGGACAATCATCCTAATCCCCTTCTTAATTGAATTCACTACAATCTAGTAGAATTGGCTCAAAGAAATACCTCACTTGCAGATAGCAAGTACAAATCTTCTAAGGGTGAGTGCTTCCATAATTACCATACCTTAGGCAACTCAACGTGCCCACTTAGTCCTGCCCAGGGTCAAGTGCGGTGGGTTTCAGCAAAGTGCTATGGAAAGGAGGCAGCTACAGATTGAGAAGTTTAGGACTCAGAGAAGGTGCTGAATCCTCTGAAGCACGAGTGCATGAAGATATGCAGCATGTGCACAGGGAACAGGGTGAGCATTCGGGCCCAAAGAGCAGAATGTAAGCCACAGTGGGCTGGAATAGCCTGGGGGTCCCAAGGGGCATGAAGCTCCTGCCATGCGGAAGGCATAAGTGTGGGGAAGGAGTGGTGCAGAAATGAGATAATCACAAGAAGAGCTTGAAGCTAAATCCTACAGGGGCTTTAAGACAATTGGAGAGGCTTCTATGTTAGTTACTAAGCTGCTCAGATGTTCACGGTCACACGTCTCCACATGGAGGAAAAACCGTTGACGTTGGAGTTTGTGGACTGAAATTTGAAATTCTGACTCCATGATTTTTGTACCACATGACTTTAGACAAGTTACTTAACTTCTCTGTGCCTCAGTGTTTTTTATTTGTAACATGATCTATCAAAAGAGGTAAAATGGTATGATCATTTTATAGGGCTGTTATAATCAAGTACCACAAACTGGATGATGTAAACCAGAAATTTCTTCTCATCCACTTCTGGAGGCTGGAGATCCAAAGGCAAGTTTTCAGGAGGACTAAGCTCCCTCTGAGACCCTGCATCCTAGTCTCTTAGTTACTTTCTCATTGCAGTGACAGAATACCCGACATCCACAACTTAAGGGAGGACAGATTTATTTCCCTCACAGTTTCAGAAGGTCACACACAGTCCATTGATGGGGCAGGCACCAATGGTGAAGGCACATGGCAGAGGCCGGAGAGCTGCTCACTCCACGGCAAACAGAAGCCAAGTGAAGTCTGCGGGCTGGCTAGGCTAGAGCTTTCAGAGGAAGAAGCTGTAAAAATGTTTCTTCTCCCTTCCTTTACTTAATTCAAGCTGCCAGTTGCCCGCCTCCACTCCCTGGGTACCAAGGTGGGTGCCCTCACTTCCTGGCCTACAAGGCAACAACGCATTCCTGAAAGCCCTGTCCCAGGCACCCACAGTCCCAACAAGTTGACACAATCTTTACAGGTCAAACACCAAGCATCTGCCCCTTTTGGCCAGACTCTTCCTCCCAATAACACACAGTTCCAAATACATGAAGCTTTTGAGGGACACTCAAGATCTAAGCCATAGCACCTAGCCTCTGGTAGGGGCCATTGGTTGTTAGCAATTGTTCAATATCCTTCTGTTGTCATATGACGGTCTACACTTGAATGTATTTCTCAGCCACTTTTTCTTTTTTGAAGTACAATAGTCATATTGGGTAAGGACCTACCCTCCTTCAGTATGATCTCATCTCACAAAGAGATTCATTACATCTTCAACGACCCTATTTTTAAATAAGGTCATGTTCACAGATATTAAAAGTCAAGGCTTCATTATCTTTTTAGGAAAACAAATTCAGCCTACAGGTAGTGTCATGCAAAGAGCTTAGGGCTCAAAGCTGTGGTAAAGTTCTCTCTCAGGGGTCAGATACGCTATATGTTTAATCAAGAATGACTCTAAAATGCTGTGAATATCTGAGCTTCTGTAGATTCTAAAAAATGAAATGTCCCTCAAGGCAAAATCTAAAATAACTAATTGAAACTGTATGTTCAAATCAAAACTGCAGTTTGAGGAACAAGGGATTACATAACTAATAACCTAAGCCCTCACTGACCCTAGCTACATTAGGAAGCATTGCTTATGAAAGAATGCACCCTGCTTGAAGAATTTCTTCATTTAGGCCGATGATAGCTCTTCTTGTGTAACTGGCATTCTTCAACCCTCCCTTAAAATGCATTTTGATAAATGTATTTGGAAGAAACACCAAAAAGAATCAGAAAAAAAGTACTATCTAAATCTCATCTTCCCACATAATGGTTTGAGTTTAGGGTACCAAAACCAAATTCTTATTATTTAAAACCACCCCCCTTGTGTTAGTTCTAAAATAAATATCAGCACTGAAAATTTTTTAATTTACCATCTCCATCAACTTCACACTCCACTTACCTTTCATTCTTAGTTGCAATAAAATATTTTTATGTGATCTGTCTGTAGTATAGCTGGAGCCTGAGTCACACTTAGAGTTTGATCCTGCCTTCAGAATATGTATCACTGGAGGACAATCTTGCCTGTAGTATAGAGCAGACTATTCTCACATCGTAGCTCTTTGCTTTCAAAATGTTGCCTTCTTTGTGTACCCACACCTGGCAAAAAAGATCAGAGGAGACTCTTTATAAGAACATTAACCCCTTGATGAGAGTGGAGCGCTCATGTCTCAATCACTTCCCAAAGGCCTCACCTCAATACTACTGCATTGGCTATTAGATTCCAACTTACCAATTTTGAGTGGACACAAGTATTCAGATCTCAAATGAGCCTGGAGGGAACATATTTGGCTTAAGTTATGGCATGACTTTCCCTTTAAACTTGATCATTTTAAAATTTATTTTGTAGTAGTCACAAAGAGTGACTGAAGTTTTAGAAAAGGTGATTAGGCAGATGTTCTAATAAATAATCCCTTTAACAAAAGAAACTGGTGAGTGAAAGAGAACCTGCATTTTCCCAGAGACCACTGGGGAAGCTATTGCAGAAGTTGGTGCAAGGGATGAAAACAAGCCTTTATAAAAGCGGTCTTTTTAGGAGAAAAATTTGTGCAGACTCAGAATCCAACTTCTCATTTTAGCATGAAAATAAAATTTCCAGTCCCAGCCAACAAAAGAATGACATGACCCTATGAATGTGTGAGGAAGATTGTGTTCTATTCTTGACGTGTAAAGTTTGAGGTGACTTGAGGATAACACAGTGAAGATGTTCCCTGGGAGGCATGAGGTCACCATCTCTGCTCTGGCATGTTTATAAAGAAGACTCCCAAGGGCACAGACTGCTGCTCTGTGTCCTTTGCTGAATTCAGATGTCCTGTGCTATGTTTACTGAACAGATAGTGGTTACTCAGTATATCCCAGGTAAGATCTTTACATGGTGCCTTCCACAGAACAAAGTCATTAGAAGCTCTACCTGTCTCTTCAGCCATAAGTGTGAGAAACTTACATTTTAATATTTTTAATGCTGCAACTTCTAAGTAGTACATTCAACTAAAATTGGTTTTTTTTCTCTGAAGAGTAAAAAGTGATCTAGAAGTAGCCTGAAGTTACCTATTCTATATATCTAAGAAATGGGAGTGGGTTTCAGTAGCCTGAACTCCCTGGTGGCTACTTTCATCAGGCTACTTATTTTTTTCTCTTTCCTAGTTGATGTATTAACATTATACATTACAGAAGTTTCAAGGACTCTATCCGAGAAGGAGGACCAGGAAAAGGCTTTTTATCCACAAAATAGCAGAGTGGGGGTAGGGAGAATTGTTGCTGTAGATGTCAAAAGCAACCATGCGCTTTAGATATGTCCTTGCTTGGTATGCCCATAAAAATAATTTACAGGGTGAAAGTTGACCTGCAGCTACTTTTTACCCTTACAACCACAAGTTTCAGTTTCTGACTTTAGTTGAGAGTTGTAAAAATATGAACAGGGCAGAGGTGAGGAACAGCATGCCATGTTGCCCTGTGGAGGCACAGTGGCCCCCACCTCGTCATCTAACCCTGTAAAAGAAAGGCTGCTCCTTTCCTTTTCCTCAGACTCTAGTAGGATGTCGTGGCTTCAAAGTATTTTACATCCAAAGCCAGGACTCCTGGGTTCTAATTTTGACTATGTTCTCATGAGGAAATTCTGCTGCCAACCTTGAGGTAAATCATTTTACCCTTTGCATGGTGGAAGTTTCACCTACAATTTTGACTCTTTTAAACGTTACCTTTTGCATTGATCATCTATCTCTATAGTTCTTTTTAAACAATCCCATGCGATATAAATGAAATACCTCTAGTTTTTGGATGTGTATTTCTCCACTGAGAAAAAAATCCTCTTCTTGTAGCTAATAATGAAAATTACAAGTGTAGAGCTTGGCTCACCTGTGTAGAGATGAGTTGATGGAAGGTCACTTTCAGTACACTTTACTGTACCTCCCAGGCACTGGTGATAAGAAAATGACAGAGGGAACTTCTAATTTTCCATCGAAGCCAAAACTGACAGAAACAGAGACATGGGTAGAATCTCTCCTAACATACAATGGAGAATTAAGTATTAAATATCTTATCAAGTTTACTTATCAGATATAACCACACACGCAGCTACTTAAATCTATGTAGACACAATCTATAGCTCTGAGCACTGATAAATTTTAGTGACACATTTTTATATTTAGTATCATTCAAAAAATCTTTCTGCCTGAATTAGTTGAACAAATAAATCAGATACATTTATTTTCTTTTTGTAATAGTTTTTTTCTCTAGCAATCACTGAAGTTATTTAAATGCTGATGTGAGGCATGCTTTATACAATAAGTAATAATTGTGTCTCCTTCTCAGCACCAAATCTTTAATATTTTTGTAGTTCTTTAGCATGCTAAATAATATTAGTAAAGAATTCTATTTTGCATGTTCGGCTTTTTCATGAAATCAAATCAATAATTATGTTTGGTATAGCTCTAGTCTTACAAGCTTCCTAACGTAGTAGCTAGACATTAACTGTGGAATCAAATTGACTTAACTGGATACTCTGTATAAGAAAGAGTTGTGAAGCTTCAGACCAAATGACTAATCCCTTCAAAAAACAGATATGGGGAAAAGTTTTGACTGCAAGGTTTCATTATACAAACTTTTCATTACTATGGAGCATGCCCTGATTTCGGGAGTTTCATAATTGTAAGCCAGGCAAACTCTTAAGTTGAAGAGAGCCCAATTCAATAGTGAAGTTTAGAAATATGCATGAATTATTACTTTGTTCATTTACAAACCCATTCTTTATCTTACAAAGCAGAAGTTGTCCTATTATGCTTAAATATTGTCTTATTTAATAATAATAAGAAACCTACTCAATATACAAAATTTTATATTTACTGTGTGACTTTTTTGACAGCAATTTCTACATAAAAGTGATGTCCTTTTCAGAAAAAATGTGCAATGTTAACTTTAAGTTTGACAGACTCAGACACTGGTCACAGACTAAGTGTCCCTTGACACCGAGAGTGCTGGAAAGTCACACAATCATTCTGTTTTACTTTGATGGAATTCAAGAATTTACAAGGAAATGGAAAGTCCAAAGGAGAATAACCTTAAGGCCTATAACATATATATAGCATATGTTACATTATGTGTGTATATATATATATATATATATATATATATATATATATACACACACATATGTGTGTGTGTGTAAGATATGCTACATAGCAAGAGTTTCAGTCTCCAAGATTCTCTTTTATAAAGAGACTCTTAAATGTTTTAATATCCTTGCCTAGATTTAAATAAAATTACTGGAAGTAATATTAAAAAGAACATTGGAGGAATTAAAAATATTTTTATGGAAAATTTTAAGAGGTATCTGGCTTTCAGAGAAACAGAATTTAAAAGAACTTTAAGCGGTGCTATTAGTACCAATAGTGATAGTTTAATTTGGAAAATAAAAGATGGGCAAAAGGGAAAAGGAAAATAAATGTAGCCAGCAATTCCAAAATTGCTAACATGCATGCTGGTTGTTATAGACTGGGATTCTTCTCATATTTAAGTATTGAAGTACAGTAGTTTAGAATGTGATCTTAATTGAAGAGAGAATGTTAGAGGGTCAATGAAGTTAAAGTGACGTCATCAGAGTGGACCCTACTTTAACATAGGTCGAATCTGCATAAAAAGAGAAATGTGTACAAAGAGATACTCATACAGGTATGGGCACCTGTGAAGATATGAGGGCAGACAGATACCTTCAAGCCAAGCAGGAAACCCAGAATGTTATCCCTTACAATCATCAAAAAAATAAGCCCTGCTGACATATTAATTTTGGACTTCCAGCCTTTAGAAGTATGAGACAATGTATTTCACTTTTTAAGGTGCCCAGGCTGTAGTACAGTTATAGTAGCACTAATAAATGAATATATTCTGTATAGTTTTGCTAAGGACACACACACACACACACACACACACAATGAATTGGTATAATTTATATACTGTCTTATACCTTTCCTTCACCTTACATAAGGAACATCTTTCTACATCTTAATAAATGGTAGTAATAATAATGATAAACTAACACTGAGTATTTGTTGGGTACAAGTAACTGTGCTAAGTACTTATGTCTATTATTTAATCTTTATGAATTCTAAAAACACAATTTTATCATATATATATATATATATATATATATATATATATATATATATATGACCCTATTCTATGGGCATTTTATATTACATTTGGTGTATATCCTATTATAAAATATTCATAAGATATTAGCATTTAATTTTTAGGTTTTATAAACATCTCTGCAAGGAACATCTTTGTATTATAGTCTAGGAACATTTAAATTGCCTTCCTTACATGAAGAATTGTGGGATTAAATTATTTATAAATATAGGTAAATACATCTTTACATGATATAGTTTGTACATATATTTTTATATTGCATGACAATAGATGTTGTATATAGAGAAACAGGAAAAAGCACCCTTCAGGATATTTATGCCAAATTTTATAACATGAACAATAAATGAAAATGACCATTTTCTTTCACCTCTTTTCTTTTAAAACCCAGTCAATTTGTGGGCAATACCATATTGTTTTAGTTTGGACGTTGCTGGCTCCTAATAAGTCTGAACTCTGAAAGTGTTCCATTTGTCTTGCCTGCTCATTGTATTTTTGTGAATATTTTTCTTTACTTTTAATCTGAAGTCATAACGGAGGCCTTATTCTCTGATTTAGTCTATGATTTGAATTGCTACCAGTTAATTCTGGTTTGGTCACCAGAATGCATCTTACATATGTCAGAATCTTATTTCTGATCATCTTCATCAAACAGAACACAGATGCAAACCAGAATACAAGTATTTGAGTATCACTAAGAATAAAGAAAAGGGAAATTATGAAATATGTTGCTCGAAAAAAAGAGTTTCATAGCTGTTTGTCATCGCAAAATTTAGCTAGAGTAGCCCCTAAACAAGAAGACTCAGAGAAAAGTTGTTCTTAGAAGCTGACTCACAGTAAAGAAAACACTCTTTCTTCTCGCTTGAAATTTCCCCTCTGCACAGACTGCCTTCATATCCTTATTTCATCTTTCTCACTGCCTTCTCCAGAATTCAACTATCACCACATAGATCTAACGTAAATATGTAATTTTCTTCACTGCCTTTCATTCTATCTCCTAAGTAGCTCCTTTTTCATGTGCTAGCATTGCACTTTACATAAATCTTCCATGTGGTGTTTGCAATATCTCTTAATTATTTTTTCATATATAGATTTCCTGCAGTAGACTGTGAACATCTTTAACACTCCGAATAGCATTTGTCTTTGCAGCCCGAGCGCCTGGTCCCAGACAAAGGCTGACATATATACCAGCCACATAATTGTTGGTCTCAGCCCAAAGGCATATTCTGCTTAAAAGTGGATCCAGACACGGACCTCTGTAACGAAGGCTAAATCTTATGGAATTTTGTGGGTGTACAGAGTGATTGGGAAGGGAATGATTGCAGCACGAGATCTTAAGGACAACAGCATGACACACGAATTCATATGAATTCCTGATGTGTTTACAATTTCGTATCCACATATGCAAATGTGATGATTATAAATATCACAAATCTCCATATCTGTCTGGCCGCAGGTTTTCGTTTTAAATTTGCAAAATGACAGAGTTGAATCTTGATCTCCCATGTGCTTTCCGCTCTTAAAGGCCTGTGACTGTGATTCTTCTCAGGCAAGGCTGGATGTGTCTTTCTTGCTATTTTGAGGACAGTCTGAGCCTGCTGAGGCTTATGTCACTGTCTCGGAGTCTCAGAGATAGCATGCTGTTTACACACAACGGTGCCGCCCGGCCTCTGCTAGCTGATCCTATCAGACACGGTTATTTCCAGCTGCCTTCAGGAGCAGGCAGCTGCTGCGTCCACATTTGCCTGCTCCACCTCTGGAGAGTATACTAATCTGAGTCGCACTCTTCGTAGGGCTCTCGGACTCTGAAACAAATGTTTGGGAGAATGTGACCTCGCAGACACAGATAGCGTGCGGAAGTGCTGAATTAGAATCAGGACGTCCTCACCTTTTCCTTAGGGTTAGAAATTCGTCCAGTAACCATCTGGGGCCCGAATTGAGGAATGCGGACAAAGACAATTGGACTAATGTTTGGTGAAAACAAGCCTAGAGAAATCAAGAAAAAGAGCACAGAGTTAAAATCTGCTTATAATATTTTTGCAATTATATGAATTTATAGTTAGTGATTTATAGCTAACGTTATAAAAATGCAGATATTGCATATACCTGTAGATTTGAATCACAGTATTACAATGAAGATATCCAGTAATTTCAGAAGAGAATATTATTAATGATATATTTGTCTATTGGACAGAAATTTTTGAAATTTAAGTACTTTTCTTAGGCTAAAACTTGGGCAAAAGATTAAAAATTGAAAATTGCTTGGAACTCTTGATACTAAAAAAAGTAAATCAAACTTATTAGTCATATTAACAGAAAAACATTCACTTACCCAGATCTTCATTATTCATATCCACTTAACAAGGCACTTTTTATTTAAAATATGCTCAACTTAACAATGCTAAGGGTCGAATTCGTGCCTCCACTTCCCTTTGGCAAAGGTGTGTGATGTGTTGTTGGGCTGTCAGGTCTATACCAACCAGACACTGTGTCCCCAGGACTAAAGATAAATTACTATCTCACTATCTCTTCTTCCACCGTCCCGGAGAGCTTCTATTCCATGCCATATTATGGAAGAATTCCTTTGCAAATTAAGTGGCAGTGTCTGAATAGAGATGACCTCATTTCCAATGGGACACCAGCAACTGTCCAATAAGAAGAAGCTTGCCTGATTTATGTTGAATTCAAAGCAAAAAACAGATTCGAGTCTAAGCCCTTTAATCTTCTTTACCTGTATTTTTCCTTGACAAAAGAATTTGCAGAGCTGGTTTAGCTTTCCACAACTGCTCTAAGGTACTAAAAGCTTGTTTTTGCCCAATTCTAGAAATACAACGATTTCATTTATACAAATTTACAAATTATTTCAAATGGCTCTTGTGATGTGTTTGGCTCGGCAGGAAACTTTCATAACTCTAAGGGAATTTCAATAGAAAAGTCATCCACTACTTAGCTAACAGGAAAAAGGATTTCTTTGGATAAAATGCAGGAGCCATTGTTAAATAAAGACTGAAGACAAAGAAAGGAAATCCAAGCATTTGACGGTTTTTCTAAACATTTTATTAGATAAGCTTGAATAGTACTGAATTTTAATTAAATGGTCCAGTAAGAATTAAATAATTATATTCCCTTTGAAAGGAATTCCTTTTACTCACATGCTTGAGCAATATTTAATTTTAGAAGGTCTTAGATAATGGGAAATTCATATATCAGAGAAAAATTAAGTCCTTAATTTTCAATAATCCCTTATAATAGTTATATAAGCAAATGAAGGATTTTTTACTTGGTTATAAATGATTGCAGGATATTTTGTAATACCAACCACACTATTTTAATATGTGCGCCAAGTACAATGAAACACTATCAAATGTATTTCTAGCTCAAAGTTGTTGGGAAAATGTAGTTATTTTTAGAGAGTCTTGAGAAATTTATTTCTCAGATATTAGTTTACTAGCATTTTTGGAAAGACTTTAAACTACTTGGTAAAATTATTATGATGAAAAAGATTCTATAGTGCCATGTCGCCCTTTCTTATTTTAAAAACTCTCTAGGACTCAGACTATTCACTTTAGGGTAGAATGCATCTTTTGGACACATTTTTATCACCTGAAGAGTAAAAGGTATTTCTCTCCTTGAACCTTGACTCATGCCTCATCTGGCTCCCCTAGAGCAAAATACACGAATAATTAACACGAAATGCAAGGAATTATGCTGAGTACGTTATATAGCTAATTCTCAAAAAGCCTCGTCATACGAGGGATATTTTTCCCTTTCATGTTACAGCTTGGGAAATTGAAGTAGAGTGTTAAGAAGGTTGTTCAAGTTCACTCAGAGATAACTAGCAAAGCAAGAATTCCTCCCCGGGTCTCATCGAAGTAACTTGTAAAAGCTGAAAGAATTCGTGTGTGTGTGTGTGTGTGTGTGTGTGTGTGTGTGTGTGCGCGCGTGCGCGCACGGGAGCGCATGCATGTGGTAAGGATTCTACTTGATGTTGTATATAAGTTATACAAAATAGAATACCATTTTACTACATTAGGACTCACGTTGCTAAAATTGAAAATCTAAATGTCATCTTTCAGCTAATTTAAAGGCATTTAAGTGTTGTTTCCCTTGTATTTGAAATTAAAGTGTAAGGTAGGCACAACTTGTAACTTTAAAAGGCATTCATCTCATTGATTTAAAAACAATTCTCAGAAAATGTGAGTTTGAAGGCTACTTACGCAGTAAATTCAGAACCAGCCTGGACTACAGAGCAAGACCCTGTCTCAAAAAAAAAAAAAAAAAGCATAAAACAAACTAACGAACAAAAAAATGCTGAAAGAGGAGTACAAGGAATAAAGAATAGTCATAGAGTTCTTGTTGTTGTTGTTTGTTTGTCCGTTGTTTGTTTGTTTTGTCCAGGCTGGTTCAGAACTTACTGTGTAGCCCAGCTGGCCTGGAACACAGGGTGATCCACCTGTGTCAGCCTCCACAGTGCTGGGATAATAGCCATGTACCACTATGCTCAGTGTATGTTATGCTAAGAAATCAAATCCAGGGCACTGTGCTTGCAACTCTCGCAAACACTTGAACCTTGCTGAGCTACACCCTTAGCCTCCAGCTGTACAGTTTCCATTTGGATTTATTTATTGCCATTATTTTCCCATAGTAAAGGAAAACACACATATACACGCGCGCGCACGCACACACACACACACACACACATACGTTATATATGATGTAGATTTTATTTTCTAAAGTATTTGAAAGCAAATCATGATTGTTATAACATATGAAATACTTAAATATGTGTCTGAAAAATGAGGACAAGTTCCCACTGCTTTTCATAATTTCTAGAAATAGTGATATCATATTTATCACATCTAAAAAATTCTAATAATCCCTTCATATCCCCTCACAGGTAAATCACACCCAAATTCTTTCAAATGTAGATAATACATATTTTATAACTGCCCTGATCAAATGAGGGTTAAAACTAAATCTATTTATTTTATTTTCTATTAAGACTCTTAAGTCTCTTTTTCTAATTTATTTTTGAAGTGGCTTCATTCAACTTCTACAAAATCCTTCTTACATGTTCTTTAAAATAAATGAATGAACTTTTAAAATTCAAAAGCCAAGAACACAAATTGGACTTAATATTGTTTTAAGAGAAACTAAAATGAATAAAAGGCACCATCCTATCTTTTAAATATTCTTTTCAAACTGTCTGTACAATGGTTTTTATCTATCTTTTATCATATTTTCCAACCTATGTCTCAGATGAAAATCAGTGAAGAGTCCAAACTCAGAATTTCAGTGCTGAAGATCAAACACATTGGAGACCAACTGGCTTAAACCACCTCATTTGGCACATTCGAAAAATCAAGTTCCTAAGAAGTTAAATAAGTCTTCCAGGATCGTGACTACATATTAACAGGGAATAGATTCTGAACATAAATCGGGTCTTTTTCCAAGTTATGCCACAGTAGAAGACCATATTACATGACCCTTGTCCTTTCAAAATATTGCAGAACAAATGACTTTTTAGATCCCGTGCTCTAGTACCAAAGCCAATACAGATAATCCTGACATTCCAATACATTGATGACAGCACATTACTTGTCATTAGGCAAATAATTATCTAAGTAGCCTGCAGCTAAACTCCAAAGACTCAGTTCAAACCTGAGGACCTCAGATCAAAGGTTTGTCGTGAGTCTTTTGTGTTCATCTGTAGGCCTAATAAGGCCACGTAGAGAACTGGATGGACTTTGTCCCCTAGAAACTAAGGAACTCAGCCACTAACAGGCTACAGGGATCCTGGCAAGTGTCTTGTTCAAATCTGGTTTGAAACACAGTTTCTCTCTTGACATTAGGCAGATAATACTCTTTTTTTTCCACATGTGATTCTGATAATACTGCCAATGATGTGTTGTCTATACCCAGCAAGAAACATTAACTATCTTGTGCAGTCAGGAGACTCCACCCCACCCCACCCGCTTCAGGATCCATGTAGAGTATAAGCAGGGCAAATTAAAACATATTCACATTAGATAAATGAGAACTAGGAGTAAACCTTATTTCTTCTTCTTACGGATCAGACACTGCAGCATATAAGCTTTAACAGCATTTCTTGCCACCCAGACTGGCAAAAACATTACGTCAATACTTAGAAAGAAATCACACCATGCATATGTGACAGAAATAACACTGACAACAATATTAGGCCCATGTGTATTTCTAAGTTAGGTGATCTAAAAAACTCACTTGGCTTTCCTTGTGGTAGAGGCCATCAGATTTCTCTCCTTTGTGCCCATAGAATCTTTACAAGTACAAGGTTACGCTTTTAGAGTACCACGAAGTCTTCAAGTTTTGTAATAGTGAATGCTAGTGATTTGCACCTTGTCACATCTCTATAATTTTGAAAGCAGGAGCTACACATGTAGAGGGAAGCTCTAGCCAAAGTGACTAAACAGAAGCAAAATTTGTGTTTTCCTCTTTTTCAGAGAGAAGTGCCAAAGATGTCATGATTTAGACCTGGATGAGACATCACCCTGGAGTCACAGAGATTGCTAGCCTGAGTTACAGGAGTAGAAATACGAAGCCTTGGAATTACTTGGGAGGTTTTCTTAGAAAGATATATTGTCTTGGCTCCGTTGCTAAGGGTTGCTCCTCTGAGAAATACGGCCACAAGGGAAAATCTGAAATATCAGTTGTTCTTCCCTTGGGTAGATCACTGAGGAGAAAAAGGCCTGGGGAGGCTTCTGGCCCAGGAGTTAGTGCACATTAGGACTGGTTCTGCCCAGCACTTCCAGACTAGCTTGTATTTCAGAAACTGGCCGTCTGGGTGAAATAGCCATTACTGGACTGTCACGGAGCTGAAGGGGAAGGCACGCAGCATCCTGGGCCAGCAACCATCCTTTCCCCACTTGCAGTGCCAGTCTTCCAGGACAGCAGCACATTAGAACTTTGTTTCTCTTCTCAGGCTTGGTAGTGGTCAGAATCTCACATTGCTTTGCACTGGATAAGCCTGTAAGGGAAGGCAGGCCTTGGATAAGGAAAAGGCCAGAAACTGTAAGAGAAAAAATATTAAATTTTTAGATAAGGGAGTATCGTCACTACATAAAGAAAGATAGCTTTGAGTCACCTGTAGAAAAATGGATGTACCTTGAGACCATCATGTTAAGCAAAATAAATCAGACACAGATGGCTGAGTATTACCTAGTTTCTCTTATATGAGAAGTCCAAAATATAAATAACTAAAAGAGCAAAATAAAGAGAGAAATGATGGGAAACAGGAAGATAGACTACGTGTGGAGACAGGAAGGACATCTGGAGGCAGACAGCAGGAGGGTAAGAAGAACGGGACACAAAAAAGATTTTGAAAAGTGACATGTATATTACTCCAGTTAAATGTAATTATTATGCACGACAAACATGGCAATAAAAATGAATTTGGGGAAGAATGAATATGCTTCTAGGTAAGAAGACATGTGGGTCCCCTGGCAATTAAGTGGAAGTGAAGAAAAAATGATTCAATGATTATCTCTGGACCAGCATTTGTGGAATAGCTCATAACAATCAGAGACATCCCTAGAAATGCCTGTAAAGAGATAAGTCAGCTGAACCTGGTAGTAGTGTCAGTTTGTAATTCCAGAACTCTGGGAGGCTGAGGCTGAGGCCAACCTGGGCAATTAGCTGCCTAGCGAGACTCCGCCTCAAGATCAAATTTAAAATTGGGTGAAAATGGGCAGAAGCTGTAGCCTAGTGCAAAGGCCCTGGATTCCACCTCTCTAGCACAAGAGGGCAGAGAGATGGAGAGAGAGAGAGAGAGAGAGAGAGAGAGAGAGAGAGAGAGAGAGAGATTATGATTCTCTTTTGGTCTAATTTTGGGCAGACCTTCTTTAATATATCTAATGAAGCTATTCATATGCACGTCGTTACACCCTGAAGGAAGGCAATGTAGTTTTTAAACCGAATTGAAAGATGATGAATTACTGGTTCTTACCTATACGTGGAAGATATCCACACACAGAGAAATCAACATTCTGCTGCTACCTATCATCCAATAAATGGTTACTTTTATTTGAAGACTAATTTGTGGGCACTTGACAATTGCTTTACGTACTAGACCTGTTCTACTTAAGTCACTGTCCCATAATGTGTGTCATTTGTAGTTTACGAGGTGCCTTTCACAATCTGTAACAATTCCTATTTGTTTCTTTACCTAGAGAAATGTTTGTTAGGCTTCCTCAGCCACCTCAATTTCCTTTCAGCCAATGCTGTCAGGCTCCTGAGCAGAGATTTCTCCTGATATCCATCAACGTCTTGCTTCACCCTGTAGTCTGAGGTTCTGGAAACATTTTTAAGTTTCAACATAGACAATTAATCATGCACATTTATGACCTGCGATCTCCAAGAAGGTTTCAGGATGTACCCAATGGGAGAGTTCATGGACTAGTAGGAAAAATGCCAGCTCAGAGGCAGGGAATACTTGATATTCCAGGGTTTCTGGCTGTAACAAATATTGCTTGAATCTCTGTAAAAAGGACATTTAAATGTTATTGGGGAGAAGGTAAGAAGTGAAAGAGATTATTTGAAGGATTTCTAATCTGCTCTGCAACCTGCCATCCTTCTTAACATCTTCAGTTTTTAAAATTCTGTCCTTTCCTCCTGGATTAATCCTTCCCCCCATACCAACTACTAAAAATTGAAAATTTAATTATGCTAGAAACGTTATTAGACAGAAAAATCTTGGAATATATGTTCATGGGTAGAAAGGTAGCTGCAAATTATAATGTTGGAATGGGAGGCAGCTAGAGCCTGTAGTATGAGAGAGATCCCATTGTTCTGGTAACAGAAAAACAGAGCAAAATGCAGAAAGTAAAGTCATTATTCTTTTGAATGCACACTCTAACATGGTCTAATTAAGTGGATCCTAAGCCACTAGGGTGCAAGACTTTATCTTATTATTTTTCTTCTTTTATAAATAATTCCAGTAATTTCTATTACTTGCAACAAAATTAAATAATACAAAAATCTAAAATATGTAACCACCCACCCCCAAATCTGATGTTCTGGAAAAAAATTAAAAGTTGACAACTTCCAGATTTGCATATTTTTGTGCACATATATTTTCAACATACAGCACACAACATGTACAAAGTTTTCCATTTAAATTTATATTGCTCTTTTGCACAAATGAGATATACTTTCTGCATATTCTGTTGTTACTCTAACATGGAAATTAATGATTGTTCATGTTTGAGGTATAGCGATTTAATGGCTAGCAGAAAACTACACATTATAAGTAAATATTTAATTAATTTATTTGACACGACATGAGTGAAAATAAAATACTTGTATTTAAAGAGCTTAAAAGCTATGCAGGAAATAAGGCTGAGCCAAATAATTGTGGAAATAAGAAACACGTCAAGCGATAATAACTGCTATTTGAATAATGAAAATGTGTTATATTAGAATATGAGTTTAGACTTTTATAGTAACTTTTTAAAATCTTATTTATCAGAAAAAATGTGAGGCTTATATCATGCTCTCTATATAATTAAGTTCTCAGGATTCAAAATTATTGTGTCAATTCTGCAAAGGGGCTCTAAGCTCTAGCAGGCTTAAGAAAATGGTATTTCATAAGACCAGCTCTTTTTAAGTCCATCAATACGTGTCTATTGACCCTGGAAATATTATGGGTCATATTGCTACTTGAATGAACAGTTCTTGAATGAACATTTTCTACAATATATTAGATAAAAAAGGTTTTATTTTTGTACCAGTCATGCCTGTCTTATATTCCTACCTATTCTCCTTTTCCTTGTAATCACACCTATTATTTCATTAATTCCATAAAAAGAAACCTATTGTAGAATATATAAAAAACCCTTGTCTTTATTGGCTATTTTCCTCCCTTAGTCCTTAGTGCTAGGTTATAGCTGAAACACTGTGCTCACAACTCTTGATTTATTCTGAGGATGGCCAGTACTTGTGAGTTTGTGTATTCATACTTGTTATGTAGGTCCAACATAGAAACAACAATAACTTGTTTTCGTTTTTATAAAAGGAAAGGTAAGTCCAAGGGCAAAGACATAGCATTTCCCCAAGGAAAAACTTCTTTATTTTCAGAAGTGATCTATAAAAAATGCAATATCATCACAAAAGAGACTGAAATTGTTGTCAATTCTTAATTAACAAGTATTTCAATAAGATGTACTTTTGAGTAAAGGTGTAAAAGCCATTCACATGAAAGAAATCCTTCTTTTCTTTCTAGGTCAGTAATATGAGGAAAAATGTCCTCAGCTTGAGACCAAATGTGTCAAGAAAACCCCAGCCATGTCCCAGCAGCACCTTCTGACTTGGCGGTTAAGGGAGGCATAATAATGAGTGTGGACTTGCCAAAAGTGTTACCCACTTAGTGCCTCTTTAATAGAATATCATGAACTGGGGAATTGATAAACAACAGTAATGTGTTTGGATCATGGCTTGGAGGCTGGCAGTCTAAGATGGAGGGGCTGCATCTGATGAGAGCCTTCGTGTTGTGTCATACCAGACAGACACATTGTATGGTGAGACACAGAAAGACAATGCGGGGGAGAGAGAGACAGAGAGAGAGAGAGAGAGAGAGAGAGAGAGAGAGAGAGAGAGAGAGAGGAGCACACTGAACTCATTCTTTTATCAGGAACCTCTCTTTCAATAAATAGTCTCAAGATTGTATTAGGCAGAACCTTCATGACCTAATTCCCTCTCATCAGGCCCCACCTTTTAATATTGTTGCATTGAGTATCAAATGCCCAACACAAGAGCTTTGGGAACCAACTCAAGCCATCACACAAGGTCAAGCAAAGACATACAGGACAGTAAAACACTAAGGGAGCTAGTTTTAATACCTTTATAGTTAAAGGGGCAATTTAAAATGTAGCATCTACACATGCCCATGTAGCTACACACTCCCATGGGGGCATCAGCAGCTCACATTGGAGGAACAAATGCCTCAGTTCCACGCCTCTATGATCTCTGTCCCTTGATGGTGTGCCCATGGGTAGAACTCACTTGAAGGCCTAAGAGTAAAAGGGAACTTGTGTGTGGAGCTCTTACAGGTCAGTGTCTCATGAAAGAGCAGCTTGGACAAAGCCAGGGACAACCTTCAGGACAAAGCACATCAGCCTCTGTCCTGGATACGATCTCAAGGTGCTGGTCGTTGTCTTCCTTCTTTGAACTAGGAAGAGGTTAGCATCATTTTAAATCTCCAAGATTCTGTAGCTCTTCCCTTTTTCTACGTCTGGTTTGAACGGCAAGAAATAAACTATTGATAAAGAGTAATTGTGAATTATATTTTAAAAGCTTTTAAAAATTCTTAACACTGTTTTTTTGTTCCTTGATATATTCCTTGGATTATAATTTTCCCCATAAAAAGTCTTATGGGTAAATTAGCACAGCAAAGCCCTGGATTCGATCATCTACACAGCAAGAGAAAAAGAAATGTTCTAAGTAAAATATGAACATTCCATCCAGATGTAATCTAAGCATGCTAAATTAGAAATATGATTTAACTTTTATGTAATATTTTCTGTAATATCAGTAAGAAAGTGAAATGCTGGTTTTTATTTGCCATTTTTACATTTTTCTAAATTTAGTATGAGTGCTTACGAAAATTAGATAGCATTGACTGGGCTCTGTTTTCAGTAAATTATGCACTTCCTGAGAAGAGTCCACGTTGATATTTATGTCTCCCTAATATTTGTGTAGCGGGTTTAGCAGTGATTTCACAAAGTCTATTTGTATTCTGATTGTTGTGTGTTAAGCACGGTGCTAAGTGTCTTTTGACACGAATCCTTCTCAGTCATCAAAATCCACCAAAAGTTGAAGCTGGGAATACCTCAATGGTTAAAGCTTCTGGCCTAGCAATTGAAAGGTTTTGGTTTCAATTACCCAGCACCACATATGCTGGGTGCGGTGACACATGCCTTTCATCCTAGCACTTGGATTGCTGAAGCAGAATTACCGTGAGTTCAAGGCCAGCCTGTGCTACATTGTGAATTAAGAACTAGACTGGGTTACAAGTGTCATTATTATTATACTTGAAGATATGAAATAGACCCAATCTTTAAGTATGTTAAATTGTGATAAGGGAGTACTAAGGGCTTACAGCAATGACTCTAATGCAAGATACAGTAAGAAAAAAAATCTTAAGACAAGTATAAAAACACGTATGAGACTGGTGACTCATAGAACAATGAACAAGGCTATAATAGCAAGGAGATGAAAACTATCCCTCCAGGTGGAGAGGGTACTGTGAACAAAGGTGAGGAGACTGGGACACACAGAGAGTATTAAGGGATCAGCAAAGAACTTAATAAATGAGATCAATAAAGAATTTAATAAGTGAACTAAGGGAAGGTTTAGGGCATAAAGAAAGAAAAGACTGGAAAGGTAATTTGAAGCCTAATGGTTTATCTACTTAATGGTATTATCATCCAGTACATATCTCTTTAACTTGTTGACAGGAAGCTTTTTGAATAGCATGAATGTGAAGATGTTTCATCTCCTGGATGTTCCTGATTTAGCAATCTTAAAATCTTGCCAAAAGAGAAGATACTTGATATGACAAACTATTCCCCGTGTGTCCTCCTCAAATATATTAATATTTCCCACACAAGTGTCAGTGAGATCCTCTTAAAACTCACATACAATTATGCTACACTTTCCTGAAGCACTTTGCTAGCTTTCCCAAATTCAACATGGTGATTCTTCTTGTTCCAACTCTCACCAGACTTCATCTCTATGAGGGCCCAACCACATCAGGCTGCTCCGTATCTTGGATGTGCTCTCCCTCCAGCACAAATACTCTTCCTTCACACCTCCAAGTCTGACCAACCCATCTCCCAGGTCCCAACCTCAGAGACCCTTCTTCTGTTAAGTCATTTTCATAGCTCCTTTCATGGACACACCCTTCAGGGTGTCATTTGTTTCATGCTTCTTTTTGTGCATTTGCCACAATATTTTGTCTTGTTAATGTAATTTCAGAGGCTTTGTCTTGCTTGTTTTGTTATTCTCAGTTCCAGCAACAAAGCAAGTGATCAATGAACGATTCAATGGATGAAAGGAGTTATGATGTGTCCATTGTGCAAAGGTAATCATAGAACCAAGGGCTTTCCTCTTGTTCTGTTCTTAGAAGGAGAGGCTTCAGCACCTGGGTAGGTAGTTCAAGGCTTCTTTTTTCTCTGATACATAATCTGTGAAGTGTTTGTAGACATAACGTCTATATTCTCAATCTGTCCACAGGTTGTAATATGATCTCACAATTGCAGCATGTGTATCTACGCCCTTTTGCTTCAAATACATTCAAAGTTGCTTTCCCTCAGTTTGTGGGATTACAACAAGCCTGTTTCGGGAAGAGAGATTGTTCAATCCCCTTAATTCAATTCTGGCTGACATTTGGTAGGATTGAGATCATAGTGTTTGATTATATCTTTTATCTCTCACAGTTACTAGAAATCCTCCAAACCACTTTTTGAAATAGTAGTTGAGAATCATTCATAGAAACGTGTTTTCATTTCTTTCTGTGACTTCTTCCAAGTCAAATCTTCTTACCCTCAAAACTTTATGGAGGAGGTTTATACAATCATTCAATTCTTACCAAAATCAAATTTATTAGCTAAATTAATTTTCATCAAACTCCATGCAGCACTTTGTAATTTTACGTATTTGCTATTTATTCACCCTGTGGTCAAAATAAAAAAAAATAAAGACAATCAATTTCATTATTTAATCTGATGGTTCTCACATGTGAATGACTAGTTCAATCAATTAAGAATGAATTCCTTTTCAAAGATAATTTTATTTTAAAAATCTTACCTTCTTTAGATTTTAGTGCCTTACAGTGTTTCTCTCAGGCATCTAGTAAGTTAACTTACTTCTAAACTCATTTTAATATAGGTCTAAAAAGGACAAACTAGCTACCAGCTCTCTCTCTCTCTCTCTCTCTCTCTCTCTCTCTCTCTCTCTCTCTCTCGGTCCAGGAAAGGAAAGAGTAAAGGAAGACTGTCAAATCTAAGTACGTAAGTCTTATTTAGGCAACTAAGTATTTATGCAAATTAAATATGCTTCTTAAACAAGTATACTTGGTCTTCCAGACCTTACTTTAAATCATTTAAAGTATAGAGTCTACTAATACACGACTAAGATGAGAGTTCTGAAAAGAATATGCAACAGGTTGAAACATGGGTTAATATAATTGTCAAGAGTGGGTCACTTTGGAAAAGCAAGGGGATGTAGAAAAAGTTTCTATGCCAGGTTCTCTCCGCTTTATCTGCCATTTTCTAATATAAGGGATAGGCAAAAAGGAGGGAGAAAGTCAATGTCAGATAGTTGTGTTTGAGGTATGGGCTGCTGGTCACTATAACAACATTGACATTGTTCAGCAACATCCAGAGGGACTCCTCAGGCAGACATTTCTTAGGTCACTTGTTTATTTTCATAGCCAATTTTACCTGTTATAAACAAAGGAAAGATTAACATCTTAAGAGACTGGTGCTAGGAATCAGAAGGCATTAACCAATTCGGAGGCATTTTGAATACACTTTGAACCTTCTGTGGTTGTAGATTAATGTAAGCAGAATATCTAAATATTATCTGACTAACCAATAGCAATATTGAGCTCATTCTTATGTGTGAACGTATACGATCAATTCAGAATGTTTTAACAACATATATATTGAGTAGTTTAAAAACAATAGGTATTTATTTTTCTAATACCTGTAGGCTGGAAGTCTGACTAACATCAGAATACTAGCACAGTCAGTGTATGAGTCTGCTTTCCATTGCTATAGCAAAGTGCCTGAGGCTGAATAATTTGCCAAAAAAACCAGGATCACTTTGATCACAGTTCCGGAGATTCAAGAGCACAGCATCCGTTTGTGATTGACTCTAGCAAGGGTCTTGGGACATGTGGTGGCAGTTCGAAAAAGATTACATGGCGAGACAGGAAGCCAGAAATCAGAGGACAGCGAGTCTTGCTCTTTTCTAACAACCTGCTTTCACAGGAACTAGCCAAGGTGACATGAGTACTGCATTAATCACTTCTGAGATCAGCATCCTCAATGACCTAATCAAGTTTCACTAGACTATCTCTTAAAAATTTCACCACCTCTTAATACTGCTCCATTGGGAACCAAGATTCCAACACATGAGTACTTGAGGGACATACCATATTCAAACGATTGTAGTTATGTTCTGGGTAGGACTCTTTCAAGGTTGCAGAGAGGCAAATTCCCCTTGCAACCTCTCCTACCAAAAAAAGAGTGAGATAACCAACAGAATATTTTCTAGCAATATTCATAACAAACTTCATGAAATTAATATTCATTATATAACTAAAATAACATGATGCATAAACAGAATTATTATATATAAAATATTTGAGTACATATCTTTGCCAGGCAGCCACACAGACTCTTTAGATCTTTACAACCATTCTACAAGGTATAATATCACAACTTTTAAGTTTATAATTGAAAAGTTAAATATTCAGTGAGAACAATATCCTTTTCCAGAATGATGCACCCAACTAGTCTAGCTATATTCTAGTTTGTTCTTAACTCCGTCAAATTTCAAAGTTTCCTTTCTATTCCATCCATCTTTACCCGCCACACTAGATCTCAACATGATAATCATCCTTTTCTCTCCTCAAGGTAGGAGGGGAATGAACACCTGGGAACTCTGGTTGAAATGGTGATTGCAACTTCTCCCAGGAGAGCTTCCCATCATGCAACACAGATAGTATACAACTATTGCTCACTACGACTGCTCCCCATATCCCTGTTTTCCCTCTCCAAATTGATTCAACTATGGCAACAATAAATGTGTTGGTTCTAGCTTAGCGGCACTAGGCCAGACAATCACAAACGGCTTCTACCTGAATCAAAATTTTGTTTCCTTCTTCCATACTTCTATCCCACTCACCCATTCATGTTTAATCAATATAGATTTTATAACAAGCACTGTGAAATGTGCTAGAGATTGAAAGCTCCTGCCCTCAAAGAGGTAAGAATTTAGAAGGAAAGAAGAATATAAACTAAATGTATTTGTAGTGACATGTTTAAGGACTGGTAAATGTTCAAAAGAAGATCTACTGGTCATCTTGGATCAAGAGAGACCTTACAGAAGAAAGTTTTGAGCTGGTTCAGCCATCACTATTACAATAAAAATTCAAGAATTTTTTTTTAAATTTAAGCCAACTTCTCACAAAGCATTTTTTCAAAATTTTTGTTGTTCTGTTTGTCCTCTAGGGCATTTGGGAACTAAGGTGTCATTGTGTTTCCTTGTCAGTACATTGTGGGACATTCTTGATGGGGCTAGGTTGTACTTTTCATTTCCGCAATACCGTGAAGAATCCTTGTTACGTGGAGGTTCACATCTGCCTGGGATTTATCGTCACTCCAGGGCATAGCGTTAACTCTTCAAAGTGATCTATAATCTTTTGCGTGACATTCTGCATGTGTGCTTCAAGAACACAGTCATCACATTTCCTAAAATTTTAGATGACTCTCCCACAAACTTGTGACAACATGCCTAAGCTCAGATTAAAATCGCTTTGTAGAATGATGGCCTGCCTAGACACAGTAGAGACAGGCCAGCATCCTGGTGCTTTTTAAAGCACTGGAGCAGAGAAGAATGTGAATCTAAGTGGAGTAGTTGAAAATAGCAGCACATTTCGCTGTCAGCAGCTGTGGCTGCAAATCAAGGGCCAATTTCATCCACACAGTGTAGACAGGCCTCTCGAACACGCATCACTCTTATCTGAGATGCACACGTACATGCTTGGCTGGTGATAGAATGATCGGCATTGTTTGGAAAAACCGGTTATATATATGAGTTTGCAGTGAATATTCATAAAATATCCGGCAAGACCATACTCTATGCCTGTGTATTTTTTGAGGGCTCTCTTATTCACAAGATATACGCTTGTCAATATTTTCAGAATTGGGATTTTACAGGCCATTTTTTGCAACACATTTCCTATGGTCAATACTTTATCATCACTTTATTTTTTCTTATTGACCTCAGAGTCTAAATAGATCCAACTTAAAAATATTAACACTATGTTTTAATTTTTATATTTTTAAATTAATTGACCCCATGAAAATGTAAACAGTTTAAGAACATAGCTAATCCTAAAACATTTCAGGAAACATTTCAGGATTTCAGGATGTTTCAGTACTGTGAAAAATCACTTACAAAATACATTTGCAAATTGGATTGAAATTTTTAACAATAGATTTTCACAGAAATATACTATAAAAGCCTGAAACTGACCTTTCCGATGATTTTTCTTGAGGGTCTAAATGATTTTCAAAAATGGTGGGAAGGGGGAATTCTTCACTCTGGTGATGACCCAACACTGTTGAGGTAGAAAATGGTGGAACTGGCCTCTCTGCCCAGGCTCTTCAAGGGCAAAGGTCAAACTCCTTTTGTTTGTTACTGCACACCAAATTCCCTGATGGGATTTGCTACAAGACAGAAATTGTGTGTATATTTGTTGAATAATTGTATTAGTTTTATGAGCAAGTAAACTGGTTAAAAGTTGACTAATTTTCAGGGTAATACGATTAGCCTGTGTCTGGGTTGAATACAGTAGAACTTCATAAAACTTAAGGTCAGGGTGACCTATCTTAATTTTTTTTAATCTCTAAAGTCTAAACTAGACATAGCACAAAACACAATAAAAACATAAAAGTGTCTGAAACAGTGCTTAACACCTAATAAGAAACTTTTTAAATATCTGTATCCTCCATCCCTACCCATCAACATTTTTTAAAATGTCCTATATAAAAAGTACTCTGAATAAAAATTTCAGCGTTGGATATTGAATCCAGATCACCCATTCACACTTGGTATGTTGGGTTTCTTATCCGTAAATGAGAGCACTGCACTCATAGTTCAGATCTTACCTATTCCTCGGTTTTAACTTTTACATCTCCTAATCGCACTTCAGGGATTCAACTGTTTATTATTACCTAAATCCACAAACATAATGAAAAGGTTTGAAAGGCTCATTCATATGTGTGTTTATCCAAATGGCTCTAGATGTCATTTCTAAAATTTGTGGATCTTTTGTCCTATTCTTGGGGTATTAGCACCATTCAGGGTAAGTTTTGCTTTCGTAGTTGAGCATTGGCTGTTCTGCTTTCTTAAATAGCTTCACCAACTGACAGTTACTCCAAGTGGGATAGATCATCTGTAAGCAAATTAATCTCTTACTGTTTTAGAAAGAAACTCAGAATAATCTGTCATTATATTCATTTTGAAAGTTACTTTCAAATACTGAACTACAAAATTTCTAACAGAGTGGGTGAGCAGGTGAGTTAGATGAGTTTTGGCTAGTGAAGAAAGTAATACACAAGCCAGCAGTAGTGAGGACAAGCAACATTACCGGGGTGTTGCTAGAAGTGCAGAGTCTCAGACTATAGCCCAGACTTACAGGCTCAGATAAAGCATTTTAACATAGCCTCTAGGTATGTTTTCAAATGGCCTTGACAGGATGATTTTTTAAAAGACAAAAATAATTCATTAGTCATTGAGGGTCACCAAATCCCTTCTCTGATCTTATAAGTGATTACTTATATTTTTGTAAAAAAATGCAAATTTTTGGTTGTTTATCTTTTCTTCATTCTTCTTTTTAACTTATTCATCTAGTCATTATAAATTGATGTCATTAATAAGGCCTAGAAAGAGAATCAAGTATCCAAGGCTGGTTAATTTTAAAAACTTGTTGGGGCTGAGAGAGTCACACAGTGGTTAATGTGTTTGGGGTCTGACTCCCTGACGTCACATAAGCCTGGAACAGTGGTGCAATGGGGAAGTTGAGGCAGGAGGATTGTGGTAAGTTTGAGACCAGTCTGGGCTACATAATAAGTTCAGAATCAGTCTGGACTATACAGCAAGACCTTGTCTCAAAAAAATTAAATTAAATTAAATTAAAATTTAAAAACCAGAAAATTTCTACCATCCATAGAACATCTTTTTTATAAATTATTTTTAATTTTATACAGTATCCAATCTGAATATCCAGAAATAAATGCCAATTTTGGATTACATTATACAGAATCCATCAGTTGTTAATTGTATTTGTTTTCTCAGAATCAACAGAGTCGCTGTTGCCTCTTCTCTTTATCACAGATAAGCCTTAAATGAGATTCTGGGATTGTTCCAGTTTTACGATTAAGAGTCCCAAGTCCTAGAAAATGCCTCTGGGAGGAGAGGGGAGGTTGTGCATCCTCTGCGCCAGCTTTGTCTCTATGAAACAACGTGAGGAGGCTCTGGCACTTCCTTATTCTCCTGGCCCACCATATTCCAAAGCTACTCCCACCCGGGCCATCGTGAGTGTTCACTGCTGGGTCTTAGCAGGCCTACAGTTCTATGACTTCCTGTGTCCTATTTCGTTTCCTACTGCAACCACCTGCCCCACACGTGGGTGTTCCCCACGGCCACTGCTCTAGGTTTTTGTTTCATTTTATTCAAAGAGGTTAAGAAATTGTCCAACCAAGTTTCATGGCTGCGAGCCACTAGAAGGAATTGTTCTGCCAAAATGGTAATGAATCAGGGTTAGAGATGATTTCTCCCCCACTCAGAGGAATACTTTCCCTGTTGTATAACATAGTTAAGTAATAAAATATTGATTATTATGTAGAGAGAACTCTGCTCTTCCCTCACTTTGCAGGAACTCATGCATTTCTATATAAAAAGATACCAATAAGAGTTCTTTAAAAAGAACATAGACTTAGAAGACAGGATATGCTGTTATCTTTTGAAACATTTAGGACCCTGCATCCTTTTGTCGATTTGGGAAAGTAATAAGTACCACTAACCTGGTGCCCGCTGTGTTCCCGTCAAGATTCTACTGTGTTATACATGATAACATGTTTGTTCATTGGTGCTATTTCACTCATTCACAGGAGAAGAGAGTGAGATTCCAATATTGCAAGTTACCTTGTCTAAATTTCTAGGAAGGGAGAGAGCCAGAAGGTAAATATAGGTCTGTGTGAGGCACCCAAATGCGTGTATCTAGGGTGGGAAGATGAAGCGAGGGAAATTTTTATAATGTGTACACTTTGATCAAATTATCCTGTTAAACAGTCTTGAAAAGCTGCTTAAAACTTCTGATGGGCCTATTGAAAGCATTATGCCTGGGGAGACCAATCAAACAAGGAAACAAGACCCGCAGATGAACAATCGCTCTACATGTAATGACTATCTTATTTTGTAAAGCAGGTGATGGTAACTCTGTAAGAAACCTCAGAGTGGTTTATTTCAAATTAACCTCCTCCTGTTTTCTATTTGGAAAATGATATCCTTATTTATCATTGTGGTGCTGTCTGCAAGTTTCTTCTTCTAATGTTTAACACCGAGAATTGTTTTGTGATGGCTGATTGCCCCAAAATCAAGGATGGCAAGATAACCTTGCCTTCGATTAAAGCCACTTGAGGAACTGGCAAAAGTCAACAAGATAAACCAAAAAGCAAATACCCTGTGTGTAAATAGTAGCTTCATAAAGATTTTCAGTTTGTCTTACTTAAAAATAATGAAAATCTACTCATTTATAAATATTTAACTAGTTGGAAAACGTTCAGCAAAAGTGTTTTTATCCCATATCATCGTTAAAGCTCTTTAAAAACATAAATATCTTCTGATTCATCTAAATTCAATTACATTTTGGATATTATCTTTGATAATTTACTAACCTCAACTATTAGCTGCACTATGAACCACTACAAAATGTAGCACATTTTTAATCTTTTATAAATCACTGAGTTTTTATATTTGGAAATGGTCTTGTCCTACATTCCATGGATGATCCACGTGAATACAGAGATATTAAATCACTTGGAAATGTCAGTGTTGAGACAAGGACTGCAGTGGACTCCAGGCTGAGGGCTCGTTCTAGGAAACAGCACTGCCTCTCTGAAATCCCAAAGCATTTTTAGAGAAAAACTTTTATCTGGGGCAATATTTTATGAGGTGGCATTCCTATATAATTGCCCTTGCATTCACTACGTGACACAAGGTTCTGATTCCCCACAGTGCTTACCTCGATACCATGGTACTTGTTGATTTATTAATTTTACCAAATCCTCTTATGCATGTTATCACATTCAAGAGCAAAGAGGAATGATGGAGAATGATTTTTTTTAAGTCCACGGAAAATATAGCCCCTAAAAGCACAGAAAATATATTTTTCTTACATCATATATCAAGTCAGTATTTTGTGATACCTTTCTGAAGCAAAAAAAAAAAAAAAGGTATCCATTAGGCACTGTGTTAAAAACATCCGTAAATTGACGTCCTTTCCTCATCTGCTTGATCATCAAGATGATATGTACACTGAGTTATTTTCCAAGATATTCCTATCAATGATAAAAATCACTTAAATAAAGATGGTATTAGAAAAATTATCTTTTAAATGCATTATGCATGGGAATCAGAACCTATACTATCTGAAGAATGCCGACACTTTTTTCTTCTTCTCTCTTTTTATTGACGCAGGATCTCACTCTGTAGCCCAGGTTGGTCCTGAAGTCACTATGGAGCGCAGGCTGCCCTTGGGCTTAAGGCAATCATCCTGCCTCAGCCTCCCGAGTGCTGGGATTACAAGTGTGCACTACCACGTGGTGCCGGGGAGTCAAACCCAGGGCCTTGCACTTGCTAGGCAAGCACTTGAACCACTGTGCCGTGGAGTTTCAAGTTAGCACATTGCCAAAGCAAAGGAAATTGGGGAAGGCATGCCTTGACACCTTAGCTGTTACTACTCTCCTGTCAGCTGTCCCCAAAGCCTGAGGTGCGCTGGCAAACCGGAGCCACTCTCCACGGGGTCAAGGCCCTGCCGCCCGGGGGAGGAGGGCAGGGATAGGTGGTGTTATTCAGTGACAGCTGAGTCTGTCCAAGAGTATTAGCTGTCTAATTCCCCTAATGAAAATGTGCTGTTTGCATGAAATAGGAAGAAGAATAAAAAATGCAAATAGAATCTGTGCCTTAGACTCCACAGGCTTTCTGATCCTGATGCTAAAGTAATTTTAAAAAATAAAATTGTCTACATACTCTGAACGCAGACGTATCAGGGAGAGCTGAGCAATTTCTGGCCTCATGTGTACAACTTAAACTTTCGTAATCCAAATCACAGAAAGTTTAAGTGATACACCAGAAAGTTTCTCAGAAGCCATTTCTCATTGCATTTCTTTCTTTTTGCTCCTTGGGATCCCACGCTGACCTTCACAGGAAGGCTCACACACAGTGAACTGGAATCACCTACACACTAGGTCACTTGTCCTCATGAAGTCTTGCTCTCTCTGCTTAAGGACTTGAGTTGAACTGAATGAATTTTGAAGGTTTTTTCTTTACCCCCATGTTCTATGAGAGGAGAAGTTTAACTTTCATCACTTCCTATTCACTTTGGCTCTAAAAGTCAATTTTTCTCTCTGACTATGAACTCACTCTCAGCATGAGTCTTTAATAGCTCATAATAGTGTGAAGATAGAAAGGATTCAGTTGTGTTCAGCTCTTTATTCTAGTACATACAGTTGGTGCAATCATCACGGCCTTTGAGTGTCAAAACTATACTGCCCTGTAAGAAAAAAAAAATTGAATTCTTTCCTTAAAACATTGGTACTTATCAACACTGACAATTTAAGTTCCTGACACACCTAACAAATGCTTTCCTATTTCTGATGTCTGATTCCTTTGCTTTTTCTCACTCTTACAGGTTGCTCTGTATTCTAAGCAGTTGTTTCCACATCTTGGCATCAGTGGGAATTTCTCTTTTAAATAATGTATTTCTTCCAGATTAAAATTACTTGAGTAGGGAGCTACTTGCCATTATTTTGCATCTTCAAGCTTGAAATTTTGAAAAGGAATATAGACTTGAGCCACTAATGAGGCATTTTCCTCTCTCTTAAAGATACCTTAGGGTGCTATATATTTCAATAGTGGGGCTATCTTATTAAAATTACCTGTAGTTCCTGTCCTCTGAAGACCATAATTACAGGAGTAAAATTCCCCATCATGTTCTCGCCTTCCCCACAGACGTAGAGTTGTATCGTCCTATTTATTCTGTTAGGATCAAGCTGGGGAGCTCTACTGGGTTGTGAGCTGGGAGTATTGACCCAGGAGTGGGGATCCAATCCAATTACTACCTTCTTAGAACAAGAAGTGAAGATAATTACTTATCTTGTTTTCAATTAAGAAACTCTGCTCTCTTTAGTCCTGTAATACTATAGACCCCATATGGGACCAGTTGAATCTTATTGTTAACGTCCCTCTTCTTTATTGATCTTCATTTATAGTAAATTATGTGCTTATGAAAACAAGTAAGGCAACTCTTTTATTCCCTTATTATTTTGTATAGAACTGTTGCATTTTACTTTTGATAATTAGTGGAATAACAGAGTCTAAAGGCTGTTTTTTTATTTTGGAAGATAGATATTGTTAGTTTTTTTCACTTTTAGTTTTTCCCTTTTTTTTCCCCTCTTAGTTGCCTTTTCTTAGTGGCATAGAAAAGATTATATTTCTTTCTAAAAGCTATAGACTTTTAAATTTTTAATATTTATATGAGTCTGATTATCTTTATCTATATATTTCTTCATCATTTACATGTTGTAAATTATGTCCAAAGTGAAAGGTGTAGGAGTTGGGACCTGTGGGAGAAGATTTTGTCCTCATCGTTAAGATGTGTAATCTTACAAAGAGAATAGAGACAGCTAGCTCACCCTTTGGGCCACGTGAGGACACAGAAAAACAGCACCACTTCAAGTCAGGGAGAAGGCCTCACTTGACATCACATCTGTCTGAAACTTGTCTCGTATTTCTCGGCCTCCAGAATCGAGAGAAAAAAATCATATATAATATTTTTGGTGTTTAATTGGGGCCTTTTTATTGTTATAGCAGCCCCAACTTAATAATAAAGCAATCCTCAAGTTTTAGTAAAATTTGTAATGAAAACTCAATAGTGTTAGCAACATGAAAAATGACATAACTGGAATTCATATGGATTAAAAATATCAAATATTCTGAAGAAAACTTTTACCAACTACTGATGGTCATCTGTCCAACACCTGTTTGCCCAATTCTTACTGTACAATTTCTTTCAGTCCTCATATATCTGCCTTTCTCTGCAGTCAGACTTGAAGACAGCAGATTCCAAACCCCATCTCAGGCGGGAGTGGGACTTAGTTGACATAACCCAGATGTGACTGTCTTAATACTTTTCCACTCTTTGAATTGAGTACAGTGACATGATACACAAAGGGTAGTTATCTATAAACCTATCAGTACATGGGAAATGTGGGTCTACTTGTCTGACTTTGGTCATTGTTAAATGTAGAGATGTAACTTCCAGACCTGGCCAACCACATTGGACTCTGAGAAAGCTGGTCATAAGAGAACCAAGAGCATGAAGACATCACAAGGTCGTACCTGATGTGCCTTAGAGCTGTGTGATTTCTGTATCTCTTGTTACAATGATAACTAATTACCTTTATTGTTTAAGTGATGGATATAGATTTTGTGTTACTTAAAGATTTAATTAGTTCAATAGAAAAATAATCCATTTTTCTTTTACTGGAATTTTGAAATCAAGACTTCAAGGCAGTATAATGTATCCTCTCTTGGGATCTCAGATCTTGTAGAAATGTATGAGAAGAAAGTAGTGACGGATGAGAGGCTGTATTTGCAAAAATGTAGCAAAACCAGAAATAACCAAAATATTTGCTTAGAAAGTCCACATAATTCTTAAAAATTGGCTTTAGCAAGCATAAATTAGTAATTCTAGCTTTTACTTTCTGTGTTTGTTTGTTTTTGTTGACATCTATAACTCCTGGTCAAAGACCATGGAAATATGAAATACTGGGATTTTCTAGTGCCCACTTCATCCTAAATCCATCTGGATGTCCCTTTGCCGTTCGGAGGAAGCATTGCAAGATATACCAAAAGAGAATGCCAGGGGTTGAACACTTTATTTTTGTTTTTCTAGAGTGACAGAGGAGACTCAGATTGAGAGTGTATCTCCTTCACCTCTCATATAGAGACAGGGCTTTGT
Organism: Ctenodactylus gundi; assembly: GCA_004027205.1. NCBI lineage: Eukaryota > Metazoa > Chordata > Mammalia > Rodentia > Ctenodactylidae > Ctenodactylus > Ctenodactylus gundi. Next base: position 260,896 of record PVKB01001516.1, read on the forward strand.
GTCACTTTACCTTAAAACACATGGTAGACAGAACCTGTTGGAACTCTACATCCAGTGTAGCACATCTATTGGCATGAGAAACCTTTGTCATGGATTTGGATGAGCTCTAGGGCTTATTGTGCCAACACCAATTGAATTAAGACTTCAAACCTTTTCGGGGAACTTCTCATTCTTCATTTCACAATGCTTTTAGCTCTGGAAGCACAGCCCCTGGATGAAAAATGATTCTCTCCTCAGTAAGGTGGATAGCAGAAATCCACACTGTCAAATTTTGACAAGGATCCAAAATTAAGCTTTTTGTGTGTTCTTTTTGCTCATTCCAGAAATTCTTAGAGGGGGCTGTAGTGGAAAGGGCACTGGGATTAGGTGCGAGGACTCCTGGATCTCCTGCCCTTGTCATTCTCTCTTTGTGTATCTAGGCAAATGATTTTACCCCTTGAAGTGCTGGTTTTTCAGTTTTTATAAAGTGACAGTAGTATGTTTTGCCAAATAGTTTCTAAAGCATTTGCTATGAAAATCAATATGATAAACATAAAAGTTTACAAAATATCCAAAATCACCATTACTGTTCCATTTCTTTTAGTGAGAAGGTTTGGACACATGTCCAAATTGAATTCATTATCAAAGACTAAGATTAAGCCTTGATTAAAAGATAATTGAACCTTCTTAAAGATACTCAGGTGCTTACTTTCAAATGTCATTGGATTTCTGATTTCTTTCTTGTCTTTTTAAAGTTAAAGGTCTATTAAATAATCAGATCTTCATTAAATTCTTCTTATATCCCAACACAGTTTCAGGTACAGTATACAGTCAGATCTTCCAGCCTACTGGGCGAAATAACTCATCTAGGTGATCTATTAGAGTAAGAGATGTATGAACGGAGAGCTTTGGGAAATTAAAAGCAGAATGATTGTCAAAATTGAGGTTCTCTTTCATAAACACAAAGGAGTAGTTTCATTTCTTTTCTTCACAGACACCGTTTTATGCCTTTTCTTGGGTTTCCCAATGTAACAGTAATCCTGTAGAATCTGTAAGGAACTTTTTCTAGTATCTCCTCAGATGCCAAATCCACAGATTTTCTGTATATCATTGAAAAATGCAGTATTATCTGTATGTAAGCTCAGCTCACCCCTGTATACTTTAAATCATGTTTAGATTATTTACAAGACCTAATACAGATGCTGCATATTGGCTGTCATACTGTATTATTTAGAGAACAATGACCCAAAAATCTCTCCAGTCCAGCACAGATGCAATTAATTTTCCAATTCTAGGCTAGTGCAGGAATCCACAGACTCAGAACCTGTGAATACAGAGAACCAACTGCACAGTCATAGTCAAGATTAATAAAGATTTTCAACATTCTTCAGATTTCTCTCTGACCTCTGAGAGATTTTAAAACAGATGCAAGATAAAGTCCCCTAAATGATTAATTTTCATCTCAACTTTCATTATGTTGATAGCCCCCTTGAAGGCAAGGGGTAAACAAGTCCTCAGAATGACAAAGGGAGAATGTGGTTTCTGGCCGAGGGTGTGGTGCACAGGGTAGGTGCCTATGGCTGGGAGCCTTCCTCTCTGACCTCCAGAGAATCCCACAGATGCATGTTTGATGGGAGTCTACTTGGAAGAAAAGTTGAGGCAGGGAGAGGTTGCATCATTTGCAAAAATTCCAACCATGAATATAAGTGGAAGGGAAAGAAGTAAAACTATTCAAAAATCCTGATTTATTACATAGTGTTTTAGATGGTTACTCTAAACATGTCTTTTTATAATTGTTAACCTTGTGACCAAGGCAGAAAAAAATAGAAAATTTCTCTAACAACTCATTCATACTGAGTCCATCAACATGTGGTTGTCCAGAGAAGAATAAATGCATGCGTCTACACCTATCCCACCTGCCTCCCTTGATCATCATCCACAGGGGAAATTCACCCTCTGTACCTAATTTAGAGAGTGAATACTTCTTTAGATGCCAAGTTGAGCTCAAGAAACATTTTAAAACCAGTTATTTTCAGCATCGCATAGAGGTTAATTTGTGTCATGAATGGTGAGCTCTCATTGTCAAGTTATCTCAGGGGTCACACCGTAAGTTCAGCTTCTGTGTGATCCTGTGTTTCCTGCCCCCATTGCTGCCTCTTTATTCCTGTTTCAGTTACCATCTCTGTTTTAACAAGAAGCAAGGAGTGGTAGACTTGGAAGCTTAGTGATGATTCTCTCTTCTATAGATTTCAGGTCACTATCAATGCATAATTAACCTTCCCAAAATTTAACAGCTTAAAAATCGTCTTTTTATTCTGCTTATAATTTTGTGAGTCAAGAGTTTGGGAGTCCTTTGTCCCATGAAGTCTGTCACGAAGTAGCAGTCCAATGTGGGCTATGGCAGCCATCAGAAGGCACCACCCAGACTGAGTGTCCAAGATGGTGCACTCACATGACTGGAAGTTAAATCATATTGTTTTTTGGGATCTCAGATGGAGTCTTAGGCAAACTACCTGTGAGTGGCTCCCCAGCATGGCCATCTGAGGATATTTCTATCTCTATATGGCATCTCAGGGATGTAAAAGGGGAGTATTCTCACTGTAAGATAAAAGCTACAGTGCAGAAATTACACAGTAATATTTCTTTCAAAATGTATTAGTTCCTGAGAATTAATATGCTCACTCAGACTCAAAGGAAAAAAATTAGACTGTACCTCTTGATAGATGAGGCAGCAGTAAGTTCTACAAGAAAATATGAGCTGAGTAATATTGCTATGATCATCTCTGGAAAATACAGTGTGTCAAAATGGTATAACAATTGTTCCACATGAATTTTAGATTACTTAGTGTACCTGATTTTTAAAATATTCTATAACATTCCTAAGGTTACCGTGTCTCATTTAATTGATTCTTCCAGTTGTATTGATGCTTTTCTCTCTTATTTTTGTGAAGACAAAGGATCATTTACGGGTTTAAGATATAGTTTGCCTCCAAGGCAGGCTATATTATTATATTATAACAGAGAGGTAACAAATATTCTAGAAATACTCAGTCCTTCCATTTCTTCCCTCCACACAGGTAGACTGCTCACTTTTATCTGGGATTTGACTCACTGTGATCAGGCTGGGCCTGAGAAGAAACTCTGAAAGATTTTTATATTGCAGAGCTGTTGACTAGCCATCTCGGTCATTATTAATCTTGTACCACATGCCTGTAATTCATGATCCTATGCAGATGCAGAAATAATGTTCAAATTAACTTATAATTTCTCCCATGGAGTCCTCACTCATTTCTCTTGTTTTGTGACAGGATCTCACTCTGTAGCCTAGGCTGGTCTGAACTCACTATGTAGCCCAGGCTGGCCTTGAGCAATCGTCATGCCTCAGTCTCCCAAGTGCTGGGAGTACAGGCATGCACCACCATGCTCAGCTTTGTGTGGTGCTGGGGAATCAAATTCAGGACCTTGAACCCACTGGACATGTGCTTTAGCCACTGTGCCATTCCTCCACACTCCTCACTCACTTTTTAAAATCTAACATTCCTGGACTCTGCACCTGTGAATCAATTTAGACATCTAGAATTTACCTACTCTACGTTGGATTAGAAACAAACTAGTACTTGACTGTCAGTCCCTGTGAAACTATTAGTCTTGACCTTGGTGATACTAGATGAATCATCTTTGGACTGAGAGTAGGAAATTCATTTCAACATTCTTTTGATGGACATTTTAAGACCGAACGCCATCTTACTGTGTTGGTGACAGCCACTCAGAATAACTGTGTTTGATTACAATCTTCTAAGTTCTCATTAGAATCTACACCTTCTAGACAGAATAATACGAAGATTAAGAGCTTAACATCAACAAAGAATTAGTATAAGGCCTCAAAAGAGATTCTGACATTTGCCAGGATATGAATAGACCCGGAGGACATTGTGCCAGGTGAAATAAGCCAGACACAGAAAGAAATATATTGCATGACATATTTTATATAGAACCTTAAAAAGTTCAAATATATAGAGTTAGAATGAAACAGCAATGGGATTGGTAGAATCAGGGACATGCAGGTAAAATGGTACAGAGTAACAGCAGTGTTCAATGAACACGTCTGAAGATGTAATGTACAACAGGAGGGCTTCAGGGACTGCATTTTATGAGAAATATTTGTCATGTAGGATTTAGTTCTTCTTGACAAAAAGCAACTATGTGAGATGGCAAAGATGTTGATTTGTTTTACTGAAGTAACCCATATGCATCCAGTAACATCACTGTAAGCTTCAAATATTAATAGATACAATATGTTTTTAAAAGAGTGTAGTATCAAAACTTAGCTTATCTTTTGTTTGATTTCTGGGCATTTTGCTCTGTCTTTCTCAGTTTTATCATCTTTAACATGAATGTAATACTAGAATCTAAAACACAGAGTTTTTGTGAAAAGTAAATGAGACAACGGATCTGTATTAACTAGGTTAGTGATGCACTTAGTGAACTATCAAGTTCATTCATTGGTATCATCATTTCCTTTTACTGCCTCTATCCAGGACCTATAGTCACAGAGGTCATGTTCAATCTTGAATTAATAAACATACATCTACTGAATCTCTGAAAAATGGAAACAAATTTTTACAAACATCGAATTACTTTGATGGCACATTTAAATATGAAAAAGTACTGGGTGTCACCAAGGTTATCTGGGAGGTCAGGGTGGCTGCTGGGGTAATGAGAATATTGAGTGGCAGAAGATGGTCCAACAATGTGGAAGGAAGCCCAGCCAGATCTCTGGGATGACAAGAGCAGTGTGCAAGCAGGCTGACCCACAGCTAGCCAACCACACAACATCAGCAGCAGCTTATAATTTTTAAGCATGCAAGGCGGCAGGGTAAACAGGGTGTGGCATGTGGGAAGCCTAGCCAGGCCTGAATCCTAGTCGAGGACCAGATCGGTGCCCAGAAATAGCCCTAGAAAACCTAGAAAAGCTTCAGTCTAGTCAGCCTCCGTCTTAGGTTAACAGCTTGAAGATGAGAGAAAAAGTCATAGACTCAGAACTGCAAGAGGTAACAAAATGAATAATAAGGCCTACATTGCAGTGAGAGATCAGAATCAGACCAGCAGAAAGGTAGCTTTGATGCTGAGCCCTTGCGATATTGACTAGAGTTCAATACATGTCTCTGGTCAAGGTCAAGATTGATCTCAATTCTTGGGGCAGATAGAGACCACATGACCCCAGATGTGAGGAAGGAAAGTCTGAGAGAACATATTGATTTTGAATGAGATTTTTCTGTCATTTAGCATCTTCAGCAAATCTCTAGAAGAACGTCATTTCAGCATTCTTCAGTTGACAGAATGAATTAAGAATAAAGTAGGAATAATTTACTTTTGTTTTAGTATGTAGAAGTGCATTTTCATGTTCCCAAGAATGTTTGAAAGATATCTCCCTCTCCTTTCCATTTCATTTAATGTTTTCTGAATTTACTGAATATTTCGCATATGGCATAATTCATTCATTTAAACTGAATGCTTCAGTTGCACAACTGTTACCACATTAAGGTATAAAACACGTTCAAAACTCCAAAAAGAATTTCCACACCTGTCAGCTACTGCTTCCCATTGCCAGCCCCCTCCCTTCGGCTCCTGGTGACTACCAATCTATATTGTAAAGATTGGCCTCTTCTGGGCATTTTCTATCAGCAGACTTGTGCCAACAGTGAGCTTTTGTGACTGGCTTCTTTTATTCAGCGTGCTTTAAAGGTTTAACCACGGTGAAGTCCAAATTGGTACTTCAATTCTTTTTTCTTCTTATCCTTCCTTTTTGTAATTGTACAATACTTTGTGGCATAGATAAGCCACATGCCTCATTTGACTACTCACTACTTGGTAAGCATTTATATCATTTCTACCTTTAGCTACTATGAGTAAATCTGCTATGGATACTTGTGTATAACTTTCTGCATGCCACATATCTTCACTTCTTTTGGATATCTATCTCAAAGTGCAAGAGATAATACCTCTCACAATTCTTATTAAACTAACAGATTACCTAAAACTAATTTCAATAACTATTTGATAACTCTTTTACCGTGTTCACAAATGAACAAAATAGCCAAGTATCTGATTTTCTGGAGCCTACATTCCTCCACTGACCTATAAGTACTTGGGAAAAGCAACTACATTTTTCATTCAACTATATAATGTAGTAAAGTACTTTTTACTAACTCAACATTGGAATTAATTTATGCATCCATTGGGAAAATAGAATCATAACAATTAAAAAAACTTGGTTCCTCTCTCACCTGCTAAACTGTGTAAACATCAACTCCACCTTCAATGTCTCTAAGTTAGTTCCCATTTTACGTGTGCTCAATGTGGGGCTCTGGCTTACCATGGGGCATCGACTACCCCACCTTCATCACGAGCTGAATTCAGGGTACTAGGCTTCCACACATGACCACCAGACACTCCTGGTATGACAACATTTGGGTCTTCTTGTCTCATACTCTGAGGACTTCTCCTGATGCTCCTCCCAAAGAGTTCAGTCATTCTTCATCTTCAATATCACAGAGATTTTACAGGTCTTGGCGTTCTTTTTGGCTCTAATTCCTCCCCTCCCCCATTATGCAAAATTTCTTAGCACGGGCAAATCTATTGGGCAGACAATGACGACTCACCGGACTGCATAGAAGTTTATCTTCCTATGACAACAACCAATTATGCAACAGGTGACATGTACCTTGAACCCCTGCATACTGTGAGTTCTTTCCCTGGCTGGCCTTTGGTTACCCATTTGAACAGAACCTTGATGGATGCCTCTTGCAAAGTTTCCAGACATCAAAAAGTTCTGACATATCAGAATGAACGTTTTACACACAAATTTTATAACAAACTACTATAAAATCTTGTTTGATAATATTTTGCTCATTGTGTCTTTAGCCAACTTGCAGACAAATTTGTTTTGATTATGGTTTTGAATTTAAGCATTTGAACAGAGATTTAGGAGTGAGTCAACAGTTCAAATCATTTCAATATATCTTGGCATCAGCTTTTGCCCAGAAATTCAAACTGTAACTTGTGGAAATCACTGAAGTGCTCTGAAATGCAAGTTCTTTCTTTGTAAGAAGGGGATTATGTGTAATCTAGAGTGTTAATGATAATAGAAGGTGTTTCTTTTATTTTTCTGGGCACCGAATGCAATTTGTATCCATTAGTCCAAAGGGTCTTCATTCTAGGAAGGCAAAATACCATGAGGCAGTGTATGAAGCACATTCCATAGATAGGATCATTTCTTTTCTTTAGTCTTCACTGCGAGACTTCTGTAACAGATCAAGGTCTTTTATCTCCTTTTCATATGCTATTTTCTTTTTGATAGTAAAAAGAAGCACTTAGTTATCAACTTATTCTTATCTGTGTCACTGCATGCTCTGCAAGCTCTTCAGGAAAATTTGGCCAGGACTTCAGCTTTGATTAACAAATTCTGTTACATGACTGAAGAAAAGATTAACTAAATTGTTAAGAATTATAAGCACAACGTTTTGGGGGAATTCCTGGTGGGGGGAAAATTAGGAATAATCACAAATTTTTGCATTAAAATTCCAGTTCATTAGGTAATCAGCATAGGGGTGTCTCATTGGCTGATTAGATGCAGAGACAAATCATTTGTTGCTTTTTTGGGGAAATTTCCATCAAAGTAGTTTCACCTGGAGAATTTAAATTAGTGCATTATTTTAAAACCATGTATATTTATTTCAAATTGAGTTATCCAACAGAACAAAGGAGTCATTTTTCATCAGGAACACTCATGACTTCCAGGCTGGTGGCAAGGATGAAAAGTCATGTAAAAGTTAACTTTATGTCGGTTATCTACTTGCGTCATTATGGTTCCACTTAAGGACTTAAGACAAGTCTCTCTCTCTCTCTCTTTCTCTTTCACTCTGTCTATCTCTCTCATGCAGACTTAGCTGCACACATGTATCACATCATTTTCAACTAAAAGTTTACGTCCTAAAGTTCTAACCATGTCAAGTTACGTAAACATAGTCTTATCTGCTGCAGAGAATTTCGGTGTGCTCTCATCTCCTTTTATTTTCATCGATGTGACTTAGTCATAATTCAAACAAAATGACCAAATTTTAACTCCAATTTCAGAATTGAGCAGGGTTAACGGGTTCATGATGAAAGGGTAGTGAAACTACCCTGGTCACAACTTTGCGCAATCTTGATAACTAATTTGAGAAACAGGGTGGACAATCAGAGTTGTCCCTTTTTCACTGGTTAAGACTTTTCAAAAGGACCACTTAGCCAGGCCATGGCTGGTTTCCAAGTGTTTAGCATCATCTCTTTCTCACCCAATGCCTGAACCAGAATCTCTTTAGAGGCTCTTGCAGGAGCTTTTCATCAAGCTTCTGTTTGAGAAACTGAGAGAAATTTTAATGTAGTAATATTGTGAAATCTCTGACAACATCCTTGGGCCCTGGGCCAGGCTTCATACAGAAACCACTTTGTATCTGTGTTCTACTTGGAATCTGGGGAGCAGTTAATCCCACCAGACCTCACGCTCCTGTTTACTCTGTCTCTGCTCAACAGTCAAGTCCCTTTGACCATCTAGCCTCTCCCCTACTCGCAGTCCCAAATTTCACTCTGTTGTTCCTTTCTCACTGTCTTTGCTAGCCTTGACTTCTGCAAACCCCTCCCATGACACAACTTATAAAATTCTCCACCATTAACCTCTGTGCAGAATGCTTCTTCTATCTCTTCTCTTAATCAAGGGCTGATTTCCCATGAAGACCTATTTAATGAAGAGAAAGAAAGTGCTGGTATCTTCTAGTTCTCCAATGAAGACTTTGCAAAAAGCCACTGCTTTTCTAAGTGTCAAAATCTGCCTTTGAGGCTGATATTAACTAGCTGTACACCTTGTTGATATCTTTTTCTAACCTTCACATTGGGCAACTACATTGTTAGTATTCTTTTAGCTTATCAGCTTCACATTTGTTATATCACCTTGAATAACTTCAGTTATTTAGGTAATGTTTCCAATATAGTTCTCATTATTCCATGACACCTTTATATACAAATCTTCTGTTTCTTGTCTTTGTGAGAGACCTCTCACAATGGCAATGTAATAGTCTTTGAAATCTTTCAGAAAAAACCCATGTCTGAAATCTTAAGTGCCGATATCCCATTCATAGACTGTATTTTCTTTTATTTCTCATTCTTTGTTCCCACCGTGCCATCTTTTGACCTCATGTAGTTCTATACTACCTTTATTATTACATTTTCTCCCAATTAGACAGTACCTTGCTGTAAAGACTACAGCCTGATCTATTACATACTCTCTAATAAGTTCTGATGAAATTCATCTACTCGGGGAATCCATAACTCTAACTCAAATTAATAATTTATCACCACTGTCCCAAATATCAATTTTTAAATGAAAATCACGCCATCATGGGAAGTGTGCCACCACGGACTATGTGCCCTCTTTGGGCCTTCCATGCTACTTTGGAAGATATTTCTAGCAATGAATGCCTTGTCCCACAGAAACTACTTAAATTCTTCTTAACTCTGTGCTTTTCTTAGTGTTGCACTTTCAACCAAAAAATGAAATGATGGCTTTATCCAAACTATTTTCAGGAAAATATTTTTCATATGATATAGTTGCTATAAGTTGGTCTTCTGAGTTCCTTATATACTGACTAGCCAACTTAAATGAAGATTAAATGTTTTTCTCTGATCAAATAAATCCATGCAAAAATCACACATGCAGAAAGGTATTTTCTACACAGTATCTGAGCAATAGTGGAAGTGATCAGATACTTACCAATTGTGCTTATTTACTTCCCTAAATGTATCTTTCAAGTTTCTAAAGTCTGACTTTTATACCATATGTCTACATGCACATACATGTATTACATATGCATTGGGTAAATGCATGCAATGAATTCTTATTAAGTGCTAATTGCATGCTGTTTCCACTGCAGGGTAAACTGCAAAAGGGCTGAGCCTTTGTCTTCTCTTTCATTAATATTTTTAGTTTTTTTCCTAAAGTTTAAATCTATGTCACTTCTAAAGCTATTCTTAACTGAAAGGGTTTTTCAGGAAACACTGTAAGGACAGATGATATATTTATTCCTGCTGCCCACAGCCATCTCAAGAAAAAAGGAGGGGCTAGAGTTGTATCACAGTAGTCAGAATACTTCTTTAGCACGTGCTAGGTCTCAAGTTTGGTTCCAGAACACTGCATAAGCCAGGTGTGATGGCGCATGCCTATAATCCCAGCACTCAGAAGGCTAAGGAAAGCAGATTGCTGTGAGTTCAAGGCCAGCTTGGACTCCATGATGAGTTCAGGACCAGCATGAACCACAGAATGAGAAAGAAAGGAAAAAGAAATACCAAGTAATTATGATAATAGGTGCTGCACATTTCTATATGGTCAAAATTCCAGATGTCTCTAATATTTTATTCCTATGTAATTTTCAAGTTTGGCTTCATGTTGGTTAGATGCAGTTCAAGTGATGCAACTCTTTTGCTTCTAGAACCAAGTCACATTCCTTGGTTTTTAGTACATTTGGGTATAAGGGATTGTACAAGACTCTGTAGCTAATAATCATTCAGAAAAACTCCACAGGAAGCACATTTACTTTCAGCTTCACAGAATATTCAGTTACATGGAATATTTTAAGCATCCTGAGCCTCAGAATGGTCCTGTGTTCACCATGTGAATTTCTGAACTCTTTGAGTTAGATCTTACTAACAAATTGGATACAATGAGTCATGTATCGCCAAGGTAAATAACAGGAAGAGTATTCTCATACTACGCTCTGAGAAGAAATAGAGCAATTTTCTTCACAAGGTTATCCATGAGTCTAAATTTCAGAGCATTAATAGTTAACTTATGTAAACTAATCAGATATGTGGGAAAGCAAAAATGCTCCTTTCTACAGTGGCTTCAGCTTACCTATGATCTTTGTGGTCGCTAGCAAAGGAAAAAAAAGAAAGAAAGAAGCAAGAAAGGAAGAAAGAAAGGAAGGAAGGAAGGAAGAAAGAGTTAACAAAGAAAGAAAGATCATGCATCTTTATGGTAGTTTATCCATACACATTCCCTTTAAAATATTCTCTTTGAGGTAACAACTTATTCCTATTCAAGTTTTAAACTTATTCAATTTCTAGCTAATCTACTTAGTGTGGCTGTTCTCACCTCTCTAAACATTTCTTTGTCCTTTCTTTTAGCTACAGGATATGACACAGCTCATTCTAATACCATGCAGGTGTGTGTGTGTTTGTGTGCGTGCCTGTACGTGTTGTGTGAGGTGGAGGCTGATGGTTATTTCTTCCTCCTGACTCCTGCTGGAAGGCTGAGCTGTCTCCTGCTGTGCGGCCTTTGCTTGTTGATCATTGGCCTCTGTCCTTGCTATATTTGCTTCAGTTGCTCCAACTGGCCTTTCTTGACCTTCCCACCTACAAACTGCCCTCTGCTTTGGCCTCCAGTCACAAGGTCTGAACATTATTCCTCCTTTATTTTAATCCCAATGTCTTGATTTCCTGGGCCCTCCCAGCGTGGTAGCCTCTCCCCAACCTTTACAGCCGCTTCTGAGTCGTCTCCTGCGGGCCTGCTGTGTAACCCTTTCGGAGCTCAGAACAAGAGAATAAATGGAAATCTACATATCGTAATTCCATATATCTGCATATTATGAATTGAGCAAACTGTTAAATGAAATATTTTACATTTTAACCTTAGCAACTACGCTTCTATAATCAGTTACTTCCTTTGATTTCAGAATTATTAGATTCCTTAGCTTTCTGTGCTCAAAGGTCTTGACAGAGCCACAGTAAGCTCCCATCTAGGGCCCGTTTTCCATTCTGTCCCAGCCCTGGGTTCTTTCTCAGTAGCCCTGGGCACACCTATTTGGAAATTTCACACTCATATTTAATCTTATATGTAGGTGGCATACCAGCCCCTAAGAGATTCACGTGCTGGTGGTATGGGTTACCCTCCAGGCACTAGATAAAGAAAAGACACATAAAATCTGGGTACAAGCTGGGGGCAATATTGGGAAAACTTTTAATACCTCAGAGTTCCACGGCATGATCTAGAACTGTACGGATTTCAATTTGATGGATTGAGCCAGAGAAAGAGCACCAAGGAAGCGTCTCATCCCAGTTGCTCTTCCCTCCTCCCTTCCCATGCGCCTTCGTCTAGCCCAGAGTCTTGGTTAGTTTTACATTACTGGAGCAAATACTTGACATCCAAAATTGGCTGGGGGGCGGGGGAGCTGGGGGTGGGGGTGGTAAATATTGCTCACAGTTTCAGAAGGTTTTTATCTACTCGTGGATGGCTGGCTATAGTGGAAGCACCAGGCGGGGAAGGAAGAGCTGTTCAGACATGGCAGACAGGAAGCAAAGTGAGTCAGAAAGGGTGGGGCCAGCGTGCACTCTTGAGATCCTATTCCAGTAAGCCATCCCTTTCAGACCAAGGCCTGGTGTTTCTTCTATCCTTTCCATCGACTGGGCCCCATCTCCTAAGATCATTTTGTTCCATAGGTACTGCACAGCATTCAAATGCATGAGGCTTTTGGGGGACATTTCAGACCCAAACCATACCATCTCAAAAGTTTCCACATGGCAGGAAATGTTTCCTATATTACATCTGATGCTTTTTCTTCTTAACATCTCATGATTAAATGTTTGTGTTGATAATATTTATTTATTATAACTGTAGTTGTGTTTTATTTACATATGTGTAGTTTCAGGGGCTAAATTTAACACTTAATACAATTAAACATATCTCCATTGTATCCTTCTGTTTTCATTGTGTTCTTCAAGTAGGCACTCCATGTTTACTCAAATTTAATTGACCCTTTCTTGTCCTTTTGCTCAATATTTTGAACACTTCCTTTTGTTTCCTTTTGTAAACTATTTCCTTATTGTCATTCTTGTTATTGTCATTATTGTTATTCTTGTTTCTCAGCAGCATGCTTGCCTTGTTACCTGCCCACATGCTCTTGTACTTTTTGATTTGATTTTTTAAATTTTTCTTTTGAATAGTCATGGAATTTACTGCTTCGCTATCCCGTTCTTCTGGCTGAAGTTGAAGAACACGACATTGGTCTTCAGGCAAAGCCTAATGGTCATTATACTGTTCTTTGGGCAAAAGGCTGATTCATTTTTAATTCTGACAAAAGCTGGTCAACTTTTCTTAGTTACTTTCTGAATCGTTCCTTTTCAGCTAAATAGAGGTGTTCTGGATACTTCTCTGTGAATTGGGATTCCCATGACGTTTGAGACTTCTTTTCCTTTTGTAGCAATTTCTTCCTTTTCCTGAATTTCAATTTTCTCTGAAACGCAAAGCTTTGTTCCCCATGAGCGCTTTCCATGAAGGCTTGAGGATGGTTACGTTACCAAGTCCTCCAATTCCCACTCTTACTCTTGAATCTGATGAAAGAAGCCCCTTCTTCACGAGCTCCTAAACCTTCAGGCCATTTAGATACTACTATGATCTGCCAAACTGATCCCCATCTCCCTCTCCTCTCCAGGCCCCCACTGTGATATTCATATAGTAAACTAACTTCTGCTTTTATATCCTCCTCCTTTTCCTATTCCTTCAAAATTGGCACTAGTGCTTATAATGAAGGGCCTGGCAGAATTATGAAATGATAGCTCAGCTGCCTGAGCCAGTTCTCTAAATTCAGAAGGTTCCACTCAAGGTGATTAAAGAAGTTACTGCACAAAGAAAGGAGTCCTATAAGAAGACATTAGACAGAGCAGAATGGATGGCACTCCTAGGACAGAGTACATCACCGAGTCTGTACTGTAGCCTGAATGGAAGAGCCATCAAAAACTGGATGCATTGGACAGAAAGGAAAACACCTGAGGCATAGAGTTCATGGTCCTGTGCAACTTGGAGGTGAAGCCAAGTGGGGGAAGGGGGCACGGGGCAGCAAAAACAGAAAATCGAGAGACGATAGTAATGTGGGAGCTTAGAATGTTGGAAAACTCAGGGGGACACAATAGTGTCTAATCTTCAGTATTAAAGGTTCAAATATTCTAAAGATTTAATAAATAGAATTGTCACTGCTAGATGGCAAAATAGTTTTGACAGATTTGTGAAAATGGAACCAGGCCTGCAAGGGAGTCAGGGTTGTGCAGTGCAGAGAACATGAGGGTGTAGGTTATTCTTTTAACTCTGTGGGGTGAAAGGGAGAAAGGAACACTTAAGGTAATGGCTAGGACAAACACAGACTGGGCAATAATATTTGTAGACAGCGTAGATAATATATTATAACATAAATAGATGCAATGAAAAGCAGATATGAGATTTCAGGTTACAGGCAGAGTTGGAGCAAGTTTTGAGAGTCCTACCTAAGGAGGGTGCTAGTGGCTTCTAGTGGGTAGAAGCTAATGACGCCACAAACGTCCTGCAGCGCACAACCTAATCCTCCACAGCCACGGATTATCTGGCCCAAAATGTAAGTTGTGCCAAGGTTGAGAAATCCTCATTAAGGTACCCTGGAGAAAAGAAAAACTTTGGCAGGCACAGTGTCCTTTTTATCTGGTGCCAAGCAACTGTCAATGATGTTTAAGGGCATTGATTTTAATTCTAACATAGCATAAAGCATTCTCATCATTTTTCTGAGAGACATGATTAAGTAATGTTTTAGTATTTACTGGCTTAATTCAAAGAAATGATATGTTCTCAGACGGTAGAAGTCAATTTTTACACTCTGTCCACACTGTGATATCTTTGGCTGCCTCCCACTTAGCTAACGATAATTGAATAGTGGACTGGGGATCCATTATCTGACAACACACACTAGTATGACTAGACAGTGGCACGTTGTACCCGGTGGCTGCATCCTGATGGAGTGTTCTTGTCTAGGTGTTACCTCGGTAAGGTCAGATCTACAAACTGACACAGCTGCCTTATTGTCCGTTCCTTCTTTTATTACTCCCTCATAGTTGCTATCAGCAAAAACAAATAAGAAAATAAAAATCCAAATGCGTTGTAAGCCTAATCAGAAAGAAAAGAATTATGCTTGCTGGAGTCTGCAATTCTAAAGGATTCAGCTCAAGGGAAAAGAGTAATGGGATAAAAAGAAAAGACAGAGAGAGGAAAAGAAAGGGAGGAGGGGAGAAAACAGGTTCCACGTGGCATATGAAAAAAGGAAGGGAGTTGGAATGTAAAAGGAAGACGGGCCTGGCGGTGTAATAACCTTTTGCAGCAACGGATTTATAGAAGTTAGTGGTGCTTCAAGAAAATAAAGTAGTGTGCCTGATGCCTTTTGAAACAGGAATCTTTTCTGAGCTTTTCATCTTGTGTGCCTACGTTATATGTAAATTGGGCTTCATGGTGTATTAGAGCCATGAAGATGATTTAATATGCCAAAATGTGTTACGGGTCATTTCTGCATCAGGTCTGCAGTTTAAACAGCAGCCGCTGAGCGGAAACTCAAAGCCATTGCCACGCTGCAGAGAACTTTAGGGTTAGCTCAGATGAACACAGCACCTCTGGGTGCAGGAAGGCACAGCTTTCTTCCACCTATTCCAGGTACATATTGCAAATGTTCAGTTTCTGTCTTTAGTCTGCTTATTACAATAATATGAGTAAGACTGGAAACTAAGAGTATTGTTTGTGCTCTACTGCCAATGTAATTTGTGGTTCTCTTTGATGAGCTTTGCCTGGTCATCAGAAACAGACGCTAAGATGAAATAAATACAACACCTATTCACACTCACCTTTCAGGTGTCACCTGCTGGAGAAAAATTATTGCTACAGAGGAGATCCAACTAGAGTAGTTCCTATTTTTCTGTTATCAGATTTTCAATTTTATATATTTATTGAGCGCCTGTGCCTAAAAATGAGCAAAATAATAAGGTGATTATTTTAAATATAATTCCTTAGTCTTTTCTTATTTGGAAATAACTGGTTTCTGTTCGGGGGAGGAGTAACTATATCTCTCTTTCAAATAATGTTTCGTAAGCAGGCATTTCATCCCCCTTTGGTGACACTGGCACAGCTTCTGAATCAAAGGTTGGATCTGACAATTCTGATCTAGGGGGGAACTATTAAAAGTGAGACTATTAGGTTTTTTTAAAAAATTATATTCCCATAAAGCTGATTTAGAAAATCTCATTTTGCTAAAAAAACAAAAACGAAAACCCTTGGACTGAACATGGCTTTGGCAACTAAACTTATATCCTAAAATTTAGTCTGTGTCTCTGCAAACCATTGTGATGTCACTTGTACAAACTCATTCACATGGTCCTGGCCTGGTAATTCTGAGGTTTTACTTTATACCTCAAGTTCTACTTTTGGATTTAGACCCTTGACTTTGGCACATGATGCTCACCTAAGTGAGGGAGCCACAACAGTAGGGAAGGGCTTGCGCAAGGCGCAGGTATGAACCGCAGAGGATCTAATTTCTCCTGCACCCTCATCCCTGAACTAGTGTTCCTGTCCAGGTGTTACCTTGGTAAGGTCAGATCGACACACTGACACAGCCGCCTTGCTGTGCCCATGGCTTTTTACTCAGAGGAGATCCAGAAGTCGATGCAAAACGCAGACAGGCCATGCCTGTCAACACAGCCACAAACCTGAGGGAAGATGGCTTGGGCTGGACAGCAGTGGGATCAATTTAGAGATTTTTCATTGTACGAAAAAAAAGAAGAAAAGAAAAAAAAGGAAAGAAAGAAAAGAAGTTAGGATCCAAACTCACACCTATCCCCATCATCATCATCAGCTCATTGCCTGTCCACCCAATTGGTAATAGCAATGTCTTGGTCTAGGTTTTTTTTTTTTTTTTTAATTCCTTTTTGGTTTCTCCTTGGATCATTCTGAATCTTGAAATCATGTTGGCAAGACTTTTTATTTTACCTTGTTTTGAAACTTTATTTGAAATCATTTCAGACATTAAAAAAACTTCAAGAATAGTACAAAGGACTCTTGTAAACACTTCATCTGGATCCACAGGTTTTTAACATCAGACCAGATGTGTTTGGCCCACTCTCCCCACCTCTCTTCCAGACCCTTCTCTCTATGTATTTATGCAGATATATACACACTTTTTATGAACCATTTAAAAATAAGTTGCATAAATTATGCCTTTTTAAAACCCAAGTACTCAAGTGCTCAACTCCTAAGAACAACAGCATTCACCAAAATCTGGAAATGTAGACTTACATAACATTATTTTCTCCTCTGCAGCACCCGTACCAGTTCGACTAGTAGTTCGAATAGTGGCCTAGTCGTTGCTGCTGTTTTTCCAGCCCAAGAATCAATCTGGGATCACTCACTGCGTTTGGCTTTCTTTATCTTCAGTCTCCTATATTCTGGAATAATTCCTCCACTTTTTTCTTCATCTCTCACATTAACTTTTAAATGTTTCCAGTACTGGAGATTGAATCCTGAGGTGCCATACCACCAAGCTACAACCTCTTCTGATTTTAAGTCAGGGTGTGGCTAAGTTGCCTCAGGCCTTGGGCGGGATCTTCAAATGACTTATGCTGCAGAGGACAGGAAAGAAGATAGAAGATGTGGATCAATGTGTTAGCACAGAAATCTCAGTGTTGGTGGGCAGACTTTATTTGCAGTCTCTGAGAGAGAGTATCTCCTAGCCAAACCAGGTGAAGGAGCACTTGAAGTGTGCTAGTGTGACTGAGAAACTCAATTTCAAACTGTCATTTAATTTTAATTAATTTAAATTTACATAGCTACCCATGGCCAGTGTCTAGTCTATTGGACAGTTCTATTTTAGATACAGTCTTTCCCCTCTCTCTCTCACTCTCTCTCTCTTTCTGTGGTTCTGCAGACTGAGTCTAGGGCCTTTTGCATTGAGCTATGTCCCCAGCTCATCTTTATGTTTGATTTTGAAAAAAGTTCTCACTAAGTCACTAAATTGCTAGACTTAGACTGGGCTCTAACTTGGAATTCTCCTGCCTCAGCCGCCAGAGCGCTAGGATTCCAGGCCCGCCCTCCAGGCTGGGCTTCCCTCCGCCTTGAACATACACACTTTTCACCTTGCCATCTTGGCTCTGCCACTTCCCGTTCACTACACTCCTTCAATGAATGAGACACGGTCCACGGTCTCATGCTGACTTGGGAAATACGAGGATATTTTTGCAATATTTTAGCTCAGATATATCCGGTCTATGACCTGCCATTTTCTTAATGAAGACAAACTGTCTTGGGCTACATATAAAATACATAATATAGTTTATATATATATATATATATATATATATATATATATATATATATATATATATACACACATATTATATATACATATATATGTATATATGTATAGATATATGTGTGTGTATGTATGCATGTGTGTTTGTGTGTGTGTGTATATATATATATATATATATATATATATATATATGATGTAAGTACTAAAATTTTCTCTTTGAAATGTTTCATTATAACAGAGTGGCTATTATAATCAGTCATACCATTGGAAAAATCAAGAGTAAAAAAAAAATCAGGCTGCCTAGTAGCTACTAGTTAATACATGAACTGTATAAATTAGTTGCATAAAGGTGCTGATACTCATTGCAAATGAATTCCAACACATTAAAATATGTATCCAGCCTCATGTGATTGCTCTTGAATTCTGAATTCTGAGCCGAGTCGGCAGGTTGCTTTCTTATGAGTATGCATTTGCCTACCCAGTCTGCACTTAATCTCGAGCTGATAGATGAATTTATATGGTTGTCATTAACATTGATGAGAATGACCTACGAAAATCATGTGGGAAAAGAAGCCTCCATGCCTCTTCTGGCTTTTTAGTAATCTGTACCATTACATTGAAGAAACAAGTCATTTGTTCAAGAAGAAAAACCAGGCATATTCTTTGTGGTAAAGTCGGATTAGGCTGTTTGTTCCTTGACTTAACAATTATTCTTAGTTATAATATATCTGTAAGAAAATGTTAGTGGATTCCTATTCTGAGGCTACAGAAAGTTGCTTCTGCTATCAGTCCAATGTTAGGCAAGGCAGTGCTACAACCACGGTAGTCATAAATAGCAACAGCAAGCAAAGTTTCTCTTTTGTTTTGATATTAAATCAAGTCAGTTGAAGCAAAAAAAAATCAAGAAATCAAATACTAAACACAAACATTAGAGGCTTTTCTCCATGTACTGAAAGTAATGTTGATTGACCTAGTGGCTTCCGGTAGTAAATGAGCAGATGACGTTGGTTCTTGGCTTTCGTGCATCTTTGGTTTCAAAGCCTGAGTTGTACAATGCAGATTTGTATAAACATTCAAAGGGTTATTCCAATAAAGGACAAAAATGTAATAGGGACGTGAAAGAACTACATTTGTGTTGGGTGAGGGAAGGGTTCCTATCTCTTTACAGGGTCAGAACGAAGAAGAAGAAAGACAGAAGTGGATCATTTCCTTTTCCTTCCCAAAGCTGCTCATACTAGCCTTGTGCTGTGACAGACTCTTAATCTCCATCTTTCTCTCAGGAGCCATAACTCTCTCTAGATTCTCAAGTACAATTTTTATTAAATCTCTTTCTCTTGTCCTTTTTAGAGTCAAAATGTAGTTTCCAAGATTCCAGCACCAGGTCAGCCTGAGAAATTTTTATCATGCCCTAGTCTCCTCTCTGGTTTACCTACACCATCTCTAGTTGTGGTAAAATTGGTATCTTCCTAAATTTTTATTCTCTGATGTGGAGAAAATTACCTTGTCTTCATTGAAAAACAATTTTCTATGAATATAAATTTATTTACTTTGCTGGATATCACTTAGACCTTGGATTTCTACAACCTACCACCAGGAGGTCATGATTAACTCTTCCAAATGCCTTATTCAGGTCTTCCTGTCTTAAGCTGAGGATGTCTATTGATCCAATGATCAGATGGAAAATACATTGATTGGAAGAGGTTAATGGATCCCTCATTACCAGGCACAATGCAAATGTCATTTCCTTAGATTAAGTTCACTTTGCAAA
Source organism: Ctenodactylus gundi (assembly GCA_004027205.1). NCBI lineage: Eukaryota > Metazoa > Chordata > Mammalia > Rodentia > Ctenodactylidae > Ctenodactylus > Ctenodactylus gundi. Next base: position 280,819 of record PVKB01001516.1, read on the forward strand.
TTCTAAGATGATAGAAATCAACTCATAAACACATTTATGAAGATGCTCCCCCCGCCCCCGAGAGTTGGAGGGCCTTCTGCTTTAATAAAACAGACATTTCACCTACGCATTGAAAATCATAACTTTCATAGTAAATTTCTTCATTCTTAAGGCTTTCTTCCTCTCATAATGAGACTATCAGGCCAGAAAATGAGAAAGGTGGCCCCTGGGTGGTAATTTGTCATTTGTTCCACTTACAAGGAGGGATGTCACCTTCCGAAAGAACGCAATGGTATGCAAAATCGAATAAAACTTGATATAAACCTTAGGCCTGAATTAAACTGCTTTCTAAAGCTTGATTTAGCCTTTAGAACTTCGCAAACAGTGAAGTTCAATTGCTGTTGGGTACTTTTCTCTGTTTTTGTTGCTACTTAAAATTCAAACAGTCTGGTGGGTTGATGCTCATGGACCTCAAAAGAAGTCCCCAGAATAGGCGAAGTCCTAGCATGCTGCACTGTCAGCACCTCACGTTTTTCTTCAGTCTACCTTATACTTCTCTGAGAACAGACTAGAAGAACATCTCTGGCCTTCCTTGTTGCCCTATCTTAGTATACAAATGGCAATCTAATTTGCCTTCACCTGAACACCAGACATTCCTTAGCTGTCTCACAGTGTCTGATGAATTTGTCTTCATCTTTTCTGCAGATTTGACTCATTTGCATTTTCCCTAAAGGTATTTAATTATGTTATCTATTTATTGAGAGCCTTTTTGGGTTGAGAGAAGTAGGAAGATGTAGAGGATAGCAGTGCTCAGTGACATTAGCTGGAACCTAATTTTTATTCTGTTAATGAATCCCTAGATAACCTCTGGAAAGTCAGGAAGGCTCTTTCAGCCAAAATCTCTTCACCTTGAAAAATAAAAGAACACCGGGAGAAGAACAAGGTACCCCTTGAGGTGACTATGGGGAATAATTAACAAAATAAAATTAATAAAGTTAAAGTGATACACAAACCAGAGCAGTTGTGAGGATACAAGGAACATTTTTTCTTCTTCACAGATTAATTACGACACCTCTTAATCTGGAAGCTGAGGATTTCTTCAGGGTGGGTGGGAGGAAATCTTTGAATTTGTTAATGCGTTTTCTTCGTTGCCAATGCTTCATGCTCCAAGCGGCCATAAGGAAAGTAATATTAGCACTTTCTGCAAAATTGGCTGCTTCTGTGTGTCCTTTTCCTTCTACTTATGTCTTGATAACAGTCAAGGGTGAGTTTATGATTGAACCATGCAAGGAAATATTTTCTCCTGCCACAAGTTATTTTCCACGTTCAGATGTGACAACTACTTAAATCCTCACCAATAGAAATTTATTCCCTTGGTTCTCAAAGAATTTTCGTTCTTTTATAATTTCTAGACACATAGTAGTACTTTCACATGTGCATTTTATATACTTATGCATATGTAAGAAAAGTAATACATTTCTAAAAGGATGCATATATATGTGTCTATGTGTGTGTGCATATGAAAGAGCTATTTATGTATCATTTTTGAGTCACAAATGCACATCACTGTTGAGGAAATTGAAGAATTAGGTAAGACAGAGATCTTTTTGTAGCTTGCTAGCGATCCACTGTTACAGTTTTGTTATTGTTTTGCCATAGGTTCATGCACTCTTTTCTTTACACTAACAAATACAAAGGGAATCCAACACAGTGTGCCCATATTCCCATTACCTCACTCTTCTCTGCCATCTAGCAATAATACAATGTATCTGTTATAAATAATAAGTCAACAAGGACACATTATTATTTGAACCACAGCCTTTACTGGGATGTTTCCAGGCTTTCCCTTGAGTAATTTTCTGCTCCTAGACCCCATCCACCATGTCTCATGTCCTTCATCTGCCAAACCGCCTCGGCTCACTTTCTCAGAGGTCTCTTGTTTATGATGAGCTTGATGACTCTCAGGGGGGAATTTGGGGTGTTTCCTCATGACCAGACTGCAGGTACTGGTCGCAGGGGAGGAACGCCACAGAGACGAAGTACAATCATCACCATCATCATCCCATCCTCTAAGCATGAGTTGTGACTGAGAATTTCATTAAACTGGGAAAGAAATACTCTTCTCTGGAACTTCAACAAATATCTATCCTGTGGAAACCCCGCCTACTTCTTGCTAATCTTGACTTTTCTCCAGAGCTAGAAATTCAACTGTTTTTGTGAGTTATACAAGTTTAAAAGACGGCTAATGCGAATCAAAGCATAAAAGCTTCATATTTATGTTGGCCAAAAAATAAAATAATAAAATATGTCTGTGGGCCAATATTAGTTTGTCATCACCAGTTTGCAACCATATATATATATGTATGTATGAATTATTAAAGGTTTTATATATATGAATTATATATATATATATATATATGTTATTAAAGGTTTTAAAGCAACACAGAAAACACTATATTTCACGTCACTTGCTCTGATTTTACAAATTATTGCTAGGAGACATAGACATGAAGAAAAGTGAGCAGAAGTGTGAGAACCAAGAGCAGGTCTGCCACTGCTTTTGTCATTCCAAAAGATCAGCAAAGTTTGATAAGGTAGAATGGGACATCTTTGAAGCAGGGCCTGGTTGGGCAGGTTTGTAATCCCAGCACTCTAGGTGGCTGAGGCAGAAAGACCCTACTTTTTTTCTTTTTTTTTTAGCCCAGTCTGGGCAACCTTGAGAAACACCCTGTCTCAAAATCAAAACTGAAAAATTAGCTGGGGATTATCGCTGTGGCTCTGGGTGGGATCCCCAGTACCACAATAAAAGGGTACATCTTTGATAAGTGTTCTATGAGGTAAAAGTATAATCTGAAAACACAAAGTGTGGGCAAGGAGGTTGAGGCACGGCGTTTGAAGACATTTTGTAGTTTAAAAATGTGAGAATCAGTGATATATTGAATTCACAGGGTTAAGATGAGGGAGATGTCACAGATAATATGAAGTTCTTCTCATAGAGACTAAAGGACTAGGATGCCACTACCTGAGGTAGAGAGAATAGGGAAGGAACAATTTTGTAGGAGCCAGGAGAAGTATCTCTAGGACTTTCAGTTAGACACATTGAATGAACAGCTGAAAAGGGACTTCAGTCGCTGAAAGAGCAAGGAGCCCAGGGAATGTCTTCACAGTGCAGGGGATAGCTGCCCTCAGAGTATGGCAGTATTTAAAACAATGAAGAAAATACAGGTAGGTAGGTTCAGAGAACAGAAAGTCACGAAGAGTGATGCTAAAAACGCGTGCTGTTCAGCCCTTTCTCTCTACCGTTATGTGCTAAATGTTTTAGGAGTCCGTACCTGATGCTCCTGCCTCACTTCCTCTGCTCTACCACCCACATCAGATCTCCCTACAGGCCTCCGTTCCTCCTTGTCTACAAATACATTTAGGCTTCTGGAGACTCCTTCGATCTTGCCAGTGGAGATACTGCAAACTCCTTTTATCTTCCTATCTAATATTTTATTTTCTCTACTTCCCCAACTCAGCTTTTTTTTCTGGCTCCTAGATGGATTTCAGAAAGAGAATTAAGTTCAAACCTGTGTTTTGTTCTTTAGAGACTGTGTGACTCGGAGTAAATAGCTTACCCTCCCTGAGATTCAGTATCTGTAACAGGAGAAAATATCTCATTCTAAAGTAGAGATGAAGGTTAAAAGCCTTAGGATATGTCGAACATCCCATCCTCACATGGTTGTGTGGACTAAAATTCTCACCTAAGCAAAACCCGTATTTTTTATGCCTGGACCTGCGTTGGTAGACTATAAATAAAGACTCAAAAGTCCTTGCCTTCCCAAGTCCTTATTTCAATGGGCCATAGTTTTATGTGTCTAGCTGGAGAATAACTCCTTAGAAATGGTTGTTGATCTAGTCATTCAAGGACTCAGCCATTTTCCTGCTTTTTAAAAATCCCCTCCAAGAATTGTGTGTGATTCTGTGCATTCTTGCCTCTGTTTTCCTTCTACAGAGTGCAAGTTATTTGAGGACAGAGAATGGATGTGTCTAAGTTTATATTTATGACCCCTTCAGAGGCACACAGTGTGAGCTCAGTTAATAATTGTAAAAATATCTGTGTGAATGGCTACTGTGAAATATCTCAGCAAATGTCTAGAACATTGCAGATTTTGGTATATGCCTATCTGCCAGAGGAAAGAAACTTGCTGATGATTTTGAATGGTATTCTAATAGAAAACAATCTGGAAAAATCTTAGCTTGTTTATATGAATCAAAAGCCAGTGAGATCCTAAATGCTAAGCCTTTGGGCATGTGTATATCACTGTGGGCAGCGCTCCTTTCTGAGGTAAAATATTAATCCAGGCTATCAAGGGAAGGAGCAGCACCCTAACTGACCCCCTGGGTAACTACGCTGAGATCCTCTCCCCTCGGCACCTGTGGCCAGGACATGGAGCGTGAATCACAGGGCCTGGCACAGAGCCAACGTGGAGTCAGCCCGGTTTCCCTGAACTCTCTCGCCCGAAGTGCTCTTTCAAATCACATTTCCCAAACAGCCTGGCTCCTGTGTTTTATTTTGACTCTGTTCGCTTTCATACAGATGAAGAATGAAAAAGAACTACTCTCATCTAAAGAAAATTGGTGTCAGGCCATCAGAGGGAGCAAGGGACTAATGGAAAAAGAGTGCTGAGAGAAAGAGGAAAGAGACAGATTGTGGACTCTACTTTGCAATTTAGTAAGTCTGTGATCCTGGGCAGATTGCTTTTGGGCCTGAGTCTCAGCTTCCTCATTTGCAAAATCGGGGTACCAGTTAGTGTTGCGCCACCTTTCTAAGACTCTTGGAACGACCAAGTCATCACCAAGTGGAAATTACTTTTAAAAAGTGAGTTTTCCTCCAATACTTAAGAATAGAAATGAAAAGAACATTTAAAGAGCTTTATTAGGAAAGGAATTAACCCTGATCTATTGTCATGTGAGGAAAGCTTTGTTCGATTTTAAAGACTACCGGATCTTTGACAGTTGGAGAGTAAATTCTTTGACCCATCTTGAAATTGCCTCCGCAAGTTCTTACTTCAAAGGGCCATTGTTTCATGTGACCAGTTGGAGCATAGCTATTCCTTAGAAATGGATTTTTGACCTAGTCTTTCATGGGCCCTTATATTTATTACGTTTGTCCATGCATGAGTCCACTAGAAATTGCCAATTTACCTCCTTTAAGCATATATATATATATATATATATATATATATATATATATATATATATGGAAAAATCCGTTGGCTGGTTGTAACAATCGTCTTAAGTAAACAATATGCAGCCTATGGAACATTTCCCCAAGCTAGACAAAGAAGGCAGTCATCAGGGCCTCAGACGCTGAACTCTGAACCCTGGCTGGACCTTGCACGGGGCAGCCTGGTAACAGGAAGGCAGCAAGACACACTTTGAACCAGAGGTTCTAAGGCTGCCGTGGGGTTGCAGACTGGGTGACAGCTGCACTTTGCAGCCTGAACTTTGTACCTAGACACAGGAGCATTTAATCTCCATAACAGGCACTTTGTTTCATTACTTATTAACAGCTTCTCCTTGAGTAAAGTTCTTTGTTAATGGAGCTTTAAAAACTGATCTCTCTCCCCCTTAATTCCAGCCATGAGGGCAGGCATTCGTGCTTGTTACCACTGTCTTTCTGTAAGGGAGTTTGTCCCTCCATGGGAGGGCTTTTATTCCATTCCAAATGCCCGTGGTGAGGCGACGCTTTCTAGTTCCGGCTCCAGAGGCAACACTGTGCTCTGAGGTTCACATGTAGAGACAGTAACTATAATGATCCTACTACCATTACATATCACATCCAGTGATACAGGGGAAGCTCTGTCTCTGGCCATTTCGACTGTTTTTTCTCTCTCTTTTTTTTCCTATTCATTATCCTTTCCTTTTTCTCCTCCACTCCTTCCCTCTTCTCCGGGCTCAGTGGCCCTAGTGTTAAGAGATGGTGACGCCGTGGCCCAGGCATCCTTCCCCCAGCCAGGGCAGCCAAGACATGTTTTGCTACAATTGGAACTCAAAGCAATTTCTGAGCACGTTCAAGTATCCTCCTTCCAAATAAACACATTGTACTTAACTTCAACAAATCGGTAACTGATACTTAGTGAGCCTGAAGGGTTAGCTATTTAAAGACAGGGCAGGGCTGCAGAAAGGGAAAGCGGAATCCTTAGTAACTAAATCTTCTCGACCATTTATAAAATAAGTATAGCCTTCCTGAAAATATCTAGACTTCCTCTTCCCTAAACCAAAGAAAATTAAGGCACCATCTCAGTTACTATTTTTTTTTTCAATGCATATCAGTAAACAGCCTTTGGTTTCTAGGATCCAAGAGGTAAATGACCGCACACCAGTCTTTTAGAAACTAGCCAAGACCAGAGAAATCACCTCTGAAGCATTGCTTAAGAGTTTGGGGATGACAAGAATTTAACCTTTTGCTAGTCAGTTACTTTGTCTATTTTTAAAGAAGTTGGAATCGGCTCAGAAAACATAATTGATTATCCTCTAATTTTTCTTTTTACTTTTAAAAGTACGTGTGTCTAGCTCCCACTCAGCAAGGTGTTGGCCCTGGAGTCAGCCCTGTCTGGGCACCAGGTGACAACAACTAATCCTCCCTGGTTTTCTCTGCTCTCCCAGCCACACCCAGACCATTCAGGGAGATACAGGCTCACCCACCTGTCTGTTTCAACCTTTAAACTTCAGAAATCTTTTGAAAGACAGAGCCTAAATTTATACATGCTCTTACATTTTTATTTTCTCCTGTCTCTCTTTCTCCTCTCTCTTCCCTACTCTTGTTCTCTCTCCCCTCATTTTTTTACACTTTTTTTCTCTCTGCTTTTTTTTTCTAGTTGACTTGCTCAAAAGCACAATACTCAATCTTATCATTGGAGCACAAACAAAATATACTAGGAGTATAGCTAAGTGGTAGAGCAATTGCTTAAGGCAGGTGAAGCCCTGGCATCAGTACCCCAACTAGGGAGCCAGGAAGAAAGAAAGAAAGAAAGAAAGAAAGAAAGAAAGAGAGAGAGAAAGAAAGAGAGAAAGAGAGAAAGAAAGGAAAGAAGGAAGGAAGAAGAAAGAGAGGAAGGGTGAACAAGACTAGGTTGTCTAAGCACATTGCTTTCTCTCATTCCTACTTATTGTACTAGTACAACGGGGGAGAGAGTTGAATTAGTCATCAATCTTGGTATTGGATTCAGATGTTTTTATAAGAGAATATAAATTAAAGGTAACTATAAATCCTCTGGGAACTCTGAGTCTGTGGCTTTTATGTTTAGCCTCATCCTTGGATTATTCGCAGAGGCTCTGTAGCTCTGTTTGATGGTCCAGGTACTGTCCTATTTCACAAGAAAGTAGCAGACAAGAGTTTGCATCTCACCATTTCTATTTTCATGTCAACATTATTATTATTATTATTATTATTATTTGGTTCTCAAATTCAATTTACATCTCTTGGGACTTGATCCTTTTCACTGCACTGTCTTTGGTCATGGTCTCCTTTTGAAGCACATTGGTACCTGCAACCAGTGCCTCACCCCCAGAGCTAAAATTAGGGCTGTACCTGTTTGGGATTAGCTCAATCTGAAAAACAGTAGGGTTTTTCCAGAATGCTCATTTAAGTCGCTCTAAAGTGATGCAGCTAGATGATGTGAAAACACACTTGGGAGAGCCAAAGCTGCAGACATGGCTTCCGTATTCAGTCCCAACTATTCTAGACAGTTGAACTTTGATTTAACTTCCCTCTTCATTCTACCTGCCTCTCCATCCCAGACCCTTGCCACACCAGCCTCAGGTGGATCTAGTGACATGTATTAAAGGTCATTGTGGCTTGCTTAATTGATCAGTGTAAAACATAACAAAAATAGATAATATTTTGTATCTTAAATATTAGAAAACTTAAATATTAGAAATATAACACTTACTGAGATTGGTTTGGGGAGTAAAGACAAATCCAATGAAACAAACACGATTATACATTAAATACTTAGTTCTAAATCAATGAGTGGGAAATTAAAACTATGGTGAAGTTACTTTTATGCAAATCCCAACCATTCCTTTTAATTGTCTACTTTGTTCAGTCTCTATTGGTATACACATGTATGCATACCCATGAGAACAGGAGAGGACAGAGGGAAAAGTCAATAGTGTTGTCCACAGTCAGCATCCAGGATGAGGGTCTGTATGAGGATCTACATCAGCTGTTGGATGGCAGGAATATTCACAGGTCAACATTTTTAACCTGTAAAATGATGCCTCAAAGAATATTACCAGTGGTTTCCAGATTGAGAAGCTGAAGGAAAAAAGTGCAGAAAACTAAACTAGCAAGGGCTCTGAAATAGAGAATGGTAATATCAGAGAAGCAATTCTCTCAGAAGGATGCTCAGAGTTTGCTGTGTCTCATCATCTCATTGATTTCTTTCTCACAACTTCTAGACACATCATCCTTCTTCTCATCACAGGCAATTCCTCTCCGTATAAAATATACTGTCACTGTCAAGGAAAAAAAGAATGGAGGGTAATGGCATATTTTGCCTAATATTAAGCTATTTGGATAAAGTACAAAAGTAGACCAACTAATTATTGCTCAAGGTAGTCAGTCAACTCCACACTTTCCTAATTTCCACTTGCAGTTTCTTCTTGGTGCTACTATGTCACTTATCTCTCACATAGATTAAATTGAACTGCTTTTGATTATGAAAGGTGAATGGAAAAAAAGTAACATCTCTCAAAATGTCATCTGTTGGCTGGTTCTCAGTAATGGCATTTGTATGAATATTTGGCTACTGGTTATTACCTTTTGTGTTTTGTGTTTCTATTGCTAAATTAGACCTCCAGGATTATTTGATACAAGAGATCTGAGCGTCATACGTATCTTTTCACCTCTTCACTCAGACATTATCTGTTTCTATTACATGCCCAGTTGCTTCTTCTGTTTCTAAAATCCTTAAGGTAGGTGACAGCTATATTCCTTTCATTGTATCCTTTCCTCACTTCAAGTCCTTGAAATGCTCATATAATCATTAGAGTAGTTTTACCTCTTTTCAAATGTAGTTCAAGTTGTCTGAGACTCATCTGGCCATGCTGCAGTAGCAAATTTTTCTGCTCAGTATACATTTATTGCTTCCAAATAAAGATGCAGAGAAGATAAGAGAGAGAGAGAGAGAGAGAGAGACAGAGAGAGAGAGAGAATAAATTAAGCACATCCTACCTACATGATCATGTACAAGCATGAGTGTTTACGTTCTGCTCTGGGGACATAAAACAGGCATAAAACATAAAATGCTTACTGTAATCACAGATCTAGCCAAGATCTTTGAGTTGTCTACTCCACCATGAAGCTTATCAAAGCTCTTAACTCTGCCATTCAAACCTTTCCACTGTTTAGCCCTGCACGACCTAACTCAACGTACTGCCTATTATTGTACATGACGTACTCTCTTCTAAAGCCACCTCACTTACAACATTATTCTTCCAGTGCTATGTTTCCTTATAGTGAAGAGTGTAGTCACTGGATCCGGTCAGATCTGGCTGGATCCTGTCTTTGTCACTGACGAACACGACCTTGTGAGCTTCATTTTCTTCATCTTTAAAATGGCACTAATGATTCTTTGCATAGTTTATGTGCTTCTTGGTAATATACGTAAAGAACATGGCCTTCTACCTAATATGTCACCATAATGATCAATATTGAATGTTTGCTTTCTCATTCTAATCCTTTTATAAACTTTACCTACCAAAGAGTAACGTTAAAATTTCTCCTGAAATCTTTTTTTTTACCCCCAGTTCAAATTTATAGATTTCTTTCCATTAAATAAGCTTATACTTGATTAGATATTATTTTATAGGTTACAAACTTTAGCTTAAATTCCCTGAATGCAAAACTGAAATCTTACATGTCTTTGCTAAAACACAGCCAGAGCCTTGAATGAGTGAGCAAGAAACAGTCATCGAATTCTGACCTGTTCAGAGTGTTTGAATCCATTGATCTTCTGACGACTACATTTTTTAACATTAAGTCATACTCAAACTGCTTCTAACTCTCAATTTTAAAGAAGTTAAAATTATATAGTGCTGTTACAGTGGAAAACATAACATTGTAATATAGATATTCTAATAAAACATTTTTAAAATGTGTGACATATGGGTTCATATATTCTAAAAACTCTATAAGCCTAAAATTAAAGTATGCTGGAAATACTTTTCATTCGTTTTAACAATGCAGCCACCCCATGATTAACATAAAAATGTTCCTTGTATGTGTTTTCCTCTTAACTGAAATGAAAATAAAAGGCTGGGTGTTTGGGGAGCTAACCTTTTTTATAAATAACTTGCTTCTTGCTTTTAGTTCAATATCCTGATTTACACAGCACATACAAGATTATAAATTCTATTTGACATGATATGCATTAACAGTTAAAAGTCGTGACTAACTGACATAGTTTAGTAAAGGACTCAGAAATATTTTTATTTCTACTAAGGACATCTTGAGAAAAGTTCAAGGGTGGGGAGAGGAAAAGTCCAAAATGAAGATCAGCCTTCATCCACCTGCTCAGAGATTAGGAAACCTTCCTCCCTGAACTTTACAGACTTGAACCGCACCCAAGAGACAGACACACCCAACCCTGCCTCTGGGACCTGCCCCAACAAGATTTCTTACCCAGACAGGCTGTAAGAAACTTTTTTGTTCCTCTTTGTGTGAATCAATTTGCCTCCCCCTTTCCTGCATTTCTCAGAAGTTACCTCACCAGATTATTTTTAGGAGCAAGTTGGAAGTTGCTGGTAGGTACTGTGTTATCTATGAAAACCAGAGTAAAAACTTGAAGTTTAAAATTTACCCACTGCTGTCAATCTATGTTCCAATCTATATAACTGAATTTCTATTAATCATTGAAGCAATTTCCTTTCTTTCACAGTGGATTGAGTTTTCTCTGCTAGCTGTTTTCTCTGCATATCCTCTGCTATAGATCAGACTTGGAGGAGAGGGGTGGTTGACACAAAGGATTAGAAAGTCTTAAACTTCTCTGAAATACAGATATTATGTTCTAAAAACTGATTATATAAGTAAGAAGAAATCTCAAGATAAATTAATATCAGTGGTTAATAGATTCTTAACAACCTGGGCAGTAGAATTTGGTCAGTAACAGTATAACAAGATTGTTCTTAAGAAAGTGTCAAGTATGCGTACCGATGATTGATTTGCCTTGTCCAATTGACATGATAGCCATTTACTATCTTGCAGATGATAAAAATGTCGCTTGTCTTCAGGCATTTTCTACATCAGGAGGTTTTGCTTTACTCTATCTGTCCTAAGGGACACAAAAGGGCAGTCCACTGAATCAATGCTTCAAATGGACAAATATTATTTACCACTTACTTTTCTATATAAAGAACAGTGCATATTGGTTAGAGGTATGTCCCCACCAGCACTGTACTCTGTGCCCACACAGAGGCAGTTGACATTAAGAGAGACAACACCTAACAATATACACAAGCAGTGGAAGAGGCCATCGCACAATCAATTTTTGGTCTTAGACCCAGTTTCTTAAAAGTAGACATTTAGCTATTTCATCTCAATGTTACACTCACTTCTTTGGAAAGAATTAAAAACTCATTTAAGTCATTTTTCAAATTTCCTTTAAATCTGAAATTTTATTATTTCATGAGTCACAGTGCACTAATAAATGTTAAAATTTTATTGCACTTACAACTAGAAAATTGGGCTGAGGAACTGTAATAATGCCACAGCATTAATCAATGAATGTGAAAGTTCTCTGTCCCTTTGTGTCAGTATCAGATATTTGGAGAAACCCAGTTGAAGAATGAAGAAAAGAGTAGTAATGATATCTACTATATTAGTTTGGGTTCTTTCAAAAGGCAGAATTTATAAATTTTATAACAAAAAGGATCTATTAGGAAGGCTTATAAATCCAAGAAAAGAGATAGCTCACAATGGCTGCTCAGCCCTGAAGTAGATTTCTCATAAGGGACTGCAGGACAGCCAGTGAGGTGAAAGTCTGCTGCACATCTCAGTTGTTCCAAGAACAATGATGGAGACTGGAGCCTGAAGATGGGCGACTGAAAAGCAATGAAGGGCAGACAGGTGCAAGCTGAGACTGGAGCGAATCTGTGTTCACGATCTGCGGCACGTGGCCAGCCGGCTTCCAGAGACAACTGTGAAGGCGAGAGCGTGCCAAGAGGAAGAAGATGTATCAATCTTCCCTCTTCCTTCTTTTTATACCGTTGGAGTTGAAGTTGGCTCTCCCACATCTGGATGGGCGCTCTTCCCTCATTGGCTGGCCCACAGATCACCCCCACTCTAATCCAGGCTGGTTCTCAATTCTCCATCTAGGCCTGGTTCCCAGACCCTAACCCAGGTGTTGTGGTTCCTGATCCCCTCAGCTGGACATAATCTCTCCAAGGGTCACAACTACCTTTGCCACTAGAAAGTTAGAACTAGGCTTCAACCCATCATTTTCTATTTTAGTATTTGGTTCTTTCTGTCTTTTACACAGAAGTATTCATTTCCATCATTGGCGATAAAATCACAGCTCCTCAAAGATGCCCATACTTGAACCCCCAGATCTGTAAATGTTTTCTTAAATGACAAAAGAGACTGCAGCTCTAAGTTGAGCACCATATACTGACAGGTCATACTGAATTCACTGGGTAGGCTAAATGTGTAACCACATTTGTAAGTTCAAGAGTTATGCAGGAAGGTCAGATGCAGACTCTGAAGATGTCAAACACTGGCTTTGATGACAGAGGCAGGGGCCGTGGCTCCAAAATGCAGGTGGCTTCTAGAAGCTAGAGAAGAAGCTAGAAAAGAAACATTCTTTCCTGTAGACTCAAAAAAGAGGCAACCCTGCCAATATCTTAATTTCAGCCCATGAAACTCATTTTGGACTTTGGGTCTATAAATCTGTACTGCAATAAATTTGTGTTGTTTTAAGGCAGTAAATTTAAATTTATAGTAATTTGTTACAATAGTCACAGGCAGCAAATACACTCATCTTAAGGCCTTTTGACTAAGTATTCTAAGGACCAGTTGAGCCAATTCCCTGAACAGTGTGTGTGTGTGTGTGTGTGTGTGTGTGTGTGTGTGTGTGTGTGTTTATGTATGTGTATGTGTATTAACTGTCTTCTTCTGTAAGGTCAGCTCCAGGAGAGCAGTGACCTTGCCCATCTTAATTACTATTGCATTTATAATAATTAGAATAATGGCTGGCCCTAATCAACAGTGGTTGAAAAGAAATAAGATTTAGAAAGTTCAGTAATGGTTCAGTGAATGTGAATCTTACAGAAAGTTTCTGAGGCCGACAAAAGGAGGTTTTGTTATCTTTAAGTAAATACAAAAGTTTTCTGCTTGACCCTGTTTTCTGAGCTATAACAGAATGCCTGTGATTGAAGATTTAAAGAAATTTATTTCATACAGTTTTTGTGCCAGAGAAGTTAAAAATGAAAAGAAGTCCAAAAACTAAAGGGCTAAGCCTAGCATAGGAGTCATCAGAATTCCCTGAGTTCCAGGGTGGCTAAGACAAGGGTGCTCACAAAACAGAGAAGCAAAGTGGTTTTTATCACAGAACAAGGCTCTAGATAACCCATGAACCTGTTAACTAATCCATTTTTAAAGGTTCCACCTGATCCAAAGTAGAGATTAATTTCAACCAAAATGTTTGTAGAAATCATGGACAAACTACAGCACTAACTGGTACCACCAAAACCTGCATAAAAACAAAAGTAAAATCAAACCTATTTTCTCTTTATCTTGATTTTTTTCTTAACTATCTCAACCTATCTTACGGGACAAAGTTGAGAAAATATGTGACTGGACTGGACATCCCCAAAGGGTAAACTGTGACATACATAGTGTCTAACATATGTAAATATTTTGAGTTCTTAAGGAATAAATGATATCATATAAAAATGCTAGAGTTTGCCTCAACTGAAAATTCCACTTTTATTTATCTGTTTGATAACTACACAACATTTCCACTTCAGCAAAACTCCGCTGCAGCAAAAAGAAGACCACTCTTTCTCCTCCCTTGAAATTTGTTAAAATGGCATTTCCCTTGTGTTGCATTTCCTTAGACCTGTGCAAAAACATCTCCTCCCAAGATAGAAAGCAACGCACAGCTGTAGCCCTAAGAAGAATAACGCTGTGCTTGGAATATCAGATTTTTAAATCTACCAAAGCTGGAAAAGAGATTATGAGTTAAGACTGAAAGTCTGTCTTTAATGTGCCCTATTATGCACCAGGCATTACAGTTAATATGTCCCTCCAGATTTTGATGACCTACTTTGTGGGCTCACAAATGTGATGGCACACATTAAGGACAGCAGCTCAGCAAGGATTGAATTTCCTTGCTTCCTTGGACCGACCTCCTGCCCGTAATGTAATGGTGATGTTTTGTATATGAGGAGCAAAAAAAGAGAACAGGAACAAGATAATTTTATATTTATGTCAACACCACAAACGATACAAAACCCAAAAGATGGAAGAGTGAGAAGCATGTGAAAATTGTTCACTATATGTAAACTGTACATCCTTTTTTGTGGTCTTTCATTATTTCAGAAATTCTTCTCCTTGGTTGCAATTAAGGTTTCCAGTGATAGCCCAAAGGCCTTTGATTTTAATTTCTTCTCAACTAGGATTTAGAAATTAGTCATTATTGGCCAATGATTCACGCAGACATGTTTTGTTGGGCCATTTGTTGCTTTTGCCTTTTAACCAGAACACCTTTCGGGGAACACATTTGACATGCTCTCCAATCCATTCACGTGCTCTCTCTTAGTGTAGCTGCTTTATGCACTATGTTTCCCAGGCTCCCACTTGCCAGACCCCGATCTGATCCGTACTTTACCAACGTGGACATCTTGCAACGTCTGTCTCTATGTGCCTCTCTACATGGCTGCCGGAGTGTTTCCTTTGTGGCCCTTTTGAATTATGAATATGATTAATAGATACAGCTTTTTCATTTTTTACTTAACCAATCAAGAAGACATTTTCTGATTTCTGACTTTAAGCACTGGAAAAGAAAATCTTACAAACTTAAAATTCAAATTACAATTATATTTATTTGGAACAAGCTTTTGTATTCTAGAAAGAGTGTAGAAATGCTCCGAGATGTATTTATGGAGTTCAACAATGAGTCAATGGCATTAAAAGCACTAAATACTAAGTCCTGGATGATCTTAGACACATCTTGTCCATGACAGAAGTCAGGCATGTGACAACTGTTGTTTGTGGACTTTGTTAAAGGTGCACTATGGAAGGAAGAGACTGATGTTCCATTTTCAAAGCACTTGAGGTGATAGATGTTAGATTTCACGTTGAGGTGGAGCAGTGATGAGCATACATCTGTTACTAGAGTGAGTCACCCTGGGCAGAGGAGCTCACAAAATGATTCTAGGCGGGACGGGCAGAGTGCAAGTAGAAGATTCAATGGGGAAGGGGAGCAGGTGTTGGGGCAACTGGTAACAGAAACAGAGTCAGTGGTGACTCACACATACAAGCAAGGATAAATGAAGGTATTATACAGGGGGGCCAAGAATCCTTCTGTGGTTTAGTGTTTTCTCTGTTTCTCTACACATACAGTTAATTCACACCCAGGCTCAAAGTTTAGGAAATGTTGAGGTTTACATTTTAAGGAAAGCCAGGTGTTAGCCACTATCACATCTCAATTGACTTTTGTAAAGGGATACGAGCTATTCTTCCATAGCAGCAGCTAGAAACGACTTTTAAGAAAGCAAATATTATCACACCACATCTGTTTGCCAATGCTCCGGTTGATTTCTCTTATTCCTAGAACCGAATACAATGGCTTTCACTATCCTGAGTGAGCTACCAACCCAGCACTCTCTCAGCCTTGGCTCTGTTGACAGTTTTACGCTGGTAATTCTCTGCCATGAGAGTTGTTCTCTGCAGTGTATGGTATTTAGCAGAAGCTCTGGCCTCAACCCAGTAGGCACAAGTAGAACCCTGGAGCCCTAAACGGACAATGAAAATTTTCACCAATTATCACCAAAGGTCTGATCTGATGAATAACAATTGTGCTATTTGGACTCTGCCCCTGCTTCCTGTCTAATTCTACATCCCTTGTTCTGAACTGGCCGGCAACCACCACCATTCTCCTGTTCTCCAGCCAAGGTGGCTGCCTTCCATGTCTGCAAGTGCATTCCTCCGGTGTTGTTACATTTACTTGGTTTCTACTCTACTACGTACAATTCCGGACTGTTTAGTTCATACATAGCCTTCAAGATGAAGCCTTTCTTAATCCTGGTAGTCCTTCTACCCATAATTATATGTGCTTGCCTAATATCTGCTTTCCTACACAGGGGTTGTCACCACTGAAATTGGTTTTGTAATTACTTCTCTCTCTTAATCCTTCTGGACTGAAGGCTTCTTCAGAATTAGAGTCTGATATGTATGGAATAACTGCAAACGTTCCTGTGTTACAGAAGTTAGTGAAATTGAATAGTCACTCAGCTGGTGGATGGGCCAGTTTTCATGCTCCAGAACTTGCATCTCAATGCCCTTGCTATAAATTTCTGTGTAATATTGTGTATCATTAACCAGGAGGGAATTAGTCTTAATATCTTTTGTAACTACAGAATAGGACAGTATTTTAAGCATATTTGAGAAGCCAGACAGTGATGCAAGCTTGTAATCTTGGTAGTCTGGGAAGCTGAGGCAGGAGGATCACATATTTGAGTCCATCACAGGCAACTTAATGACTTAGCAAGATCTTGTCACACAAAAAATAAATAAATAAATAAATAAATGGGTTGAGGATACAGCTCACAGCAAAAGGCCCTGGATTCAATGGTTCAATAGTCCAATCCCTAGTACACACACACACAAAAAAATGCCTACTATATACACAGCCTTAGTCTACATGTGTATATTTTCAAAAACAGAGAAAGAAATCATTTAGAAAAGTACCTATCACCAGATCAGTCTTTTCAGTATGATGTGGAGGTGGAAATTGGTCAGAGGGACACCGTAAGAGAACATGGAAGTGAAAGACCACCGCCTCTGAGTATATCATGCCCATTCAGAGTTTCAGTTTAATTAACAAACTCTTTATGGAAGTCATAAACATATTGATCATTTGTACACCACAGGATGAAGGATATTAGGCCTTAATAAATTAGGAAAATTTTTGTCCCATGCTGCATGTGTACGTGTGTGTGTGTGTGGATGTGTGCACTTATGCCAGTGGAAGTAATAACTAAGAATATTAAGTTCCTTCAGGGCAGGAAGATGAGGACAATGCCTCAGAAAAGGGTTTAGACACCATAGGACTTTGAAAAGGCCGCTGAATACTTGATTCCAGAAAAGTATATTAGAAGTGGACGATGGATACAAAGTGGGAAGATGCCAAAGTAATTGCGACGCACTTTGCAATTATTCTTGGACCCAGAGGCTGAGAAAAACCATCCTAAGGGCTACCTTTGGCACCGGAAGCCTACAGTAGAGATTTAATGAATAATTCACTTTGCCAAAGTAGAAGTAACCACGGTTTGTAGTTCACTTTCCTTCCATTTATTTAATCTATGACTTTCATTTTATCTATCTGTAAAAACAACAGGGATACACATTTTGAACTGTGAGCCAGGAAGTGATTTATCAGGCAACACTTATAAATCATTATTTATGGCACAGTAATAGTTCAGCAAACATCTTTTTAAAATAAGCTTTTTACTGAATACAGATTCAGGGGGATAATGAGCATTCTATGTACAGCTAACTGAATTTTATCTCTTCTACAATTAAAACTTGATCTATTCAATGGTAATGCAGGCTCTCAAGTGCCAGAGAAGGCTCACAGGACAAATTCCATCTGTCTAATGGAGGTTTTGTCTATTAATCAAATTTTTCATTACTTGGATTAAGTTGTAAGATCAGAAGCATCTTGGAAGACAGGGAGGATGGGTATGTTGTAATAAATTGTCATGAATTATAAAGATTTGGAATAAGAGACTTATGTCAGTAGAAATCCAAGATTTTGGTACTTAGACATTGTTCATGACCAGTAGAAAGAAAATGTTTTTTCCAATGTGGTGCCTTCGTCTCTTTGACTTCACCCTGAGGCACCCGCCTGAACGTCATGACACCGTTTCTAGGGCCCTGGCTACCAATGCCCTCATGACTAATTAAAAACTTACATAACAGCAATGCTAAAAGCCTGAGAGTCCTTTCTCTCTGAAAGCAGGACTTCTGGCACCAAGTTTTGGACTTGGTGATATCAAGCTGATTCCACAGCATGGACACAAGCTATTTTTGGGCAAAGCCAGCTCCAGTGTCTCATTCTCTATAGTGGGAACAGGAGCTGACCTTGATTGACCCTGGTGGCCTGGCCATCATGGCTTCTCTTGGGAAGTTATAATAAAATAATGAGGATATTGCCTGTAAGGAACATGGGGCTAAATAACTAAAATAGATCTACAACCTCTCGAGAAAAAGTATTTTCATATCCTTCCGAGTGCAAACTCCTAATTCCTTTCTCTCCTCTTTGCTCCCTGTCTTAAAGCAAATAACTGAGATGGCTCAACTTTTCCTTGACTTATGCATAATCCATCTAACATACTGATCTGTTTAAAAATAAGTTTAGTTACTTGTGTTATTCTCTAGGTAAGTCCTGTGTGTCCCTGTTAAATAATCTTTTCTAAGATTGAGAGCATCTAAAGGAGAAGAGAAATGCTCACATAGTTATTTCTTTCTGACTGAGTCAGTATTAAATATGCAAATACAACTTCTTTTGCATCCAATGAGTGAAAAGAAAACTAAATTGAATTTAGGAACCTTTTGCATAAACACATGATATTATCACATGTTCATGGAAAGTATGTCCTCTTTTTCCATGAAGAACAGATTATTGAGATAAAGAAATAAAAAGATAGAAAACGAAATAATAAAGAACTGTCATCCAATCACTTCTCTTCTGCTCCTTCAATGCAGTGGAAGAGCTATCTTGCACTTATGCCCAGACCACTGCCTGACCCCTGATTTTGGTGAATGATCCTAAGGGAATGTGGGCAGCTGACCTTTTCACTTGTGCCTGTGAAAGAAATTAAGCAGGATACAAGTTGTGCTTCCAAGCAATTTTTAGAACTCCTGAGTCCCATCCTTTATCCTCATAGCTCTTCTCTGCTAACCACGGTGGCCAATGGCTCTTTTCTCCAGGTCTTGACATTCTGCTAGGTTAACTCCTTCTCTACCTGAATCTTCAGAGGAAAGCGAAGTAAAGGGGTCAAGAGAGCAAAGACAGCAAGGAAATCCTGACAATTGGGTGATGATGTAAGTTTCTCACTTTTTATGTTATTTGATACTAAAAAAAAAACCGAAAGTGTCTTACTTTGATTTCAAAGAATAGTGAAAACCTTCATATAAAGATCTTTTCAGCTATAAACAAACTTATAAGTTGTTAAGGCATGGGACAAATATCAGGAATGGAGCGATTACTTCCTAATTTTTGAGCTTACTGGATTTTATTATCAATGAGAAGACAGTGATTTTTATTGCATATATTTTTAAGATAGAGTAATCAATACTTCAGAGTTACAAAAACAGTACATCTTCCTACGAATATTGTTGGGCCCTTCTTCATGTCCTGGGCAATGTTACACAAAATACAAGATTTAAAAAAAAATGTTCCTATCTCAACGTGCTTAAGCTCTAATACTAAATGGAAAACATGGTATAATGCATGATTTTTACAAATGAAATAAAGAGTTAAAAAGAAAAAGTTACTTTCAGTAATGCACTCATGGAAAACTTCAGTGGAGATTTAATATTACAGCATATAAATATTTTCTTCACAAATTGTTATGTGTGTGTCTTATCTTCTGAACTGCACCATAATCTTCTTGTGGCTGGAAACTGTGTATATTACACTTGCTTTTTTGTTCCTTGTCTGTGTTGACTTAACAAGGATTTGCTGCCTGGGAGACCCGTTATACGTAATTGTTTCTTAATACTTGCTAAATGGTAAGATAAAAGTCAGGACGGATGCCGAAAATTCCATCTGCATCCCTTTGCTGACTAGAATCCAACCAGGAGATACTTGATGAAAACTGTGAGTTGGCAGATACTTCAATTTCTTGCTTCTGTGTTAGAGAACTGAAAATTAGAATCTGACACTTATTATCCTGTGATGGGGGATAAGTCAACCTCCAATTACTAAACTTAAAAGCAAGACAGACAGCAGCCCCACGATGTAATAATTATTATTTTGTGTCACGAAAGATTTGCAAAGTTATTGCAAAATAAGTTACACAGATGCAAGATGTCATGATTACTACCACAATTTTTGTGTGGGGTTCAGCCCATTCATAGATGAGACTGCAGAGATTTCTTTAGAAGTTTGTCTTTCGTTTAATATTTTATTTCACTTTTATGTTCATCTGACTCATCTTTCTGAAGTCATTTTCTTTGTTTAAATAGTTTCCTATTGTACCTTTTCTCACAAACTGGTTTTATTTTGATGAATTCAGCTTCCCCAGAGAAAGGAGCACATGAAAAAGCCTAGGAATCATTGAGCTGCTAGTAATAATTATCCTCTGTCCTTTTAAAGCATCTTTTTCTATCTGAGGCTATGAAAGAGCTTTTCAAATGGGTAATCTATAATTAACTTTGTTACACAAAAAAATAAATTCAAGTTAGGCTGAGTGACTTACACATTGACAATATATATTAATATATTTTAATATATATTTTATATATATCATATATTTTTATTATCTTTTCTTATCCCTTCCCCACAAGCTCTTCAGGAATTTTAAAAAGAGTGACATCTGACTTAGACTCCAGAGCCTCAAAATCCATAAGTAGCAGAGCAGTGGAGGTAGTGGTCACTTTCTAGTTCTAGTAGTAAGGCCAACAAAGACGTCGTCAACAAAATATCCTATCAATCCACCCGCAGTGTGGCAGGTTCTCCAACACTGCCTGACCTTTGAGGTTTTCTTTTTTTAACTCAGAAAAACAGAGTTTATATTTATTTTTAAAAATCTACTTTCTTCCTCAACCAGCCAAGCTGAGGGCTAGCAGGATGAATTTCTGGGTTCTCCTTAAGGGTATAACTTAAGCTGAAGGCTTAGTGAGATTTGAAATACTACTTCCCTGTAAGTTTTCTAAAGTTTTCTTCTGGTGTTCTATTTTCAGATAGAATGTCATGTCTTACTCAAAAAAAAATCCCCCTAAAAATAGAAAAAAATGAATATTATAGAAGGGGGTAAGAGAGGAGACAGAGAAAATTCCATTAAATATGTGGTCTAAGACCTGGAAGAAGGTGTAGTTTGACCAATGAGAAAGAGAGCTTCAGGTTCTCTGTACGAACGGACTATAGGCTGCGCGGGAAACAATGGGGAAGGACCTCAGCCACTAGGTGTCCTAAAAATGGAGTAGACATTTCACCTGTGGAGAGAAGGGCGTGGATTATTATCTGGATATTGCTAATATGTCCCACAGAACCTACTTGGAATAATGTTTTACAATTAATTTGAGCAAGAGTGCTACGACTTTTGATATGCATAATAAAGCTAATTTTACATTTAATAGGCACAATTTTATTTTTAAATGTTAGTAAAATCAGAATCTTATTACATTTTAGAAGTGAATAAAACTTTTACAACTTTAAGATTTTCTTCCTGATTTCTATTTGCTGATTAAAATTCCCTGCTGCCATCTCTCTAGATCAGTTTGAATTTTATGACACTCACCATTTTTCTTTTAGGTGTATCTCCATTATTTGAAAAAAAAATTACATCTTGCATCAAGCTATTATATGTTCATTTTTATATCCTCTTTCATATTTTAACTGAATACTCATAGTTTTTATTTTTCTGATAAGTAAGGAATTGATTTTGCTTGATTTGAAGGAAATAATGGTTATTAATAATAAAACATCTGGTATGTGCCTGGTTCTTGGTTAAGCTTCATGCACCAAATTACTCTTAAAGCGGCACTGCAGTGGATACTACTAGCATTTATATTTCGTAGATGAGGTAACTGCAACTTAGAAACTTAAGTCCTTTGACGGGTGTCTCCCAGCTAATAAATGGGACAGCTGTCATTAGAACTCAGCTCACACCGAATCCAAACCCACTCTCCTGTAGACAGCAGCTTCAACCTGTTTCGTAATTGATGCTTAAATTTCTAGTTCTGTGACCTTCGCTCTGTCTAGCTAAGTCATCAAAGACTGTGTGACGTGTCTCTCCCCTCAAACATCTTCATGAAGCCTGTTGGCATATATATTTAATTAGGTGGAATACCCAACTGCCCTGTCCCTTACGCCATAGTCTTCTCATGTCATATTTGAGTTTGAGAAATCTCTGATGCCTTTGTCAACTTTAGAGGTTGCAATGTCCTCTCAAGAAGGGATGACCTTACTAAGTGTCATTTCTTGGTAAATAAAGCTCTGCTGCTGATGACTTTTGATTCATCATCACATTGATATTTAGTGTCAGTGAGGAGCAAGCTGGAGGAGGTAGCAGTCTCGCGCTCTTATAAAGGGAAACAGGTGGCTGGTCATGTTGGACTGATTCCCTCTGGCAGAGGTGCAGAAGCTGCAACTCATAGTTAGCATTTTAATTGAGCTTGGCGGTTGCAGAATCGCTTTTCTCTTTAAAACTCTGTTCAAATGAGAGCACACCAAGATAGAAAGCATTGTAACTTCTTCCTGTGTCATGTGCACTTGGACTTTCCTGACAAGGAGACTTCCTTTTTCTGTGACTTACAGTTCACACACACTCATGCTCTGGAGTTAACAGTCGCTAGTCAAAACTGATATGCGCATGAGTTTAGTCTCCCAAAGAGAATCCATGTTTTTGTCAACGTTTTGAACAACTTCCCCCACAATCACTAACACTTTCTAAATAAAATCTGCTGACTTCAATGGCCGGGTCAGTGTAACAGTGACTCACTGAGGGTAAAACAAACAAATTTAACAGAGGTTCATTTGGTATATTAATGCTGTTTCCTTATTGTGAGTTAAAACTAAGTTTTTCACAAAATAGAACTTAAAAAATGTGTGTGTTCAGGGCTTCCTACTAAGTCTCATCTCTCCCCAGCCTCAAGAAATACACACGCCCTCTAACAACTGTTTCCCTCCCCTTCCTCTCCCAACTCCTAGAGTGCACCAGATGCATTCGGCTCCTCCGTGAAAATACTCCTGAACCTGGTCCAGGCCAGCTCTAACCCACGCCACTTCCCAGAAGCTAGGCTTGCCAAGGTCTCCAGTAACATGCCTGCTGCCAAAACGAAATGGCACTTCTCCATCGTGATGCTCCTTGACCTATGTACAGAATTTGACACTGCTGATAACCAATTACACAACTCTCCCTTCTTGGCTTTGAACTACTTTCCCCATTTAGTCTGCCCCTCACCTCTTCTGCTTTAGAGACCCTTCACCCCACTTCCCTTGCTTCCTACTTTCCACGGGGTTTCCTCCAGTGTTTGTTTTTTTTTTAAATCCGTCTCATGAGTAATTGCCTCCCTGATCACAGATATCATGCTTTATCCATGTTAGAATCCCTGTGCCCAAATGGTGCTTGCAAAATAGCAAGAGCTCAAAAGGATGTCTGTTAAGTCGATGCACATATGTAATCGGTAAGTTTCTATATGCTCATCAGTCTTGTGATTGCACTTGCTGAAAGACAAGTTGCATGACCAATTCATAATAAGTAGAAATTTATCACCTGTCATTACCATTTCCCGCATGCAACATCTACATGTCAGTAGAAAATACTGACAAATACCAAAGTTCCCAAATAAACTCCTTACTGACTTTTGGTTGTTTTCCAGTTTCTATTTCCAGTCCCCAATTAAATCTGCTTTTTCAGTCATGACATTTTCTGAATCTGATTTGCTTTCTTTGCAACACTTCCAAAGGGTTTTTATAATATTTGTGCAGGATAAATTTTACAAAGCACTCTGTGTTCAGTCAGTATTTTAGAGCGTAACAACTTGACCCGATGTATTGTAAACTGCAGCCAATTAATATTTGTTGAGTGATGGCTTCAGAAAGAAGGATTCTGTGTGTCATCCTCCAACTCACTCACTACAGTACTTCAACAAGTGGATTCACTGTTCTATTATTTGTTTATTTTTGATATTTTAATACTCAAATTATGCTATCTGCAGAGTGATATACCTAAAAATTATGTAACAATTTTTATTTTAGTGAGAAATAACAATTTGCCTCTATAAACTTAGTTTTGTCTTATTGTATATATCAAACCTTTAAGCTCCTGTTGGAATACGAATCACTCCAGAATCCTAAATTACATCATTTCTTTGTTATAAGTCTCCAGTTCTTTAGTTAGAATTATGGGTCATTTTGATTATGCCAGAGTTTCCTGAGACCACAGAATGTTTTAAAAGTTAGAGTATATATCATGTGTTAGATCCTCACTTAACTACAAAGTTTTCTATTCTGATTTTTTAGATTCTGTATTGATCATTTTTTCTCATATATGAAGAATAGCATTGCAGTCATATCTCCGAATATATCACCACCCCAAGTCTGCTTACTACCCTTTTTCCATGGTCACTACATCTTTTCCCTTTGGATGGGTGGATGGGTAGATAAATGCCAATAGGTAGGGGGGTTGTTAGATAGATAGGCAGGTAGGTAGGTAGATAGATAGATAGATAGATAGATAGATAATTATCTATAGATAAAATAGATGGAAAATTGTTTTCTCATATGGATTTTTAGTCCATTCTTCTAGTATCAAGAAATTATTCAAAAAGATCAGATTTTCTTTATACCATTATATCTTCCACATTTCCAATGGGCTGAAAGAACTTAGTATTTGAACATCATCATTGAATTTTCTATGAAGTTTAACTCTTTATATATTTCTCTGCATTGTTATTAGTCTTTGATTATGAACTCCTGAAAGGAAGCCCTGATATTTATTAAATACACCCTAAACAATGTGTAGCATTTATCTGTGGGCATATAGGCAACTTAAAAATGATTTATGAATCTCTTAG
Organism: Ctenodactylus gundi; assembly: GCA_004027205.1. Taxonomy (NCBI): domain Eukaryota; kingdom Metazoa; phylum Chordata; class Mammalia; order Rodentia; family Ctenodactylidae; genus Ctenodactylus; species Ctenodactylus gundi. The sequence goes on from PVKB01001516.1 coordinate 305,813, forward strand.
CAAATTCTTATGTATATACCTAAAATGAAGTAGGCATCTAAAACTACAAAAATCAATTATTTCTTTCATCTCTCACCAATATACTCCTTGAACTTTGCTAGAGGGAGTATATAAAATGCACCCCTTCCATTATCCAGTGGCTCTTGTTAGATCAATACTATTTCCCATTTAGTAAAATGTGATGTCTCATGATTTTTCATAGCAATTTGTGTAATTGGAAGAGATTTGCTTGATTAACATAGAAGAGTGCTAAGTTATACGAGGTACTACAACAAAATACAAGAGAATTCTCTGTTAATATTTCTAACTCTAAAGAAAACACCTTGTCACTCTTCTCACTACTTACTTTTCCTCCTAGTTAATTATTTTACTTACAAAACACATGCATTCCAAATTTTCCTGCTTGCTATGACAGACTTATTTGCCCAACGTTTTAAATCTTCAATAAAATATACATGAGCAACAGCTTCCTGCTAACCGCAAATTCCCCTACTTGTTTTTCTTCGTCTAAATGTTCTTCTTGATGCCCAAAGGACTTTCTCTTCCTGCTTGGCACAGTCTTAAATTAGTTTGAATCACATTATTCTTACATCCAGTGTATGTACCTGCATTATGATTCCAAGGGTAATTTGTGTCCTTTAACTACAGTGCGCTTATCATCAGTGCTTCAAGGGATTACAGTCTGGCCTTGATCTTTCTTAGTTCATCAAGGTTGCTTGGGGGTGGAGCTCTTCACTGGCATAATGTTAGTTTCATGCCTTTGACAACTCAGAAATCTGTCTGTGGACCGAGCCAGTGATTTCTAATTGCTTTGTTTCAGTCACATTTTCAAGTTGGTCCTGATACGCAAGTGTGAATCCATTTTTCTCCTTTAAATTCAAAGGAAGCCATTCTTTTTATTGATTCCTTTCAAAATTCTTTCTATTCTGACCTAAAAATCCAACCCATGAGCATCAGATAAAAGTATCATTCTGCATCTGTGTGATTTCTCTAAGATGTGTGTTTTGTTTTCAATGTCTCATTAAAAGATTAAGAAGTGCAGTTGAAATAAATAGGTTGCCTTGCGTTCTCTGTTGTTCATTCATGCTTTTATCTCCTCCTGCCTAGATTACCCTAATTCCAGGTCAGTTGCTCTGCCGAAAATAGATTGATTAGAAAACCTTTGTGTTATGCAAAAATCTCCACTGTCTACAGAGTGTAATACAAAAACACTCTACCGTTCTTACAGCACTACTATATGCTGTGTGTGTGTCTGTGTGTATGTGTGTGTGTGTGTGTGTGTGTGTGTGTGTGTGTGTAAATAAAGTTTTTTTAAGAAATTAATTATGACCTGAAAATTCTTTGTGCAATTAGAATCCCAACTATTTTTCTTCTTTTTTTTTCTGGAACCTAATCTAGTAGCTCTTTTCTCCAAGTCTTTGTCACCACCAGAGCTGCCTTAACACTGAAGATAGTTAGCATTTTCTTATGTTCTTTGAAGTCCCTAGTTCACAACATCTTGCCTTGATTAAGTCTATGTATACCTCAAGCAACTAATTACTATATGCAAAAAAACTTGTCAAAGCCTTAATTTTGTATCTTGTATGGGAAAATATGTTTTTCTGAATTCTACTTTGTGTGTGCCAAATTTAGGCAAATCAGTTTTGACGTGAAGATGACACCTCAGAAATGAGTGATTTTAATCTAGAATCTATTGATGACCAAGTTCTAATTACATAAACTGTGGATGCAAGAGCTTCTTCCAAGATGTCAGTCATTTTTTTCATTGCCTTATCTGAAAGCTTACGTGTTAAGACAAGAGCTCATGTGACCATTGAAGGGATTATGTCAATTTGAAGGAATTAGAACCACACCTACATTAGGAGTAGGATTTGTGAAGCACCCTAGATTGGGGATCAAGAATTTGTCTGGATTAGAGTGTGAGTGATTTGTAGGCTGGCCAATGAGAGAAGAGCACTCACTCAGATGCGGGAGGGCCAACTGGAACTCCAAGGGTATAAAAAAAAGGAAGAGGGAAGATCGTTACAGCTTCTTCCTCTGGGAAAGCTCTCGCCTTTGCAATTGTCTACGGATGCCAACTTGCTACACATCACAGATTGTCAGCATAGATTTACTCCAGTCTTGACTTGTGACTGTCTGCCTGGTGCTGCTCTTCAGTCACCGATCTTCAGGCCTCTGCCTTTGCCTGAGATCTGCAGCTGACTCTCACCTCACCAGCTGTCCTGAAGTCCCGGACGGAAGATCTACTTCACAGCTGAGCAGCCATCTTGGACCATCTCTATCATTGGATTTGCAAGCCTTCCAAATAGACCCTTTTGTGATAAAATCTGTAAATTCTGTCTTTTGAAAGAACTCAGACTAATATACTCCAGATCAAGCTTTGTCACTTTTTAACTAGCTGGATGGCGAAGACAAGTTAGCTAGATTCTTTGAGTCTGAGGTTTTTATTCTATAACATCTAGTGATTAGGCCAGACCCATCTGGTACATCAGAGCATGGGGTTCCTGTTCTGGGATCAGACCCAGGGCCAAACTTGTAGCCTACTATCTGTCATGAGCTAGACAGCAGGAGGGATAGTGGGAGCCTCTGAGTGGAATGCAGGAGGCAAAGAGGTGAGAAGTCTCAGAGCACATCATGACCTCCAATTTATTATATAAGGTATTCTCCTAAGGTGAATCAGTGGAATAAAAGGTTTAGAAGATTTTTCCCCCCAAAAGACCAGAGACTAAAGCCTAAACCTGAAAATACATAATAGGCTTTAGTCAGTTTAGACTGCTCTAACAACATCACATATACTTGGTGGCTTAGTAACAACAAAAATTTATATTTTATGGCTCTGGAGGATGAGAAGTCTAAGATCAAGGCAGTAGCCTATTTAATGTCTAGTGTCAGCCAGTTTCTTGGCTCATAGACAGCACACTTCAACTGTGTCCTTTGTGGTAAAAAGGATGAGGAATTGTCCTTCAAGCACCCTGTATGCCCCCGTAATAGTGGCCTGAATCTCACTCCTATGGACTCTACTTCTGTGACTGTCACCTCATAAAGGCCCTGTCATATATAATGCCATCACCTTGGAGGGGTAAAATTTCAACATTTAGGTTTGAGGTAAACACAAACATTTGGACCACAGCACCGTTTAAAAAATACAACTTAGAGGAAATAAAATTCTAAAATTCCATTAATGAATTATGTAAAATTTTTACAGTCACTACTTTCAGTGGTAGCTTCTTTTGTCTTTTTACAAAGCACAGCTCCTGATCAACACAACAGTTCTCAGTCCAGTGAGGCAGGCAGAGGGAGAGTGTTGCCTAGAATGTCACCTACTGTTGGAGGCAGACATGTTTCCAAATAAACTAAATGTGATGTATTAGATCTGCACTGACTTTGCTTGGTCCCTGTAGGGATTGCCTTGAATGTTTCTCAAAGAATTGGTGGGAGTTCATTAAGTTAAGAAAGAAGAAAGTATTCTCCATCTAGAAAAAAAAAAAAAAATATATATATATATATATATATATATATATATATATATATATATATATAAATTACACAAATGTTCTACAGGCACACTCTCCTTTATTGTGCTTTTGCTTTATTGCCCTTGGCAGAATATCATTTTCTATATATTGTAGCGTGTGGCGACCACACACCATGTGCATCTCCCAGCATTGGTTTCTAATAGCACACGTCCTCCATGTGTCTGCATCACGTGGTCAATTCTCACAATGCTTTGGACTTTTTCACTGTCATTATTTCTTCTATGGTAAACTGTGGTCCTTGGTCTTGGATGTGACTACCATTATGGCCTGAGGAGCCAAAAGGGTAACGAGATATGACAGCCAGCTTACCCCATAAATGTTGTGTATGTTGTGACTGCTCTACTGGAAAGCCATTAACCTATCCCTCTGTATTCTTAAGCCTCTCTGTTCCCTGACACACAGAAGTATTAAAATTAGGCCAATTGATAATCTTATAATAGCCTCTCTTCAAAGGAAGGAGAGAGTTTCAAGTTTCTCACTGCAAGTAAAAACCTATAAATAATGAATCTTTGTTAGGAAGACACTTGAAAAGCTAAGAAAGGCTAAAAACTAGGCCTCTCATGTCAAATAGCCAGGTTGTCCATGAACTGGAACAACTCCTATATGAAACTAAAAGTACTAATCTAGTGAATACATCAAAGGTAAAAAAGCAAAACAGCTTTGTGGCTAATATGGAGAAAGTTTTAGTGGTCTGGGTAGGAAATTAAACTGGCCACAACTTTCCCTTAAGGCAAAACCAACCCCAAAACAAAGCCCTAATCACTCTTTAATCCTATGAAGGCTGAGATAGAAAAGTTGTAGCTAGCACAGGCTTGTTTGTGGGACACAGGGACAAACTTACCTCTATGGAAGTACAAGGTGAGGCATTAGGTACTGACACAGCTGCAGCAAGCCAGTCAGAAGACCTTGCTAAAAAAAATTGATTACAACAGCAAGCCTAAGAAGTTATGTAAATTTTCCAGGTAGAAGAAATTGACGTGGTCAAATTCGCTTTTAGAGAGATAGCTTAGCAGCATGACATTTGAAGAAGTGGCTGGTACATCACGAGGCAGAGCTGACACTGAATCAGTAGCATTTGAGACTGGGTGTCTAGTCTGGTAGACCTTGAGATGGAACGTGGATTAAAGAATACAGAGAGGTACGGAGGACAGGGGAAGCAATGAGCCGGGTTTGAAGTGACCATGACAGGGCTAAGAAGAAATGCTCACTAGCAGGTTAGGAGCTTGTGTATTTGATTTAGTAACCATGAAACATGACTAGTGCGTTTACTCTCTCTTACTTGGGTTTTTGTTTTATCAACCCTTCCTTTATTCCTGCTTTTCTTCTTCCTGTTTTTCTTTTTTTTCTCCTTTCCTTCTTATCCCATCTTTCAGAAAACATGGTCACTAGAAAAAATTAAAGCTTTCATTATTTTCTACTTTTTTTGTAATCTTTAAAAAATTATTTTACACATGAATTTCATATAAAAATAATAAAAACATTTGCTTTCATATACACTGTGAGATAATCATCACTGTTTTGACACATCGATATTTGTTGTCATTTTAATTTTTTTGTTTCTGTTGTTACTAAGAGAAATTTATTCCTGTCATAAATATTTTATCAACATCATTTCTTATAATCTGTATTAAGAGAAAAAACTTTTCTTGAAGTTATTCTATCACTACCTATTAGTATGAATTTCTTTCCCTAAAATCGCCTCCTCTTTCTTTCTTTTTTTAGTTATTCTTTCTATCTGCCCTTCTCATATTAATTAGGACTTTATCATATCCTTTTTCTTTAAGCCACACAAATGTAAAAAGCTGATTGGATGATGTCATTGAGCATTTATGAAGTTTTAATTAATTTTTGGCTCTGTTATAATCATTTTAGAGTTATGTAAATGCTCTATTAATATCATTTAAAATTCAATTTATGAAGCCAGAAATTTCTCTATAGTTAAAGAAAAATTTTAAAAAGGCATGTGAGAGCACATTAAAACATACAATATAATTATTTTTTCTTGAATTGGACAATAATACTTTTTCTAACATATCTTAATTAAAATTTTCATTGAAAGCATTTGAACTTACAAACAGAGCTAGAAATGACTTAAAATTATAGTTTTATAAATGAGAATTTTAAACATCTAGTTTTATATGTTATATCCTTTCCTGTAAAAATTATATTATAATTAAGTTATAATGTGTATACAAACATTAATTTTAGTAGAAAGAGCTAAAATGAAAATGGGTGTTAAGTATTAAGGACTACATTTTATTAAATAATACATTAAAATAAAAATACATTAAGCTCATTTAGAATGACACTACATCATTTGATACATTTGATAATGTATCAAAATGATACATTTGATAATGTATCAAAATGATACATTATCATATCATAGACATAGATATTAATATTATCTCCACAGAAAGTTGAATTTTAAGCATCACATTTCATTTTCTTCAGAAAATTCACTTCTAAATTGAACTTCAAATACTTATAATACTAACATTTTACGCTTTTTAAACATGAGAAAATATGACACACATTGCGTGAGTTTAGCTCTTCAAATCTCTAATTAAAAATTTAACCTATTCAATTAAACAATATAAAGAACTCTAGAAATAATCTATTATGGTTTAAATTTTGAGATACAATCATGCTGATAAACATTATCATTGGCAAACATTAATCATTGCTTAGAAGTTAATCAATTTTGTCTCTGAAGTTGCTTAGTATTTAAAATCACTTGTTCACATTAAGTATTTTTTTCTGAAGAATTCCAGACATTTTCTCATATGCATACTATAAATCAAAAATTGTTTACCCACACAATAAATACAGAAAACTTAGAAATAAAATAATGGAAGTACATATTCCCATTAAAAAGAACCTTGAAGACATGTTCTCAAGATGAAATATGTACTATACCAGTTCCTCAAGTTGAATTGACTATTGTGCATCAAAAACACATACTAATAAAAAGAATGATTGGGGGAAAATTCTTTATCTCCAAGTTCCCCATGAAGCCAAGAGTAGAAGTAAGGAAAGGAGCACATGCAATACTCTGATAGAGTCTGTCTAGGGGTCTGTACTATTTGCACAAGTTTTATCATTTTTATATAAGGAACATCCAAAGTTCTTCCCTTTGTGGGAAGGACATGGGAAGCTCTCGCCATTTGTTCAGTGCTGAACAAATTCTTCAGAATACAATTTAAGATCTTGGAGCTAGTATCTCTTCCATAAACTGATCACAAACACGTTTCTGCCATGGGAGCCGGTTCTCCTCCCTTGTATATTCATAGGTGTCACTCAGCACCCTTCCTCCTACTTGGACAGCTATCAAGAACTTTTATCTTAGGAGTCCGTTGCCAGTCTGGTTAATGAACCAGTCAGCAGGATTCTTGAGAACCATGAGTGTAAATTCGGCTGTGCTTCCTCGTCCCCATCCCCCCAGATCAAGAATAGCATTGCTCAAAAGCTTGCCCTTGGGAAGTAGCCTTAGAAGTAACTGCTCCTTGGAATCTGCTTAAGATCGGAGCCCATCCAATGGCCTATTCTTTGGTCCTCAGTCATTCTGTTTTAAATGTATAATCTATTTACATATAAAAGTTTAGCATTACAAGAGAAAAATGCCTCCTTTTCACTTTTATAGTCTCTTATTCAGTACATGAATAATACTAAAGACATTGGAGTGACTTGGTTAGCATCCCAAGTGCTGATAAAATGCGTAGAGCCTTCTAACATCTTCTGTTGTTTCATTCCTCTCTGCTTCCTTCCCTCATGATATTATCATATTTGGCAAGATGGAGTTCAATTCCACTTAAAATGATGGAATTAAACAGCCCATCTAATGTGTGGAATCTATACACTCTTAGAAGCACAGTTAAATTTAATCAGATATTAGGCCGTAAAATTAATAGTTCTACATTTGGAACTCAACAGATTTTTGAGTTTCATTTGACATTTTAAGAGGGAGCTAACATAAATATATAATAGAACACCAGGTTCATTAAGCCAAAATATTTAGCGATCATATTTTATAGTTTTATAGTAATGCAAATTGCTAAAATGTATTTTATTTTTTTGTATGCCTGTGTATTATATGTAACAATGATAGTAAATAAAAAGAAAGCACTGGTGGTACAATAAAAAGTGATTATGACACAAAAAAATTTACTATTCATCCATTAAAGAAAATACATGGACTATGTATACGATAAGTGGTGAATCTTTCAGCAGGTCAAACATCATTTAAATTATATTATGAAATTTTAGATGTTCTGTATCAATGTTTAACAAATGAGGTATGTATGTACTCAAATAGGCTCTGTCTATTGATTCTTCACTCTTAAGTTAACCACATTTTACACTATAAACTTCAGATTCTTAATCTCATTGCTTAGCTGTTACTTTGACTGTTTTTAATCCTACCCCCAAATACAATTTTTTGCTTTCTTGAGTGTCACCTCATTTCGAAAAAAAAAGCAGGATTTTGAGACAAAATAATCCCCAAGCTAATCCACTAACGTTTTCTTGCTGATTTAAATAAATAATTTAAAAATGTAAGCTAGTATATTTTAATTATTTTTAATGCACTTCCCAATTCCAAGAGCCAGACCATTCTATTCATTTAAAAAGAGAATGCCATGACCTTTTATGGAAGAAAGAGAATTGTGTTTGTAAGCATTCATCAAAATAGTTGGCATCCATACCACTGTTGTGCTTCCCAATCCTGGTGGAACTATCAACAGAAAAGTATTCACAGCTTTACAGTTTTTATTTGAGCAACATGAATTTTACCTTACGTTTTTCTGCATTCTTGAGGAAACATTTTGCCAGCCTGATAGGACTCCATTTTATCTATAAGCTGGTGTGCTCACTAATGTATCCTGGAGGGAATTCAACAGCAGACAAGTCATCAGCGACAAAACAGAAGCAATATGGTAGGAGATGAAATAGATGTCAAGAAATCCCAGAGTCAAACTTTGGTATCTAGAAACGTCATTAGAGATGATATGCTTCAAATTCCTCATCTATTATTAAAAACACATAACATAAATAAACACACACATAAACAATCCTCAGAGGATGACAACTTCTTATACTCATTTCTTGAACAGAGAGACAGAGACTCTGAAAGCTAAAAAGACTTACCAATGTCACGCAATGATATCCAGGCAGAACAAGAGTTGCAACAACTACAAATTTGATATCATTTTCAAGGCAACATACAAGAGTAATGTGGATTTATATACAAATGTTGTAGGCCATGGTGTAATTGGCCGTTGTATCAATATTGTTAGCTAGCATAGCAAGAATGATTTATAATGAATCACTGACAAACCGTTAACTTCTGTCTAGCTTTTGAATTTGCACGTGCATAGTGTTGTAAGTATTTTATTGTTTTTATTTGAAAATAACCATAGGTGTATGTTAGACTTCAGACTTGGAATATTAATTTCCAAATCAATTCTCAGCTTTTCCCAATGCAAATGGTTTATTGCAAGAATGCTGGCAGAGACAAGAAGGGACGAGGAGAAGGAGCAGAAAGGAGTCAGGATGAGCAGCTAGGACTGTAGCTGATTTCAGCAGGGTGTATGCATGGGTGTGTGAATTAGGTGTGCTCACTTTTTATTTCTTCAGCATGATATTTTTCTCATGTCATTATATAGTATCCCAATGCTTAGTTTCTGCGAGTAAATGTATTAAGGTATTGAACTCTCACTCTATCATAAGTATAACGCTGCAACACATAATCATATGTGTAACTGCCTACATTTCCATTGATTATGTTAAGAGAGAATCTTAGAGGTAGATTTTGAGGCCATGGATATAAAAAGTCTTAATACTCTAAATGGCTTTTCTAAAAGGCTCGTGTCCATCACAAGTGCATCATCATGTTTTTAGTCATCATCCACACAGAGCACTATTACTTTTACACTGAATGTTTTTGCAAAGGGATTCACATTGGATTAACTAATAGAATTATGGGTCTTTCCACCCCACTTTCGGCTTCTATTTTTTTCTTTTTTACTTTCATAATTAGATGTGTTAAATATTACTGGGCATATATAACTAAGGCGTGCAGCCAATTTGATATCTATGAATTATTATGCTATGTGAACTCAGGACTACAACAGGAAATCAGTAAAGGTAAATATCATTGTGATGGCAAGCTTCATGGAAAAACCAGCCCCAGACTAGCCCTGGAAAAACTGGTAGCACTCTAGCCACAGAGGTAGCATTTTGTGCCAGAAAATACGTAGCTAGATGCCCACAGGGTTCCAATGACTATATCTCTTAAGAGTAACAACATGGATAAACTGAGTTAAATCAGACAGCGTTGATTTGGTTCTAGAATTTCCTCGGTGGTTTTCTCCTTTTATATTGCATTTGGTGGCAGGCCTCTGACTTTGTTAGAATTCTCATAGCTCATTGAGCCATACCTGCTTATTTAAGGAAAATTCAATATACTCATATTTTCTCAATTTTTTCTGCATTCTTCATACACTACTAGACAAAACCTTTTGATAGCAGAATCTGAGCTGATAGATTTTACTTTTGAGCTTTCAATAAAAATTCTTTTGCTAGATATAAGTGGTTTTCTGAGTGAACAGAGGGAGAAAGGTTTTATAAGCCTGTTTTTAGAGTTATGTTTTAATGAGCTATCTCAAGTAAAGAGTACTCCCAATCCATCTGTAATGTCGTACTCAAATCTGACCACCAAATTATGTGCAAACAGTTAGATTAAAAAATAGAAAATAGAAGTTTGCCATATGGATAACTGGTCTGACATAAATAGTCAGGATCCAAAAACCATTCCATGTTTACACTTGACTTCCTCTTATTTGCTCACTCATTTTTGTGCTACTGTAGTCTTTATCCATAAAGGAATTATAGCTCTTACATTAGTGGGCCCCCATAATTCCTCTTTTTGTGATCCATATTGCTTTTTTCTCTTTGCATTGCAATACACTAGTATTCACCGTGGCCTCATATGTAACAGTCCCAAGTTGAAAGCAAGCCAAATATCCTTCAGTGGGTGAGTGACTCAACTACAGGTTGGAGATTCATAATAATAAAAAGAAGCAGAACTTAAGAACACCCATGACATGGATGGGTCTTTGAGGCAGCACAAAAAGACCAAACGCCAGTTGATTTTATATGTCATCTTAAAATTTTAAAACTATGAAGCTAGAAAATAGATTAATGATTATCCAGGAATAAGGACAGAGGTGAGGGGTTTGCATGACTCTAAAAGGTAAGCATAAGAAAGATATTGTGTGGCAATGGCATAGTTCTGTGTCCTGTTTGTCATGGTGATCACATGAATCTTCGCCTGAAGTCAAATTGCATAGAATCACATCCATATACATATGTACAGACATCGACACACAACTACATGCAAAAAAACCCAACAACAATAGAACTGAATAAAGACCACCGTTTACTTGCTAGTATTATACCAATGTCAATTGTCTGATTTTGATATGTATGATAGTCATGTAAGACACCACCATTGGGGGAGACTCATGAAGAATCCTGTGTACTTTCTAGTAAATGAATCGGAGGCCCTAGCCATGTTCTTTCCTCTGCTGGGATAATCAGTGTCTTTCCTTTCCCTTTGTTCTTTATGAAAGAAGTCTTCATTGACTCCAAGGTTAACATTGTTTGCCACTGATACATGCTTTCATAACACTTCCCATTTATTCTTCAGGCCTATCAAAATGACTATTAAATAATTCCAATAGTGTAATGTAGGATTTAATACCTGTGCTTCCGACATTACATAATTTTAAAAGGCAGCACTATGTATTCACCATTGTATCTTTAGCACCTGGCATGTTCCCTAAAGCACATAGGTGCCTAGTCAGTATTTGTTGAAATAAAGACAAAGAATGACACACCACATGAGCAAGCATTTTGGTAAGTCATGGCTGGGAAATTGTAGTCAGAATATAAAGATGAGGTCATGGGGAACATCAGCTCATAGCTAATAAGTAACTCGTCATCCCTTATATAGGTGTCTGGGGTTACAAAAAGTACACTGATTAATTCACTCTGTGCAGAGCAGTTAATCTTAAATGAATCACATATAGATACTTGATTATTTCCTCTTGCCATACAGATCATTTCAATTCTTTTATATAGTGAAATGCATATTCCTTATCCATATTCTCTATTCTGTGGGGGTTTCCCCCAAACAAAACATGTTAGAATACATTCTGACAATGAGGACCTTACATGTGGAGGTACTAGAAGGTTAGATTTTCAGCAGCTTTCAATGATTGTCCCTTCCCCCGGGCCCAGATAAAACATCAAAGAGCCGACTGATCACTGACACTCTGACATCTCTTTTATTTTCGATCTTCACATCTTGCAGAGCCTTCATTCTCTCACAAAACTTTTTATTCCTTCATACTCAATTCCTCTACTAAAGCATATGTATCTTCTCTCTCTCTTTCTCTCTCTCTCTCTCATGCATACACACTCACACTTTCCCTCTTCTTTTACTTACATCTCCACCAAATTTTTCAGTGTTCACATAAACCTAAAAGGAAAAAAAAAAAAACTTGGACTGCAATACGAAATTTATGAGCAAGGATAAATCCTTACAACAGGTTTTTTTGTTTGTTTGCTTTTTTGTTTAACAGAGGTGGCACATAACTGATCCAGATCACTGTCCTCATTCCTCACATCAATTGCCAGAATCGGGATCAAGATGGTAGCACAGCAGCTCGTATCTGAAAGTTTTCCACGTCTTAAAGTACAAATCAAATAAAATACAGGCGACATCTGGGCATACAAGATTTTGCAATGCTAATGTGTATAAGCTAGAAGAATTTACACAAAAAGATACATACACAGTCCCAGTTCCTTTCACAAAATTAGTTCAAAGCTGTATAGTCAAGACAAGTAACAGAAGTCAAATGCCCGGCAGCACTGGGGAAACTGCAGAAAGCCAAGGATAACACTGAAATATTTCTAAAATAAACTCTTATGTAAGAAAGCTTGATTTTACACTATTGATTCTTTAGTTTAGAATAGCAAGATACCAGGGCATTACATACCCTCGTCTTCTTAGATACCTTTATTTTAGAATCATCAATTAGGCATTTTGTGATTTTTTTTTGATAAGTGTCATTGAATGGAGTCCATGAATGTCAGAGGAAGATCTCAATTCACACCACCCAGGGAGTAAGTAACAGGCTCACTGACTTACATCACAAAAAAGAATCACAGCATGCCATCAGCCAGAGGTAAGCAGATTTATTAGGAAGATTTAAAGAAGTACTATACTCAAACATGGTAGAGTGCAGCCCTCAAGAGAGAGATCTGGGGCTGGGGCTTTAGTGTGGTCTTGGGGCATCCTCAGGATATCTGAGATGTGTATTCTCAGGTCTGTCATTCTACATGTTTGGTGGGCTAGATTAGAAGGCAACTTCTGTGTGCGTTTGAAGTATAAAATACAGTACTCGTTCAATAGTGGTGTTTCTTGAGGATGGACATCTGCAGGGAAAAAAAAAAAACACATACACACACAGTCTCAACTTACAGGTGAAAAGCACAGCCCAACGTACAGGCTTAGTATTCTTCTGTTTTGTTTTGACTGGGCTTTCAGGAAGAAAACAAGACATAAAAACTGAATATCATTGTGTTTTAAAACTGTAGTTTTTCTGTATTTTTGTTTCTTTTTTCTTTTTTCTGGGGGGAGTAAAGGAAGAGAGAAAAGAAAGGCTCTTAGCCAAGAAGCCAAGACAGGACGCAAGAAAGTATCCATTGGAGAGAAGAGAGAGACAAAAGAAAGCTTTTGGTCAAAAAGTCAAGAGGGGACCCGGTATCCCTGAAGCTTTTCTTAAAAGTACAGTTTTAAAGTTACAATTTTCTTAGTTTCTCTTTTATCTATCTATATTTTTCTTAGTTGGCATGTGAAATTTTTGAATACCTTTATTTTATGCCAGTTGAATCTTCATTTCAGGAAGTGATAGATCCAGGTAAAAGCTAACTTCGGATTAAAAACAAAGTTACATCAAACTTTGGAAAAGAAAATAAAAGATGGCAATTAGAAATTTCCAGACAATTCTTTTTTCTCCCAGAATGCAAACCTTTCATGATTCATTTATCCCTTAGCATTTTCTTTTGAACGAGAAACTGATTATAATGTATTGTCCAAGGTGATTCATTATGGTAGCAAACTAGAGAAAGGCACAGACTATGATCTTCTCTCTTCGTCTTAGTTTAGGTTGCATGCACACCTCTTTATTCCAACTTGAAGCCATGCACTATTTTAGCAAACTGTTTTATTTTCAAATACAAACCATCCATCTGTCTTTTTTGTTCTCTTAAGACATTTTGGAACTCACTATTAAAAATAAACTAGCTTTAATCTAGACAGAAACTATCTAGAAAACAAAAAGAGACTGGAGCATAAAAAGAAATCAAAAGTTTAAATACCTGTTCTACTGCATTCATGACATTTATTATCAAAAGCAGAAAATTATTACAGCAATAATAAAAACACAGACTCCAACAGGCAAGTGAATTGTAGTTACAAATATTACTTGCAAATAGATTAAGTAGAGCTCCAGCAGGTACAAAAGAAACAATATTTTTGCAGCATATTTAGGATGTTAAGGCAATATGAATACCTACTTAGTCCATCTGGAATGGAACCACAGGAGTCACATTTGATAAAGGATTTCTGAGTCACAAGAAAAGACAAAGGAAAAGGAATGGAAATGTTTATTTCCGTCTTTGTTATAGACCTGAGAATATTTTCAAAATATGAACCTTTACCTGTGGCTTCCTCAACCTCTCTTGTAGCAGCTCAGCCTGCTTATGTGCCTTTGCTGTTTGGTTATTAGGCACTTGCACCTTCATACTTCCTGAAAACGCACATTATAGAAATTAGAAATCTAGACAGATTTGCCCTCATGAACATGTGCTCCATGGTTGAAAAAATAGCAATAAGTGTATCTGACGCAAAGTTCTATTCTTTCCGGCAATGTTTAATCACAATGATAACCCTTGCATCTAGAGCAGTGCTTGGCACACATCAGGTGGTTGATAAATATTTATTGAATGAGTGAATAAGAGAGATATAGCTGATAGCAACTTCAGGTGAAAGAGGAATTTCTAAATTAGGGAGACTCTACATTTGCATTGATTTCAAGTTGTTGTTCATAATGCATCTTATTCTTACAGTATTGAAGGGAGCTCATATTAATAATGGTTCTACCATGGCATTTTAAAATGGAAAACTAGTGGTGTTCTCCAATTAGTTTATAATAAAATAATAGTAACAAAAATAATGTTACTAAATGTAAGAATACATATGCCACTTTCTCTGTGCCAGACATTTCATTAATAAGTACAATTTATATCTTATAAATGTAAACCTTAATGGCATGAGTTAATACTATTCCCTAAAGGCATGAGTTAATATTTTTCCCATTTTAAAGATAATCAAAGTGAGGCCTAGAACATTTTCGCGACTTCAACAAAATCATACAGCTACCAATCAGTTAGCCTCAAGTTTGCGTTCTGAGTCTCTTTGTTTTCTTTAGGATATTCTGATCTTTCTATTATTTATTCTAAATATATATATATTTTTTAGTGAGAAGAGCTAATGTTGGATAAATCCATCAGCACCAGTGATGTTGTGACCCCTTCTACTTTGATAATCCCAAAACAACAATAAAAAGAGATTGATGGGCTGGTGTGTGCAAGGGACAACTGCTTTGCCTTTAGGATTTCTCAACATATTCATAAACACTGGGAAGAACTAAAAGTTCTTTGCATTTGAAATTGATAAATTGTGTGGAAAAAATTTATTTTCAGTTGATATCTTTAATATTGCCCATCACCTTGTCAACAAAGCAGGCATTTTGGCACACGAGGGCTACAGTTCTACCACTACTTATGTCTCCATTTTGGGACTGACCCTGAGATGTCTAGTTATCCTTAGCCTTGACTGTCAAAACCAGGCTTGTTCAACTTGTGGTCCCAGGCAGCACTTGTCGCAGGATGGCTTTGAACATAGTCCAATTATCTTAGTTACTTTCGCCTTGCTGGAGCACAATATCTGACACCGTAACATAAGTAGGGAACAGTTTATTTTAGCTCAGTTTCACGAGGTCTCATGCATTTGGGGTACCTGGTAATGGTGGAAGGCCATTGTGACAGGCCTAGCCCGAGTCTCTATTCATCTCGTAATGGCCAGGAAATGGAGAGGGAAGTATACCATTCCAGGTCATGCCCCACCACCGAACAGCACAAGACATCAGTTAATCCACTGGCACAATTAGCTCTTTTTGCTGTAATCATCTTCCAAACACATGAAATTTTTGAGGCATATTCTAGATCCAAACCATAACATCAACACAAATTTGTCAGTTTTCATATCTGGTTTGTCCAATCCTTGGCCTGTGAGCCACATGCAGCCCTGGGCAGCTAGAAACATGGCCACACATGATCATAAATATCAGCATTATTTTATGTTGCTTAGCTTTTTTGTGTTTGACTAGACTGCATGATGCTTGAATACAAAATGGGTATGTGTCAACCGAACACCGTGAAGAGCAGGGCATGGAGCGGTACTGACTCAGTTTTTTAGGCCCGCCACACGCAATCAATTGAATTAAAACCTGCATGTATCAGAAATTACATGCACCCATATGACTTAAAAAATAGAACATGATGATTACCAATAGTATTTCACACATGTATTGTGAAGACAGATGTTTATTGTTCTACAAGTTTTCTTATTTAATTATTAAATTGGAGCCTATGTGATTTTATATTTTAATGTTTAGAACAAAAATATTAAAATGAGGTTGTGTTGCTTATATGCATTAGCTATGCTATATATGTTGTATTTTTTCCAAGATATCTCCTCTTTGCTCCTTGTAGACCAGGCAAGACAAAAGATTTAACTGACATTCATGCAAAACCAAATGCAAATTTGCATGTGAAATTACTCTACACTGTCAAATCATATTTTCTTTTTTTTTTTTTGAATCTTTGGTCAT
Source organism: Ctenodactylus gundi (assembly GCA_004027205.1). Lineage (NCBI taxonomy): Eukaryota > Metazoa > Chordata > Mammalia > Rodentia > Ctenodactylidae > Ctenodactylus > Ctenodactylus gundi. The sequence continues at coordinate 322,371 of PVKB01001516.1, forward strand.
TCATGTACTACATAAGGAAACTCGTTAATAGTTTAATAGAATCTTTCTTGAAAACAAAATGATTGGGCTTCAAAATCTAAAAACCATAAAGACTATATTTGTTTTGGTTTGTTTCCTTTTTGGAATATGTTCTTTTATATTACTTAAATCCACATGAGTTTTGAGGGTCAACTTTCCAATATTCTTTTGGTAGTATCCATAACTCTCTTACTGCTAGATATATTTATTTTGATATTTGCATTCTCTCTATCCTCTCTTTAAGAAAAATAACCACAAATACAATAAATGTTTCAGTTTTTAGAAAGTTATTACAGTAAAATGGACATTACTGTTAATCCTCTTCAAAAAATCTTCCCTAATCAAACACACGTATCCTATTGTTCTTGCCCAAATAAGAAATGCACATGCGCGCTAAGATCAGGAAGAGCAGATTCCCTCGTGCCTTCTTTCCATCGCTTTCTGCCTCTTACCAGCTAAAGAAAGGCATAAGGAATGTGTTTAGACACACCATAGGCTCTGCCTAAAACGACACAAAGTAGAATGTGGCTACTGGGCATTGAGTCGATTAATGAAATCAGTATCAGAAATAACCCAGTTAAGTTCAGTTACTCTGGGTCAGTATACTTATCATTTAAAGATTTGCAAAGTCTGCACTTCTCCTAGCCTAAATGAAAATATAAAAATAACTAAAGAATTAGATTACTTCATTAAGAAGAATGCTCATACATTATATAACTTTTGGATTCATGGATCTATGAGCCCTCATGTACTACTTTGATGATATCTAGTTTGCAGAACTTTTACATCAATATTCTAAGTATCAATATTTATCGAAGAGCTACCTTAAGGAGTAAAGATGTAGAAGATTAATCTATTTATGAACTGATGACAGCCTTTGACATATGACTTCTGTGGAGGAGCTTGAGAATAACTCATTGGTAACAGTTTCTTTTATTTATCAAATGCAGAATAGCAGTTCTTCCAAATGAGCATTTCTCATTAATCAACTTGGTGCTTTCTAACCTTAAGATGATTTATTGGGTAACTTCTACCTCAGGAAATGAATCTTTCATATACCCTCAAAGTCAGCATAGATTTATAATTAAGAAACAACATAGAAAGTGTCACCTATGGAGAGCACTGAGGCATTCTTAAACTTTAACCAAATGGAACTATGAACCACATGTTTCTAAAAAAGTAACTGCAAAAGAGAATTTTAAAATTCAATTAGAAATTTCTATGTCTCTAAAAGGTTACTTAGGGACGAGCTTTAACTCAAAGAAGGACATTAGACCTTTAAATAGTTACAAGCACTGGATGTTATGACGAGACACTGAATTTTTATTACTGCCTTGTGGACAACAGTACTGACCTGTGGGCTTAAACTTTGACCCAGACCTCCAGAGACTCATATTCTAAATGTATAGCTCTTAGAGCAATACTAAAGCTTAAAACTAGAAGCAAAACATTGTAAATGAAAGTCACAAAATGTGGGTGATAAAAAAGATGACTTTTCTAAGGCAATAATTTTTTGAAGCTGGATTTTTTTCTTGCTATAGCCTGATACTAAAAGAAAAATAAAGAAAAAAAAATCTGCCATGACAGTGAGTAATTTAGCCTTCTTAGAAATTTTGATAACCAATGTGCTACATTGGAAAGTGTTCCAGTACTTAAAAGAGTGCTAAGTGAAACATTAGTGCTTTACAGCATTTATAAATTCTACATTAAATGTAAAAATCAGCCAACTTTTGAATGACAGTGTTTATAAATGTTGAATTACATACACAGTAAGTATTTGTTCTTATTCTTTGAGTTTTACTTGCCCATTCGTGGGCAGCTGGAAACAATGGAAGCACACCGTGGAGGTGCAGGTGGAGGCAGCTCCTCAGGGAATTGCAAATAGGAAGCCAGGTCCTCAAGGAAGAGAGGAAGTAGCACTTACTCTTGCAGTGTCCCAGTGTCTGCTCTTTCTGGGTTTAAGCCCTTTCCAGGTCACATGCAGAGTAATGTGCCACACAACTAAAATCTACAGCAGGCTCCTAGTCCTCCACATGCCTGTCTATAATCTACCACATCCCTGCCTTCTACCATACACTGTAATCTATTACATAACCATAATCCACCCTTCCAGACCTGGGTTCCTTCTCCTAATAGCACACAGGTCTATAGGATGTGCATGACATTCAAACATATGAGACTTCTGGGGAACATTCCAGATCCAAATATATGAGAGATATATGTGAGACAACAGTAATAGTAGCTATACTTTCTGAAATTGACCTCAAAGATGCCCTGCCTTGCTCTCTGGCATGGACAGGACATCACATTATGCAGTTCACAATGTTATGTCACATGGCACAGCTGACCTTAACAAAGGGAGATCACCTGGGTGACTCTGATCTAATAAAATGAGTCCCTAATTTTTTTTCCAAGTGATGGCAAAAGAAAATAAATAAAAGTGTCAGGGGGTTCAAGACATAGGAAAGACTCATTGTGGCATTATTGGCTCTGTGATGGAGCATACGGTGTGAAAAGAAATAGAAGATATTTCAAGTCCTAGAGTAGCAGACACCTGGAACCAGAAAAAAAAGAAAAAACAAAAACAAAAACAAAAACAAAACAAGACCCTCAGCCCTACAACCACAAAGACTTGACTCAGTCAACAACCTGACTGTTGCCCACAGGTTCTATATGGCAGTCAGTATCTTAATTTCAGCCTTGGAGTCTCTCAGCAGAGAACCTAACCGTAAATCACCCTGGACTGCTGAGCATCATAGCTGTGACATAATAAACCCACGATGCTTTAAGCTGCTAGAGTGGCAGTGACTTACTAACCCACAGTAGCTAGTGAGCACAGAGGCCCTGATGAGTCACTTAACACTTAGAATAGATAACGCTTTTAATCGTTAGAACACATTTCCAAGTAGGGAGCACATTTTTGTGTTTGCATGTAGAGGAATGCTATAGAAGAATATTAATCACTAATTTTGTGGAGAAAAGACAGAGCTCAGTTTACATGACACATTACGTGACACTGTTCTTCCTTCAAAGGGTTGACAAGCATTTTTGTCCTGGCCAACAAGAGTGTCCCAAACCTCGATACTGGGCTACTGATTCTATGTATAGTGATTTGGTTCAAAGCTGACAGCAGTAATGAACCTCCAACAATGAGAAGGAGAAAAAAAAAGAAACACACAAGAAATACCTCTGATCTGTATGAGTAGAGTGTGATCGTACCGTGCATCAGATGGTATCATGAATATGCTATACAGCCACTGCCTCATCTAAAATTTGCTCTCTCTTTTTCTCTCTCCCAAGCACATGCTCTCTTTCTTACTGGCATTCTTGTTCTCTCCCTTGTTACTTTCTACAGCTTCCTTATTGGATTTTAATGAACTTTAATTATGTACCTTCTTTGGAGGCTGGAAAATAACTGGAAAAAGTGAAAAATGATTGTTTTACATAAGAGGGTAGAAATTAATAGAGAAAAAATTAAGAAATATCTGCAGATATCATACACTAGCATTATTTTTGCATCTCATTTCTAGGTAGCAAACATGCCAGGATACCCTTTTACTTGCGGAGTGAAAAGTCTGTTCAAATTGCATATGCTCTGGGAAGAGAAGTCTTGGGGTTCAGCATCTCTGTGTAGGGTGTGATTTGGTCACAAGTGAGGTGACTAGCTAATTGGGCAAATTGCTGTTTGAGCTTATTTTCAGTTGAACTTCTGCTGAGAGAAGAAAGAACAAGCAGGCGAGCAGAGAACACACTATATGCATCACTGAAACTTATTGCTTATCTTTATTGCATTTGAGTAAATGCTCTTTTTTTCTGTTGCCAAGTAAGTCATCATATTTTAGTTCTGCACTGAATCCCTCGGTAGGAGACGAGATTTGAATATATCCAGAGCACAGGAAATAAAAAAGAATGCACACTTTGGAGAAAATGCTCCTGTCCCCGGGCTCTCTCCCACCTCCTTTTCTGGGAATTTGCACAATTCATGCTAATCTGTATTAAATATTTAATAAATATAGAAGGACTTATATTAAAGATTTTTGCAAAGCAAAAATGTAGCTAATCTTCTGATAAAAACAATACATGTTCGTGGTTAAAAAAAACACACACACACACACACACACAAAACATAAGTAAAAGACTAAGATAAACCTGAAATGCGACATCTTGGAATCCTATCAACATTTCAATAATCAACTTCTAACATCTCTGTTTATATGCATCATACCTGATAATATTTAAATATCAGCATCTTAAAATAATTTTTAAATTATACAAACACCTTTATTTTTATTTATTATTTACTTCTCCTTCCTCTTTTCCCCTCCCATCCATATTTTTCTCATTTTTATATAGAAACAAATACACTCAGATAAAGAATTTATTATACTTCCAAAATATTAATAGTTTCACTTTTCTTACACCTTTTCATATCTTAAGCTTCCCACCTATCCACACATTATTGATATCATTCAAGAAATAAAATTAACACATTCCTTTGAAGGGCTGCGTAATAAACCCTAGTATCAATGCACCACAATTTAGTCAAAAGTTTCCCTATATATAAGCATTCAAATAATTTCCAGTTTTCTTGTGAGCACAAATAATGGTGCATTAAACACCTTTAATATGTTGGTTCTTTTACCTTTACAGAAAAGTACCTCAGAGTACAATTGTTGAGCCAAAATTGCACGTGTATAAACACATACATATTTGATGTTACTTGATATTGCCAAAGTGCTTTCCAGGAAAGCTTAACTAATTCACTTATATACAGCAATATATTGGGGGTCCTTTCCCTACAACTCAAAACAGGAACTGCTCATAAACCATTTGTTTTTATAATTTTGTGAGTAAACAGTGATCTCTCATTGTTACTTTGTTTTCAAATCTCCTTACTAATGGTCAGGTTGATGAAATACAGTTTTTCATATGCTTAGTGTCCAATTATGTGATTTTAATGTATAAAATGACTTCTCATTTCCTTGCCTGTTTTTCTCTGGCCAGTCTGTTTTGCATAACAATTAAAGAAACACAACGGATGCTATTTGAAAAGCCTGAATGATACTGTGACCCACGTTTGTCTTCCTGACATTACCCTGTGTCCTCATCTCTCTTTACATATGGAACCAGTGTCCAACTGCTATCCCTTTAACCCATGTTTATTTTTTCACCAAGAGTCATAGGTAAAACAAATGGTCTATATTCTCTTTGGCTAGGTACCAACTATCATGAAGATACTGAAAATCCTTTGGGAAGGAAAGGGATCATTTGTTACCTTTGACATGTTGTTTATTATTTGCCCAAGAATACATCGGTAGCAACATGAAAATTCTTCCTTTCCCCACAGTTCTAGAACTGTGATCCATCCAACTCTAGGCCAGTGATCTTCAGTACTGTTAGTTAATTGTGAATAGGCTGCATAAGAATATTATGGCCTAGTTCTTGTCATCTATTATACTTCATTGCTAAGCCAATGAATTCTAGATGTGTGTAAGGTTTGATGTTTGTGTAGCCATGGGTTAAGTGTCAGATCTGTAGCTTCTTTTTAAAGCATTAAGTTTCTCAGTAAAGTAGGCAAAAGTGTAAGGGTTTACAGGCAACAGGAATATGTGTATATTTAGCTCTGTTTGTTCTGGCAGACTTCACAGAGCAGACCTGGCTGTATCAGCTCCTAGCAATGTGTGGCCAGATTGTACCTACACCTCTGATCCTATTTGACTTCACGTACCTCGCAGAAGCCTGGTGGCTTCATTAAAGATGAGCCCCATACCCAGTTCAATACTGAGGAACTGACAGGTAGCTGATAAATCTTCGGTGTAAAAGGCAGATTCCAAACAATATAGCCAAAGCGAGTACGTCAGAGCTGGAAATATAATACGGTCTCTCATTCTCAATGCCCTCTTGTAAAAGATGATACACGTATGCTGACAGAAGAGCAACTTTGAAGAAACTTGGAGCACTGCACAAGAAATAAAAGAGACTTTGGGTTTCCTCAAAGGTGCTCAGCTCTGCAGTCCCCGCTCCCGGCCGCATGTGGCACCCGAATTGTGAAGCTCTCTTAATTTACTCATAAATCTTGCTTTTTCTTGAAGCAATTCTTTCCCTTGAAGGGATCTTTTAATTACCATCCTCTGGGCTACCCAACCAAGCTGCAAAATGCTTAAAAGCAGCTGAGAGTCCTCCTTCCTCAACGGTCTGCATTCTCAGCAGGTCTCCCTGCCTATGGAAGCAGTTTCCTTAGCCACTTCCTGCCAAGCACCGAATTGAATGGAGCGCGCTGTTCAGACGCCACTGCACTATCTACACGAACAGAACTTTAAAGGGGACATAATCGAAATATGAACACGGGCTTAAGGCTCTTCTTTAACAGAAAAAAATATCACAGTTCCTGTCAGTTACTTACATCCTTTTCTTGCGATAGAACATTTTTTTTCTTCTCTAGGGAAAGTTATAGTGTGATATATTATGGAGAAACAGCCATGACTTTTCACTGGGTGTCCACGTTCCGGCTGTGTGCCTCTCCTACATAAAGGCACAATGCAATCGTAAATGGCAATGAAAAAAAGCAGTCTGTCCAATATTAAACTTATGTTCATTAACACTAACTATAGGAAGAACAGATGTTTGTAGGTAAATAAAGATGAAAAACAACAACAACAAAACTAAAAGAATTTGGGCTCTGGGTTTTTCCATGCTTTTGTCCTTAACATTGTTAATACAAAGCTTTATTGTCTATCAGTGAGATACAGTCATCTGGATCCAAGCCTCACCACCATTAATAAGACTGCACTAATTGCTTGTAGGTTTAAGCACGAAGAGAGGTTGTGATTAGAGTAGTAGGTAATAATTTCAATCACTGCACCAAACTCCCTCATGAAACAGGGGAGCTAGAACAAGCACACAGACAAGATTCAACTTCTTTTTTTTCTTCTGCCTCCATGTTAGGTAAAGTCTACATTTTCCAAATTATACTTTATGAAACACAAGCCAAGTGAAATACTCTGCCAGAAGAAGTAGGCGGAGAATATCCTGGGAAATATGGACATTTGTCATAAATATTATAATATTAAAAGCTTTAGTAAAATCTTTAGTGTAGAAAATGATCTAACTTAAGCTTGTTTCTCAAAAGATTGAACACAGACTCCTGTTTTCTTTCTCTTAACATCAGTGGAACTACAGTCAATCAAAAAATCACACATTGAAAATTGTTGATTACGTGACTGCAATTGCTAGAAATCTCCATATAAAAATTTAAACTGTGTTTCAAAAGTTATGTCATTCTCCAGAAATATCGATGTTATTTTTGGTATCAAGAGAAATCTTCCTCTTGCTACTGAGGGAGAAAAAGAATTCTTGTTACTCAGGTCTCTATAGTATGTACAGACCTCAAAACCCTGTAACTATTAAAATTCTTCTGGGTTGGGAGGAGAGAAGCACTAAAGGACATTTTATTTAATCTCTTTTTCTCTTTCTGTTTTTGTTACTCATTATCTTATTGGTTAAGAGTGTGTCAAAAATTACTAGCCTCTTTTCCTTGAGCTACACACAGACTGTAAGTATCCATGGGGCCATTGCTTTTCTTGCTTTGCGGACCCAACTCTTGCTATAATTGAACCCTCATTAAGATTAGGAGGATTGAGTAGGGAATATGATGCTGTGAATAAAAAAATGAAAGTAAGCAAAGCTACAGAAAACCCTTCTTAGGTCTTTGGCCAAGTTGCAACCTCTGACGCAGGAAGCCATAACAGTTAGGAGTAGTAGAGATGGTTCTGTCTTTGGAAACTTAACCTGGTTACTTTAACCTGTCCTCAATTTGCTTCTAGAAATTTTGAAACTGAATGTGAAAAGAAAAATAATTAATGTGCACCCTTAATCCTCAACATCTATTATCCTTATAATACCCTTTCATTAGTTAAAAATCATTATGAGGTCACCCTGCAGCAATTTCTTCTCCAGCTCAAATAATTCCAAGTTCTTTTCCCTTTTGTTCCCCATAGGTCCATTTGCCAACACTAATTATTTTTGTTGCTCTTCCCTGGTTCCTTTCCAACTTTCCAAATCACTTAAAAAATATAGAGCCCCAAAATGGGACAAAGCCTTCCGAGGGCCTGGCTTCATCTGAGCTTCTAGATGGTTTGCTGGCCACTGCAGCTTTTTGTGTTTACTGGTAAATGCAAACGTATCCCCATGTTATATTGGCTTCCATAACAATAGGCTGAGATCGGTGGCCCCATTTTGTACCCCAGTTGTGTGAGGTTACCTAAGAGCCACCAGATGGAGGCTCCAGTTAACTGTTTCTCACCATGTAATATTGCTTACTTTTTTCTATCAACTGTTTCCCATTCCTATTTTTATGGGTTTGTAGTATGTTTCTTTTTCAATGCATCTAAAAGCATTGGTTATCTTTAAATTTCCCTGTGGCTAGGAAAGCATCTTCATTTCAAAACCTTCAGCATATCTGATCACATTTTCAAATTTGCAAAGTTATTATTCTCTTGAATTTGTTATTTAATGTGTACACATTGCATTGTTTTGCTAATGTGGGAGTTTTGCACATATGCACATAGTTATAGCATGTCAAAATTTGCGAAGTTCTTCCATAGAACACATTCTCCTTTCTTCAATCCCTGAACAAATATTTACTGATAATGTGTCAGAAATTGTGCTAGGCTCTAATCAGATAAAGAATGACAGAATGTTACAATCCATCACAAAAAGGTCACAGTCTAGTGGGAGTTATCGGGGAAGGCAATTGATATTCCATACAGTAAGTGCCATGAAACTGGAGGCCCTGCTTTTCACTTGGGTTATAAGGATAGTGCATGAAAAGGAGCACATGAGCAAGATTCACAGAAAGGTTAAATCAAAGCACTGCAGTGAAGGGAGTGGAAGAAGAGAGAACTTCACACCAAAAGTGAGCACAGATTTCTCTAGATCCTCATGTAAATTGTTGATTCAGAAGCCTAACTCACTAGGTACATTGTGTGTAATTGCTCAGTTTTACAGACAAAAAATACTTTGAACCAGAAGATACAAGAGTAAGTACCAGAAGATAGACAGTTTCTAATCTTTTGACTGTTGTAGCAGCTTTCTTTCTATACGAAATGTCTATTAAAAAAGTAAATCAAAGACTATAATGAAGCATTCATTTCCCCCTAAGCTTTATTTTTTAATATGGAAATTAATGATTATAAGATATTTGCAAAATAGAAATGAAGAGAAAATAAAAATCATAAGGTAACAACATTTAAATTAATTTTCTGTCAGTGGCATATACAATCTTGCATACATATTTTATAAAGCTGGCATCATTATGTGTTTGTTTTGCTATAACTCACTCTTTTCCTTGGATAAACATATTCTAAATATTTTTCTGACTAAAACATATGCCTTGATAGTTCAATTTTAATGGCTTCAGGAGATTCCACTTTTCATGTTTGTAGAATATTTTCTCATGGATGTAATTACAATAATTTGTCTATCTCAGTATTGTTGGAGATTTAAGCTCTTTAAAATAGTTTGTTAACAGCCTCTTCATGTTTTGGATTCTCTGTCTAGAATAAAAAAAGTCACGATGTCAAAAAAAAGTGCTTTGAAGGCTTATGACACTTACTGGTGAATGGTTCTAATTTTCATTTCCCCTAGTGGTAAGCAAAGTGCCAGGTTCACCACCATTGCCAATAATATGTACAAGAAAACTACTTTCTCTTAACAAATAATCCTGATATTTGATTCTTTGCCAACTTTGCTAGTGGAAAGTAGAAATTTGTCAAGAGGTAACAGGTTTCGGAATAGGTATGTTAGGGCTTAGGGATGTGTACTTAGCAGCCACTTTTGGTGGTAGGTAATCAGGGCCCTTCTATTTCTGGATGACCTTGGACGGTGTGGGATATATCCACCTGGCATGATTAGATAGGAACCAAACACATTTTGTGTTATAATGCTTTACTTTTGTCAAATGAGACTGCAAGTTCTCTTTAGTTCTAGGAAGATGCCTCCTCCCTTGAGGGTCAATATCCTGTGAGCATCAGTCAGGAATTGCCCCATCCCAAGCCCGTCATCTACCATCCACCAAATATTCATACTTTTCTCATGTTACCCCAAAACAAACTTTAGTTGCTTTTCCATATCCATATTGAAGGCATTTTAAAGTTATGAAACATTACAAACATGTGGAAGAATACAGAGATTCATATAACAAATGCAATTACCCCTCAATATGAACAGGGGACAGGTCTCAGGAGCCCCCCCTCATCCTTGCAAAACAGAAAATCCCCGGATGCTCCACTCTTTCATATAAATGGTATAGTATTTGCATATAAACTATGAATATTCTCTCAGATGTTTAATAATCTTTAGATTACTTAAAATAGAGCAAGTGCTTTGTAAATAGTCATACTATTTGCAAAGTTTGGAGAATAATAATAAAGGAAAAAGTATGTTCAATATGAGCACAAGTCTTAAAAAGTATTTTTATTACAGTTGGTTGATCCTGTGCAGGTAGATATGAATGGATATAGAGAATCTACTCTTCTATTCACCACCCACACATAAAAATTTCAGTATTTGGCCAATGTGCACTCAATATTATTCATTTTACTTATTTATTTTTTATATTAATATATCATTCGAATTTATTTTCCCCCAAACCCATGCCCCAGTGTTAAGTACAGGTGTTCATAGATATTTTCAAAAGAAATGCCACGTCTACTATGTTTCTTGCTTCACAAGATTTTAACCTCTCATAACATTAGATAAGTAATAAGAAAGAACATAACTTACATGTTCTCTGATTTTATAATTCGTTGTAAAAATCCATGATCATATTCATCTACATTATTTAAATTTGGACCTTCATGATTTAAGTAATTTATACCACATGATTCTTACCATAATTTGTTTCTTTTTTCCATTTTATTGATATGTATACGTGCAAAATATAAAGTTTACAATGGAGTTGCGCATACGTATCCTGCCAAGGACATATGGGCTTTCCCACTCTCTTTCTGTCCCTCCCCCGACCTTCCCGTTCCTTCCTTCTCCCCCACCCTACCCCCACATTTCACTTTGTTTTTCGCTTTAGGGAAGTCTGTTTTTCTTCCTTTCCTCCTTCCTTCTCTCTCCGAGATAACTACAACTCTGACATAATGTAAATCCCTCTTATCTATGTTTCATTATTTTATTATTCATGGTAGGAATTCACAAATGGCATTAAAATATTTTTAAAAACTTTACATGGAAGGAATTATTTTGCATCTAAACTCACAATTTACTTTTTATGGTTCAATATGTCTTTCAGTTTTATCCATATTGTCATCTGCAACCAATTTGTTTCTTGTAATTGCTACATAGAACTGGTTTTATGAATAGAATTACAAATTATCTATTCTTTTATAGGAATGCATTTGGATTTTCCAATTTTTTGCTATTATAAACAGTGCTGTAGTGAATACCATTGAATGTAGTTGTCATATTTTGTACCTAATGAGAATAATTGCCTATTACAAGAAATATACTTAAAATCTGTGTAACTTGAACAGATATTGTTATTAATCTCCAAAGCAGTCATTATAGTCTATAGTCCTCCCAAAAGTAGATGAGAATCCCTATTTTATCTTGTCTCCTCTAAACCTTGTGTAATATTACCCAATGACGTATTAAATTTAGAGTCCAGATCTGGAAAAAGTGAGTATCATTTCCTTGGAAGAGAGGAAAGGCTAAATCTTCTACCAACATTTCCAGAAAAGAACACCTTCATTCTGTCTTTATGGTGTAGAAAAAGATAGAAGTCCATATGCATGGGCTATTTTTATATTAAAAGAGACAAAACTATCACAGCCTTTGGCAAATGTTTTAATTTTTCATAAACTGTACTAGCAGTCAAATGAAACTTCTAATTATTTTTCCTACCTATGAGCCAATCTGGTTGCTTCTCATTCATACAATGGATTCAAGATGGAAGACCCTTGAGTCAGACACTAAGGAGAAAAACATTTGTGGCTTAGAAGGAAACAGTTGTTTTCTTACCCATACACAAAATCAACAAAATAAAATGACAGAAAGAAGTTTCCTTAATTCATTCTTAATGAAATTACTATGGTTAAGTAGAAAATAGGACCACTAAATATAACAAATATGAAGATCAGGAATAATTATGTTGTGATAACTCTACAGTTATAAGCAATTTAAATGTGGAGTAGTCTTCGAAAATGAGTTGAATTCTGAATACAAGCATTAATAATGCACAATAAAGGATTATACAAAAAATATGGCCAGTAATGTGATGACATCTTGAACAGAAGTTGAAGCTTTTCTTTAAAGAAAAAATAATCAATTGCCTATATAAAATATGAAATATGTCAGTACATAAACGCATATGCAGATAAACAGATAAATACACATGAAGCTATAAATATGGGAGTTATTTTGTTTTTATCATATGTTTGTGATTATGTTTGTGTCTTCGAAAAAGTTTAAAATACCAATTAAAATGTTAATAGTAATCGAAGTAATAAAATTACTCATCTTGATTTTCTTTACTGCATTCCAAATTTTTATAAAGTTGTACAGATACTACTTTAAGTGACTTTTAATGTGTGTGTGTATAAAATAAGAAATAAAAATTCAGAAACAAGTTGGGTATTTCAATGGAATTTCAATAGCAAAGGCAATTTTGCATTTCATTAGCAATTTAAAAATAAGCCAGACTAACTGAAACTTATAATCCATGGGTTTCAGGCATGAATGCTAGATATTTTTTGGTAAACTTAAATGAATGAGTGCAAAATGATCCTATGTCTTTTTGAAGAATGACCTACATAGGTATAAAATAGTTAATTTCAAGATTTCTGTGGTCTTTTCATTGAAATCAGGTGGAACAAATTTACCAACGTGATCAATTGAACATAGCTACAAAATAAAGAATGTAAAAATGAAGAGATTCAACTAAAAGCCATTGATCCAGTGGCCACATGTAGACACAGAATCGATTTCAGGATCAAGTTAATGAGACAATCGAGGCAAATGCTTGGCTTATAAAACATGTATCTGCTTGAGATCATTAATAAATAGTTCTTATTTTTCTGTTTAAAATTACCTTATTTTCAGATGATTATTTATTTATAATGCTCGGAAGGAGATACTATATTTTATAATTCTCACTTTGACCGGGTTCATGATTTTCATTTCAATTGCTCAGTTTTGAAAGGTTGTAGAGAGTGTAGGTTGCTATTCTCTTCCGAACACATAGCATCCCTAGTTCTTCTCTTCCTTACCCTGCAAATCATTTGACTACTCAGCTGAGCAAGAAATTTCATGTCCTTAAAGAATTTGCTGTGAGCATGGAAGAACTACTTTTCAATATTCCTTCAGTCTCATTATGGAAAGAATTTTGGGGGCTGGGAATGTAGGTCAATGGTAGTGTGCTTACCTACCATGTGCAAAGGTCTGGGTTCAATGTCAGCATGTGTGCATGTGTGCAGACATATTCACCCCCCGCATACACAATAAAATTCTGTTCACAAAAATTTCAATTTCTGAAAAGTTTAGCATTAAGGAATAGATTAGCTAATACCAAATTGTAAGAGTTATTCATAAAAGGAAACCGGCTAGCAATCATATGAAACGTGACCTCATCTTGAGTGAAAATGAAAACATCACACACATAAACACATTGTCATCATTAACATATTAGCATGCATAAACACATTGTTATCATTAACATATTAGCATGTATTGAGGTTCATTAATAAACTCATATCTGAGAGTTGAGAAGGGAATTAGACATTGATTGATCCAATCTCTTTCTGATCTTTTTAAAAATTAAGACCAACAATTTGGTCATATTGTGACCATAATTCTTAAATCTCAATCTATTCATTAAAAAATCAGTTATTTGTTTGTTGTTATCCTTCTGTGCAATTCACATTATAATTCTCAGATAAGCAAAGTCAAGCAGACACCATATCATATAAGCCAGCACGACAAAATAAAGCATAACCTCTCTGAAAGCTTCTTTAATCTGAAGACCCTCCTCCACTCATCTATTCCACACTGTAACTGACTGAGACAATTTATTTTGGGCAGCAGATGAATCTGATGATATAAAAAAGGGACCACTTAAAATCCAATTGCTTTCAGAAGGGCTTCTTTAACACTGGAGTGCACTATAAAATTGGTGATTATTGTATGTCTTTATAGGAGGCCAACTTTTATGTGAAAGTTCTATTTTGTTGATTAAATGAAATTCTTTTCTGTGCCATTGGGTCACACATAACATATGTCCAGTCAATTATTTTAGGAGTAGTTGGAGATTTCTCTTTTCACGGTAATAGTTTTTTTGGCAATCAATAGAGGTTTGAAGAACCATTTTTCTTAATAATAACCTAGATCTTTTTATATAGAAGTCTTTTTTTTTCCCCAATATGGATAGAGCTAGGTCATAGGAAAGGGTGATCAAACATGCTTTATTGTAATTTTTTCAGAAAGATCAATGGTTTTGCATTCCAAAATGATAGCATAAAATAATAGTTTTTGATAACTTAGAATGACTTTAAAATGCACGATTTACTTGACAGATGTCAAATAAAAATATTTATAGTAAAAAATCATCCTTTTCCAGAAAAAAATTTTTGTTATTTGGAAAATCTTACTTGATCAATAAGATAAGTATAGATTATATAGTAGTCAATAGTCTATCCATGTAAGAAGTTTAGTATTATATATTAAACGGCCTTGTTTCTGATGCACTATCTCTTGTGGAATAATCTGGAACATTTAATCTCTACACTGAACTGTTGAAGTTAGCGTTTTGTAAAGATAATAAATGTTAACTTAAAAATGCTTGCATTCATAAATGTTTACAGTTTGTGTTCAAATTAAAATAAATAATTCAAGAAGTCTGTTGACCTTTTGGTTTGTCCACACAAGCACTTTACTTCGAGCGCTCCTTTTCCTGAAAGGGTTGAAAGACTGGCACCAAAGGCACAATGAGCAACCTCTCATGGACATAAACGATACTTTAATTAGCAATTTGGTTTAATATCTCTGCCAATCCAGTTTGAGCATCGTTACTCATTCTGTGACCTCGTATCTCAGTCATGTTTTTGTCTCTGGGACTCCATACCTAATATCTACAACTTGAAGCACAAAAGACTTACTTGAGCTCACAGTTTCAGAAAGCCTCCATCCATTCATGGGAAGGCAGCAATAGTGGAAGCACATGGTGGAGTCGGAGGTGAAGGAACTCCTCACAGCATCACAGGCAGTAAGTCAAGTCAGAGAGAGAGAGAAGCAGAGCTATTATTCCAGGTAATGTCCCAGGGATCTACCTCCTCTGGGCCAAGCGCCAGCATTTTGTCCCCTGAGGCCAGGCCCTAGCAGTCAACAGTGAGTGCTTTATAGCAGCCAAGTGCATGAAGCTTTGGGGGGAACACTGCACAACTAAACCACAACACCCAGGGAACCCTACTACTGCCTTGTTGCCTTTTTCCCCTTTGTCCAAGCAAGATCCTTGAGGTTGTAACTAATCTTCACGCCTGGCACCTAGAGACTACAGACAATAAAATTGTAAAGGTCAAGATCACTGGTGACACTCACTATAGACACCATCAAGCCAGAAGCTACTCAGCCCATTAAGGAAATAAGCAGGCCCGTTCTTGTTTCGTATCTCATCACACCATTAGCAGGGAGGAAAGGCAAGTGTTCTTCAACCCATGGAATCAAATGAGCATGAGAGCCACATTCTCTTCTAATCATTGATGGACTTAGAGTCAACAAAAAGTTCCTTTGAGCAATTACTGATCCAGAGAACTTAGGAAGTATTTAAAAACAAATCCAAAGAGACCTGATGATGCCCCTCGGGCTCCAATTTGGAGAATCTGGTAGAACAAATTGTATATGTGAACTAATTTTTGTCTCTCACAGGAGTCCTTCCTCAGCAGATATAGTAACTATTTAGATATTCAGATTTACACAAATGGAAATATGCATTGAAAATTCATTAGATTGCATGTCCCCCTTTTTGAAAAAGGACTGAAAAAATTGTTTCCTATCTCTGCTATGTCTGCAGTGAGATTTCTTTTGGGATCCTTTCCTATTTTTTGAGACCAGTTCCAGGACTGCAGGATTGTTTGTTGCTATGTGACTCCTGAGTCTGCAAGTTGAGTCCTAGATCTGAAAATTGGCAATTAGATGACAATTTTCTAAACAAATTCATTTTAATTCCAGTAAATGTCTCAACAGGTGATTCAAGTGATTCTGGACAAATAGAATCACAAATGTTGACATATTCTTGAAATATGTAACTAAACTCCTTTCCTCATGTTCTTGATTGAAGCTACTGAATACGTAATGCATCTGTATCAACTCTGTAGCAATATCAATATCACTAATTGAGAGACCTGAAGGCAGATTTCCTAGAATGACATCGGTGTTACCCAGCTTCCCACCCGCTTCAGCTGGTACTACAAGAGCCTTCTGGCAGAGAGAGCCTCCATGCCCACATCCCTGTGAACATATTCTTGTCTAAAACTGACATTGCTTATGGAATAGGAAATCCTAGCAATCAATGCCAAGTTGCAGTCAGGTTTTCAGGTAAGTTAATAAAGGTCTCCTAAACTCCAGTGCTTAGGAAAGCTGTGGCAACCAGGATACTGTAGATAAGGAGATATGTTCTTTAAATGCCTTCATCTGTATACTGTCTCACTCAGGAATAGTCAGCCGTAGGAGGGATCAGCAAAAAAGAAATCTCTCCGAATGTTCCTTAAATTTGGGAGCAGCCAGAGCATAGTGCAACTGACCAAGACAATTCAGTTTGGACAGCATACAAGGGCCTGGCCATATCAGTGCCTAAAGGATGCACTAGTCAGACTCCTTCTCAGACCTCTCAGCATCCCTATTATCTCAGGAAAGTGACAGCATATCCCAGCAGAACCATTAACAATAGCTCCTTATTCTAGGCATGTCCTGGAGTGCCGCCCGACCCCTGATATATTGCTCTGCTCTTTGTCTCTTTGGCTCCATTTTCTACTTTGATATCTGTGACCCTTATCATTTGGCAGCTTTCCTTTTGGCATTTTGAGCTTTAGATTCATTCTACTGTAGAAAATAGAGGGAAAAGAACCGAAATCAAAAATAATCCTATGTTTTCTTCAAGAAATAATTATTGTGAACCATTTTAATGATATTTCCTTCTAGAACTATTCCAGGTAGATTATCATGTGAACACACACACACACACACACACACCCCATATAATTCTGAAGACATATATAAATGTACATATATGTACATAAAATCTAGATGTCACTCGCAGATATGTAAGATCACAAATGAAAGTGATCACAGTAACTGGAACATTTTGAACATTCAATAAATATAATCTATTCTTATATTTCTGATTTGTAACTTGGTCACACCAGTAAGCAATATGTAGTTAATATGATCCACGTTGGTGAATATTTTTTTCTATTGCATAATTGTTAACTAATGTGTAGAATGTATCATAATTTAATATTTTCTTATTAGATATGAATTATTTTGAGGTTGATAAATATGGCTATGATAGCTTTCTAGTTACAGAGTTATATTCCAGGGAGAATTGCTAAACAATGAAATTGCTGGTTCAGACTTTTCATAAAGACTTTTGATGTAAACTTTAAAATCCCACTTTGAGATAATGAGTTTATGCCAGTCTATATCCTGTCACCAGTAGCACATCCACAATATGTTAATTAATTTATTCTGGTATTTCACAATTATAATAATTTATATTGATGTTTTTGGAATCAAGCATACAGGGTTCTTGTTCCTCTTGATGCATATTTTAAAAGAAAGTTGAATCAACTTTAGGTAAGTAACACAATGGTCATTGATGAAGTTCCAAAGTTCCATGACAAGAAAAAAACAAGGTATCACTAGCTGCGTATTAGTATGTATCACCACGTAAAGAATTACCCCAAAGCATGGTGGCACAAAACAATAGATATTGTCATCTGACTATTGCTGAGAACAAAGAATCTGAGTGAAGCTTAGACGTGTCTTTCGGAGAGATAAATACATGCATATTTAGGGGGATAATGTAGCAGACTTTATTGAGAAATTAATTACAGGTAAAAAGAAAAGAAAATTTGAAATAATTCTTGGGTTTTGGGGGTTCAGCAATTAATGATAGGCATTTTAGGTTTTTTTTTTACTATTTTCTTATTATTTACTTGTTTGAAAAAAATTTATTGCTTCTTTTTAAATTTGCATTTCTTTTTAAATGTTTCTTGATCAAGATAGTGTTTTGGTTTAGTTAATTTATGCCTATAATCATAGCAGGTGTCTGTTTTTTAAATGTTGGAATTTATATTAGAAACTTAATCTTAGATGCCTTGTTAGCGATTTAGCCATCATGAATTTTAATATATTAAAAGTAAACAATAAAATGCATGTGATGCTAACACATATGTAATAATACTCTTATTTTTACAAATGTAGATCTCCTGTATGAGGATACTTAAGAAAAAGACATTATTTTTCTACAGGAAACTGAGTAGCTTAGGGAAGAAAGATTCTCTTTTCCTGTGTACCTTGTCAATTCTTTGTACTTAATGTAATGTGAAGATACTGTAGGTTTAAAAAATTAAAAACTACTATTACTAGGTAATATGGCTTTGTTTAAAT
Source organism: Ctenodactylus gundi (assembly GCA_004027205.1). Lineage (NCBI taxonomy): Eukaryota > Metazoa > Chordata > Mammalia > Rodentia > Ctenodactylidae > Ctenodactylus > Ctenodactylus gundi. The sequence continues at coordinate 341,055 of PVKB01001516.1, forward strand.
AAGCACATGATAGGTTATCATTTTATTGTTATCTAGTGGTTATTTTCTCAAGTAAAGAAGGTAAGTAGATCCTTACATGAGAGAGAATTCATTTTAGACACACTGTCTCAAAAGCATGAATTCCATTACAGTAAGAACTGAATGAAAAAAGTCATTTTTGGTGGATGACAGAGACTAACCTCACAACATTGGTAAGAACTGTATTTTGCTCTGTGTGTCAGTGTTCTCTGTGGATTGCATACAACCATGTATCGGAGACTTTGAGTTTGTGCATTATCTGGACTCTGAGTCACATTCTCAGCTCCTTTGCCACCTGCCACTTAATCATTTTCCCTACTCATTAATGGCTCTTGTAGGCGTGGTCGTAACGAGGACACAGGACTCAAATAAATTTGTTATTCTTAATTGCGCATGTAAAAGAAGCTTTGTGGAAAAAGAAGTCGAGTGTTGTGATTTAAATAAGTTTCTTTAATTTGTTTAATTTATTATTTTCTCTTTCATTTCTAATTCTTTCACACCAATGCACTCTATTTACTACTGAGCTCTGGCTTTTGTGCTCTGGTAACTTCTAAAAGTGTTATTTGCATAAGAGACCACTTAGATGCTTACTGGCTACTCTTTCAACTTTCTAACCTTCATCCTTAAATATGGAGAATAAAAAATGAAGAAACAAATACAGCAGTAGGTATTGAAATGAGGTTCAGGATTCAGAAAATAAATAAAACAACATTAAAATTCAATAATACATAAAGAGCACCAAGTGAAAGGGTATGGGCATGATTCAAGAATGAACATAGAAATACTAATATCAGATGGCTGCTTAGAATCAAAAAGCCCCAAAGATAAATTGTTTAATACACTTGTTAAAGAACTTGGTAGAGAACATATACCGAAACATATGAATGTGTAGAATAGAAAATTGAAATGGATGGTACTGAGCAGTTATTTTTAATAGGTGCACAATATTTGTTCATGCTGTTTTGATAACTACTTCCAATTCATCCAGGAAATTTGTTCTGCCTTTCATCTCCATTCTCAGGATGTTTGTGGAGAGAATGCAGCCCTGGCTCCAGAGGCAGCATATGACCCAGAACTGCACAATCAGAACATCATGTTTTTATGGTAACAGAAATTGATTCCCAGTGAGGTCATGGCACAAGCCAGGCCAAAGCCAGTGACCCTAACTTTGAGGAATTTATTTTACCCATTGGAAAAATGAGATTCTTTCTTTTCTGCTAAACTAGGGATTTGGGTAATTTGAAGTTGGAGATGTTTCTGCCATCTTGTCTCTGTGAATAAAGTTGAGCAATGAAATTTACATGTCTAAGATGTAGATCTGGGTTCACAGAAGAGGAATGAAAGAAAGTCAGAACTGTAAGATACTACTTCAGGTCTTCACTGAACCAGCCCCACCTGAACCTCTCTGTTACAGTTTGGGTCTGGAGTGTTCCCCAAAAGCTCCATGTATTTAGATGTAGTCGAATACAAATGGAACAGAGTACTGTTGGAAGATGGGCCCTGACTGGAAGGAGCAGGTGCTTGACCTTGAGAGTTATGTCAACATGTTGAGACTTGGGTTGGGGGGGTGGGGGATGTACAGAAAAGGTGTGTATAATTGACTTGTGGGCCAGGAAGTGAGGGAAGGACACTTAGCTTTGGTGTGGGCAGCCCAACTGGCAGTTTGAAATAAGAAAAGGAAGAACAAATGTCATTATAGTTGTTCTTAGGAAAGCTCTGGGCTTGGTTTGAACCTCCAGACACCTGCTGTCTCCTTTTTCCCTTGGCTTTCTGTGATGCCTTGAAGAGCTTTTTGCCAACTTGCCATCTGTCATGTGCTTCTGCCTGTTGCCAGCTGCCCATGAATGGACTATATGAGACCTTCTGAAACTATGAGCGAGAATAAATCTTCCCTCTCTTATGTTATGGATATCTGGTATTCTGTAACAGCCCAGAATAAGTAACTAAGACTCCCTCCCTGTCCTGAACTTCTCAGTTTCCTAATCAAGTCCCATGTACCACTCCTTCAGGCAATCAGGATTGAGTCTGTATTGTACAGAGAAGAGTCTTAATTCATAGGTCTTACTCATAGAAGTAATTGGGAATGGGGAAATAATTTCATTTTTGTCTGACAAACCCGTAGACACAAGTAGCAATGGTGTTTTGTGGGGACAATTTGCCAACCATCCCCTATTAAGACTCAACCTTATGATGATAGGGCAATGAAAGCAACTTCATGTATTGGTCAATAAATATTAGAGGGTTACTTTTCAAATTTTTTGAGTGTAATAGACTCCAATGACTTCTTTGGAATCTCTAAGAAGATACCTGACACTTGCCAATCTGAATTTTAATGGGAAGAAAATATTGTCATGCAAGAGAAAGTGGATTTGAGACTGCAAAAAAAAAAGGTGAGTAAAGTTGATGCTGATGAAAAAAGATATGGAAACAACATTCAGAGTAGAAGTGTGGGAATTACAAAGTTATTTCCATCCCTAATATTATTGAAGTCTCTCTGAACCTGGCAGTGTAACTGATGCCTGGAAAAACATGGTGAATTTCACTGTGACATTGAAATTTGCTGAACTGAAACACTTTACTTCCATCACACTTTGAAATCATCATCCTAGACTTGAACTCTTGGGGAAAGTTGAACAAGATCAAAACCTCTGAGTCACGAGTATGATAGCTCAATGCCATAGCTCAATGCCAGGAAGCGATGACCTTGTCAAAAACAAATGGGACAGTGACATCAGTTTGCAATGGGTCACTTAAGTATTGCTCAGGGTGGCAAATTTCCATGCACTTTTCTGTAGGACACTTCTTACATGAAATATGAGACCTATAATTCTAACAATGTTATAAACAAACCTATGCAATTACGGCCCAGTGCGTGACTGGAAGCAGAGATAAGCTAATAAGATTATGAACCAGCCAAATAGATCCTGAAGCCATATGATGACATCATGAAATTTTAGAAGATACAGCTGGCTCCTAGTGATATTTTTGCAATTGAAAATATGTAGCATCTGGTGTTTCGCTTATCATACTTTGCTGAAGTAGTCGTCATTTTAAGTTTCCTTTTATCATGTAGATGTGTTAAGTTCAAAAATAGTGTTGGAAATGTTTGATAGAGCATGCCATCTAATTTCAAGTAAAAAATAAACAAAAATCAGTTGCTATTTCTAAAAAAAATAATAATACTAATTACTTACATAGATGAGCAGTGCCCTGAGTCCTTGTGCTCATATAACTAGTTTTCCACTATGTGAGTACTATTAACCAAGACAATGATTGTTTCTTATCAAGCATGGAACATTCAATCATTCATTCTTTTGTGTTCCCAGTACAGGAAAGCAATATGAATTACAGGTTAGAAGTGCTGGCATGAGATGTAAGCTTCTTTGGTTCAAATCCCAATTTGGTCACCTATTAGCTATGTTACTTTAAGCAAGTTCTTGAACTTGTCAAGTTCCAGTTTACTTATCCATAAAACAGCAGTAATAGTAATTACTATTAAATGTCACAACATGTATCAAGTATTTTGCACCATGTTTGACATATGTAAGCCCCAAGTCAACAGATCTGTTATTAGTCATTCAATTAACAAATATTTCTTAAAGTTTATATGTGTGTTGGGCCCTGTGCTAATCCCTGAGAATATTTGACCAAGAAGACAAAAATAGTCTCTTAACAATTAACTGGCATGTAAGGATATTCTTTGACATCTTAATTGCTTGGTAGCAATCTAGCAGAGTTTCTGACCCTTAACTAAGTAGATTCCTGGGAAATTGTTTTCCTGGTGTTAGGGATAAGGAAGGATTTATCTGAGCTATAATGTTGAATGGTAAACTTCAGGCAGTAATACCTATATGACATTAAAAATTGCATTCTCCAGTTATATAATTGCATGAATATCAAAAAGTTAACCCTGGAAGTTTGGAATACGAGAAACATGGCAACGTAATCTAGAATCGGAGCCTGTTCCTAATGGAGGGAGTTAGGTCCATCTCACTACCTGCTCCTTGAGCTCCCTACTTCCACATCTTTTCCATTTGTCATACTCCTACTGTACCGTTAGAGTTGCTGGCAGAGTTTTCTCTGCCTCAGCTCCCACCATGCTGCCACATGTCTTCTCATCTCCTTTACACAACCTCAAATACCCCCACCATGCAGGTTTCCAAATCAAAGTCTTTGCCTTCCAGGAGTTTACAGTCTAAAATGGCAAAGGATATATGGAAATGGGACTGCCTGGAAGCCTATGTGAATTAAGTACTGGCAAACAAGTATAAGATGTAGACAGAAAAGAAGAATCTTGTGTAGAGTGAGTTACTTGCTCTGGTTCACTAAGAAGAAAAAATATTTTTAGAGACAAAGAACAAAGGGAAGACTATCTCAGGCTATGATAAAGGCAAAAGCTACTTGAAAGGTCTGCTGTTCTTTTAATAATATAAAAACTAAAAAGTAATGAAGACCTTTCAACATGATGAACTATTTCTGGCTTGAAAAGGACATATGTAGGTCAGTGTTTCCAAGGATACAGGTGTAAATGAAGCTTTTGTTTTACCATGCCAAAGAAGAGCATATGTCTTGTTGTGGTGGTGGTTTTTGCTTTTGTTGTTGCTGTTGTTCTATCCATGTCCACTACTTACTTGCTTAATTTTCTGCAAGTGATGTGTGACCATTGGAGAGATTATGTCAATTTGAGGCAATCTGGAACCATGCCTGGATTAGGGATAAGGAACCATGCCTAGGTTAGTTAATTAGGAACCAGCCTGGAGTAGAGTGTGAGTGATTTATGGGCCAGAGAATGAGGGAAGAACACCCACCCAGACGTGGGAGGTCTAACTGGGAACTCAAACTGATAAAAGGAAGGAAGAAGAAAGATTGTTACAGTTTCTTCCTCTGGGGAGAGACTGGACTTGTCAGGACTTGGCCTCCTGGTTGTGGTGTTGTGAGGAGCTGCCTCCACCTCTGCCTCTGCCTTGTACTTCCATTGCTGCTGGCTTCCCCTGAATGAACTGTGACCTTCAGAAACTATGAGCTAAAATAAACTCTCCTCCCCTAAATTTGTGGATCTTAGGTATTGAGTCACAGCAATGAAAAAGTAATTAAGATATGATAGATAATAAGAATAAACACCTTATAATGGGTGTGGGAAGTGTGTGCTCTGCGTGTGTGTGTGTGTGTGTGTGTGTGCATATTCAAATGCATATATTTACATAAATGTAAAGAATGATTTAGAAATTTTGAATTCTAACACAGTTTAATATTTATAAAGTAAGAGTATATTATGAAAAATATGTTATTTCTACTTTCTACAGCTATTATCTACTGTGTCATACTAGAGAAGTGCTCGGCTTCCATGTGACATATCACAGGCTTGTTTAAAGAGCATTCACTCAGTATTTGAACATTAATTCTAACTCTGATGATTTTGTTACTATTGCTACTTATTACTCACCTAAGCCTCATAGTCATTTTACCTTTGACCAAGAAGTAGTATAAGAATAAGACATGAAGAGATGACACAGTTCAGAACGATGGTATTTTGTTATGTCCATGAGAAACCTTGAATGTCATCCCAGTAACATTTCTTCTCTCAGAATACAATACAACAGAGCAAGAGAAATACACATGCTCAGGTTTCAACAAAGAGCTTGTTACCATATTATATACAGCTGAACTCAGTTAACTCTGAAGGCTCTAAAGTGCAGGCAAATGATCCACACTGGGTGCACTTTATTGTCAAATGTTGTCCAAATGAAAGATATTATTTCTGCAAATGCTTCATTAGTGTTTCAGTCAAACCACTGTTATCTCAGTGAGCGTGTTTGATCCAAATGGAGAAGGTGGCAGATGCTGTTGAATAGTTTTTAACTCTATACAAAAATTTCCTCACCCTCAAATAAATTTTAAGTTGCTTAAAAGATGATATTAAGAATGCTTATCCCAAATTATATAGCTCAGTTCACCTCAGAGCTTTCTTGCTTTTTTTCTTGTTTGTTACTTTTATTTTGAAACCATATCTAGCTGTACACTCTAGGTCCTGAACATGCTAAGGAGTCCAAGTTTTTCTTGCTTTTTTATGTCAATGTTCTGGTGCCTACCATTCAAACAGGATTGAATTATACATGTCTGGGCTTGAAGAATGGCTCAGTGGTTAAAGCATTTGCTGAGGAAGTGCTAAGTACCCAAGTTCAATTCCCCACCACTACATAAGCTGGGCATGGTGGTGCATGACTGTAAACCTAGAACTCAGGAGGCTGAGACAGGAGGATTGCCATGAGTCCAAGGCCAGTTTGGGCTCCATAGTGAGTTTAGGATCAGTCTGGGCTAAGAGAAAGGCCCTGTCTCAAACAAAAAAATTATACACATCTTATACATAGAATGTGTTGAAGTGATGAGTCCGACTGGTTTCCTGTAAAGATTAATTAAGTACATTATGTCCCCCCCATTCTATTGATATGTATGAGCTCAAAATTTAAGGTTTACAATGAAATTGAACATTTATTGCACCTAAGTATCTTGTCAAGGCGACAAGGACTTTCCCATTCTCCTTTTGTCCCTCCCCTTACCCACCCCTCCTTCCCTCCCCATCCTACCCCCCTGGTTCACTTTGTTTTTCCGTTTTAAGTTCCATAAGTGTTGTGATCTGGGTCTCTCATACGAGAGAGACCATTCGATGTCTGATGTTTCATCTTCTGCTTCTGATTCACTTCACTAAGAATGATGTTCTCAAGTTTCTTCCATTTGCCTGTAAAAGCCTCCACTCTGTTGGACTTTATAGATGCATAGTATTCCATTGTGTATAAATACCACAGTTTGTGTATCCACTGGTCTGTTCATTATGTCTTTCTTGAGTAGAATGAAGCTGTAAATTTGACTCTTTGATGCAAGACAGACCTGCTCTCCCCAAAATGAGTCTGAGAAAAATACTGATCACATGTATGTCCATCGTGAAATTAAAAAAAAAAAATCTTCTTCAAATTGTGTAATTAAAGAAACTTGGAAAAGAATATAGTTGGCTAAAATAGCTCTTCTTTTTCTTTTATAGAGTGTGTCAAATTCCAACTTTTCAGTACCCTTCTTGTAAATTTTCTAAGGTTTCTTAATAAGAAGTTTAATACAATAACAGCAATTTATTAGCCAGGATTAAGTGTAACAGAACTATTACTACTGCATCTGTGAACCTTTAATGTACCAGTCTCCTTAAGAATGAGCGAAAACGATGATTCTGTTTATCAAATAAATGGAGCACTTGCAGCGAAGATTCTTCCACAATACTTTGAAATGTTGCTTAGTACGCTAAACATTGCTAAATATGTTGGTAACTTTGATACAATAATATAAAACAAGTTTCTAATATCAAATGATAAAAAATTGAACTAAAGAAAAATATGGAAAAAATTGATTTAGAAAACTAATGAATGATATCCCCTAATGCAACTTGGGAGAAGTATTATGTTTTTAGAGCCTAGTTTGTGAACCTTTGGATTAAATTTTCCAATAGGTGGGAGGTTGAAAATTCTAGCACAGGTGTATGAATATATTAGAAATATGATAAGAAGTATCATGAAGAAGTGGAAAGAGAGTTAAATTGTGAAAAACATGCCCCTGTAATACCAAGGAGAGTATTAACTCTATTTATTAGCTTTGTGTAATTGGAGCAAGCTACTTAATTGACAGACATATCTGGTACTTCACTTGAAATATAAAAATCAATGTCTACTTGACTTATATTATCATGATGTGACTAAAGAGATACAATATATGCAATAATACTTTGAAAGTTATCAGATAATAGCAAACCTCTAAATGCCCTTGATATATCATTGGAATTTAGCATCTCTGAAGTGGGGACGCATCCTGCCCTTCCTTTCTATAGGTGTCATTTGTCAGCCATCTATTAATGCACCAGAACATGTCGAGTGAGGGTCAGCATTTTGAGGGGAAAAAAAATCAGGGCCAGTAGTAAAGTACTCGTAAGAAAGGCTGCACCAATTAGGGTTAGGGTTAGAGTTTTGAAGACATAAAGGATTAAATTATGCTTCAAGAAATAGATATAACTAAGTCTCAAATGATTCTCAGGAGACAGACTCAATGTGAAAATGTTTTAGGAACACCTTAAAGAAAGTATTTTCACATTGCCTTTTTCTGTAAATATAAGTTGATCTAGCCAAAAAAAATCTATGTATGAATAAGTTTAAAAGCCTTTTCTTAGTAAGTGTAAAATTAGAACTCTATGTGAAAAGAAAGCTGCTGTAGTCATCTCTTAGGAGTATGAAGCAATCGATGGTGTGTTAGGGTCAAAGATATTGATTAAATAAATATACAATGTTATCATGAAGCGACTGGGCATTAAGAAGAGTGTTGCACCAAATGTGAGTTCAAAAAAGGACAAGTATTGATATCAAAGGTAAGGCTGGCACCTGTCACAATTTCCTTTAAAGATAGCCCTGACACCGAGGAAGAAATCATGGCTGCCACAGCAAGCATCACTGCTAAATGCACGTAAAGAGGTGCAATGTGCATGTAACTCACAGAGTTCTTAGAAAAATAGATTTGACCTCCTGGGATGAATTTGAATCTGCTTTCAATTGATAAACGCAATAATACTACATATTGCAACACTGAAATCAATAAAATTTCCTGAAAGGGTAATAGCACCTGTAAAATATGATTTGGTGACAAAATGTTATAATAATTCCCATGAAAGCTAATCAGTGATTAGCATAAAAATGTTGGTAGTCTTCTCACGCATAATCTTATTTAAAAAACATATTTCTTATATTAAATAATCCTTGTCTTGAATTCCCACTGCTTTCCTTCCCAGTGTTTCCCTTCGATTTTCAATGTTACCTATCTTTACTTAGAATTGAACACAACAAACTAAATCTTAGCAGACTTCTCCTATGGCTGATATAAAGGAAGTAACAGTGGAGGACCAGAGCAATGTTCATTTGGTAGCAACAGATCTTCATATCATCTATCTCGAAGTGATTAGTAGGCTGCTGGCAAATACAATAGTTAATAAAAGAAATGTGTTGAATGCATTTTGTACATAAAAAATCAGGAGCATTAATTTGCGCACAGACTGTTGGTAAATAAGATTAATGATGTTGTTAGAATATTACAGATCTTTATTTATGTGGTGTAAAAGATAATCATTATTCTTGAGACATTAGTTTGTTGATATATCACGCCCATCCTACCCTTCTAGTTTAACCAACACTGTTCAGAGACTTGAGGGTGCCCATCTTTTGTGCTAAGTAAACTTTTCCTAACCTCACTGGATATGGCTAATGAAACCAGAATGGAACCTACCCACAAAAGAAGTATCTCATTGGTCTCCAATAATCAACTTTCCCTTTGGAAAATTGGAGCAACAGATAAGGGTCTGAGTAGGAAATGAAGCTAGGCACCTTATTGGAGGAACACCAGAATCAAAGTCTTCTGAAGACTGGTAGAAAAACATTTTGTTAGATTGTATTAATCTTGTACCTTGGAAATTCCAATCTTGTGAAGTTAAAATGCATAGACTTTTTTTAAAATCAAAGACACCCTATCCAAGAATAAGTACTTTTATTTTTGTACAATAAGTTCAAGATACACACACACACACACACACACACACACACACACATATATATATATATATATATACTGATTCTCAGAGCCAACTTTTTCAGAACTAGAATAAAATGAAATATAATTATAGAACTTATTCATTTTAATAATCCTATAATCCTTGAATGAGCTGTTGTTCACTTTGCAATCCCAAAATACTTACATACCTCTTGTGCTTCAAAATTCATAGATCTTGCTCTTTCTGCCGGCATTTTGCATTATTCCTTGATTTTAACCAATGTTTAACTCTAGATGAAATATTTTTCTCAACATCAGGCAATTCTGATCCTCAGGCATGCATATTAGCTCCTCTCTGGCCCCATGTCCCATTCTACTAATGAATGGGGGCTCTTATTAGAATAAAACTATGTGGAAGAGAATTGAACTGCTACTGATTTATCTGCAAAAGGGAATACATGTCAAGTAAATCTGGAACGCTATTCATGGCTTTAAAGTAGAGTAATAAGCTGAATAAATGATAACAATAACAAAATAATAACAAAGAAGACCTTAAAGGAAAGAGCAACCACAGTAAACCAACTTATTTCATGTTATTAATTTTACTACATGTATTGTCATAATTTCCTCAAATTGTGTTGTATTGGGATATAATTAAGACTTAAATGTAAGGGAGGGTCAAAAGGGAAGGGGAACAATTTGTAATTTTACCATAATATGTATATGCACAAAATACTCAAGATCACTGTAAACATTATGTATTTCATATATACATATCAATAAAATGGGGGGAAAGTAAGCTTTTTGCCATCAACACGGATGCTGTGAAATGACAGTTTGACCACAGTCTGTTTTCTTCCGAGATGTTTTCCTGGTTTGTCATGGCTGGAATGCTACATTGTTTCTCAGGCTCAAGTGAAAGTTAAGATTATATGTAGGACTTTATTTTCATCAACCAGATGCACATAACACCCAGAAAGTGAATATACACATAGTGAATCAGAGTACGTAGTTTTGTTGGCAGGTGAGGTGGCTGAAATTCTATCAAGTTGTAATGAACGTAGTAGTGTTTAGCTAGATTTTCATAAGCTTTCAGTGGCAGATGTTTGAGTGGTACCTTCACTTACAAGATTCTCTGCGTGGCTAGATATTTTACCCAGGTTTGACTCAAGTCCCAGTGGAAGTTATGTAGCAACCTATGACTATAATACATTCATTTCTGCTTGACCTACAGAGAACAAACTTTGTGTTTTACAACAGAGAACCTTCTCCAGTGTAGTAACTAGCAACAGAAATGGGATCGAATGGGGTCATGATTTAGTGGAAGCAGTTGGGTCCTATGTGATGAGAGTTTACTTTTAATGTGGTAGGCTGTAAAATATTTGTTTAAGCTGTTGCTTGCTTACCTGGAAAAGCAAGCTGTTTGCTGACAAAGGCTATCATGTAAATGAAAATGGTAAAATATATTCATAGTATTGGTAGATCTTGGTTCATATTTGCTATTTTCAGCAGAATTTGTGAATTAGGTGAATTCTAACTACAACCAAGCACTCTGGAAGAAGCAAAGATTTGCTAAAGAAAGCAGTCTCAGCTTATGCCTGGTAACTTCTCTAATGGCGAGTCTAGTGATCTGGGCCTTGCAGCATTAAAAGTTCTCTACTCTGTACCTAAAAAGAGGTTTCAAGCTGTGACCATGAAACTGCAGGCTTAGCGGGAGGTAAGACTCTTCTTGCCTTGTCATAAAGCAGTGATGCTATTGCTGGCAAGAGGTGATAAATTGTATTGCCTCCCCACCTGAGCCTATTATTTCAGATGATCTCAAGGTAGCCACCATTAATTTAAGAGCCAGAGTACAGAGTCTACTAAATAAAAACGGAGAATCGGCAGGCCTGAAAACCATGGCTGGCAAGACTTTAACTATGGTAGCTGGTACACGAAATGGAAGGGTAACAAATCAAAATTGCTGTACACATATGTGAAGGAATTGACTTTCTCCCAACATTCCGAACTTTGTTTGCAAGTTTATGATTGTTAATATAATCCCGTATTTTAGTATTTCCAAATCAACATAGTCTCTGAGAAGTTTATTCCAAGGGCAGACACAGGAACGACAGAAGACAAGGCAAAGAGGAGAATGCTTGCAAGAGAAAGAAGGGCAGGGGAGTTGAAAGGAGAGAGAGAGAGATAGACAGACAGACAGACAGACAGACAGATGGTCAAGGGTTATGAGGAGGTTGGTTAAACAAGGAGTTTCATGCAATTCTGCCTATTCCTGCTCGGTATATTTTGATAATTATCATAGAATGGTAACTAGTTCTCCCTTTTCTAAATGTATACGTTTAGTACAATGATTCTGTTCCTTTTCCACCACTGAAATGTTAAATGTCCTGGTGACTGAAAATACATCATTAGCTTATCGGTTACGAGCTTACAAGAAACCCTGCCCTTTATCTGTTGGGAAATCTTGGGCAGTAGAATTTAGGCCAGGTTAGGAAGAACCTTAGGTCTTGTTATTTTGTTGCAGTGTGAGCCTTGTTATGAGCCTGTTCCATATCTTTAAACAAGGGCTTGAGTGTTTGTCTGGGAGCAAAGAGGCAGACCATGGACGAAATGTTAATAGCTCATTGTGAGGTTTGAAAACATCTCTACAAATTATTCTATACCCCTTTCCTTCAAGATGACTTTCCCTTGAATGCAGAATTAACCTAGTGACTCTATTTTAATTAGAATCAAATGGAAGTATCATGTATGAATTAGGAGACCGAGTCATAAAGGACACGGTGACTTCATTAGGGCTCCTTCATGGAGAGCTTGCTTTACTGTCATTGTGAGGTTGTTCAGGCAATCTGTGGAAAAGGCTCATGCGGTAAGAATCCGAGTTCTCCTGCCACAGTCATGTGAGGAAGGCTTCCTGAAATGTGGGCATCCAGAGACTCCCCACACCTCTATCACCCTGCTGGCATCCTTGTCACATCTACACAGAAGAGTGAGGCTGTTTCTGCATTTTTCACTCCCAGAATCTTTGAGTTCCTAAGTGTCTCTGGCTGAAAGCTCCTGATCTTTGACTTGTTATGCAGCTATCAGGAATAACAACTAACTCATCAATGCTTTCTTCCATCTTTTCCTTCTCCTCTTTTTCTTCCTCTTCCTCCTCCTGCTCCTCCTTCTCTTCCTCCTCTTTTTGCCATTCCTACAGAGTGCAAATATGGGATCCCAGTGTGGTTTTGACTTGTGTTTCTCTGGCTACTAATTATATCGACTATCCTCTCAGTTGCCTAACATATATTCTTTCTAGAGAAATGCTGATTCAGAGACATTGCTCATGATTTTTATTCTTCACTTGTGAGGGCTTTATATTCTCTACATAAAAATTCATTTTCAAATTTTCAAATATATGATGGACCCATATTGTCTTCTACTCAGTGGGTAGCCTTTTCATATTCTGGAAAGCCTCAAATAATATGTTTGATCTAAATCTGACCTACCCATTTTTTTGGTCACCTGTGCTTCTGGTGTCATATCTTAAAAGTGTTTAAGTGATGTCATGAAGACTTACTGCTGTATTTTCTGTGAATACTCTTCCAGTTTAATTCTTACAATTAGGTTTCTGAAACATTTTGAGTTAGTATTTAGATAGGATGTGAAAGAAGGGCTTTAGTTTTGTTTTTTGCATATATATATATATATATATATATATATTCAGTTATCCTTGCATTATTTGTTTAAAAAGTTAATTCTGTATTGAAATCTGCATTGAATTGTGTGAACTGTTAGGGGCTTGTGTGTATATATACATGCATATTCAAAAATGTCTGTCTGTATTGTATATGGACAATGAAGAAAATTTTGGCTTAGCTTTGTGAAAAGAAAAATCATGAAGGATTTTTGCATTTCTAAAACAAAACAAATTTAAAAGAGACACGTGTCCATATTTCTTTTGAGAGTCAATCATATAATAGTAAATATACATGCCATGTTTTCTTTATAGATCTCCTCCCCACAAAACCTTGAAGGATTTGGAGTTACATATGTATTTGTCTTTTTAACTGAAAGCTATCTGAATAGATCTCCATGTCGTTATTGAATTAATTCAAGATAGGGATGTATATTTGTTGTACCCCAAAGATAAACTTTGGTATTCATTTTTGACCCGTTTTGACAAGACTTAAGGAATTTACATATTCATACAATGATAACACTCGTGTAATAATGGTTCAGACATATTAAATGATATGTCATCAACACTGAGAGATTTTCCTGGCTTCATTGGTGCTATGGTTTGGATCTGGAATGTCCACCAAAAGCCTCCTGCATTTCAGTGTCGTGGAACAGTTATGGAGCTATGTGCTATTAAGAGATGGGAGCTGGACAGAAAGGGTAAATTGTAGACCTGTGATGGATTAGGAACAGGTAGTAATGTAGTGGATTATAGTAGTGCAGCACATTATTGGGCATTTAACAGTGAAGCTTAACCTAGAAGGGGTGGAACAATGAGGCTTGACCCAGAAGGGGCAGACCACTGAAAGGATAAACACTAGTTCCACCTTCTTCTTTCACTTGGCTCCCTGGCTGCCCTGAAATGACCAGCTTCCTCCAGCCACGCCAACACTCTATGCTTCCGCCATTGCTAGCTTTCCATGAATGGACTGACACCTCCAGAAACTGTGAAGTTGGTAGACCTTTCCTCCGTTATGATGTAGGTGCTGAATATTCTGTCATAGCCTCGAAAAAGTAACTAAGACAATTGAGATCTTTTGACTTTCTGAAGCGATTAACTATTCTATGTAGTTTCTTGTTTTTAGAAAGAATAAAATGGCATCATCCACATTTGCATCTCATTTAAATATCTTCCTTTTTGGTACACTTTCAGCCTATATATGCAATCATTTCTCTCTTTTTTGAGATTTAGTTTTTAAGATTCGTTTTCATGAAGGAATCGAATGTCCTGGTTTTCCTGTCTTTGACACTCAAGTACCACTGACAGCAAAAGTGTTCCAGGCCCATTACGGAAGGCTGCACACTAATGTGGATGTCCACATATTTTCATTTTAGCTCTCTAAACCTTTGTCAGCACTTCCGAATCTGTGGCACACTCTCAGTGAAGCAGCTTTAGATGGGTGACTACATTGGACAACATCTGGGTGGCCTGTTTGGTTCCCAAGCAAGTGAGCATGGAGGAATAAAAAAGCAATTTCCTTGGGTTTCTGTAGCTAGGGAAAGGCCTCATGTACTAACATGAAAGTAGTTTGGAGCATTAGGGTGATTTTTTTAAAGTTTATTCAACCCAAAATTTATAGTATTTTATTTCTGCCATAAAGACAGTTTACATTTACAGTCCACCACCAGAGTTAATAGAGATAAGAATAGTTATAACTACAGTATGGTTAATAAAGACACAGTACATAAAACACAAACTTTACTGATTCACTAATTGACATAAAAGGCCAGACATAGGAAAATAAACGTTATAACAGCATAGTTTAACTCCAGTCAATGACACAAATAAAATTTTAGACTTAAGAAGATTTAAATTTTCATTTTAGGAAAATTTTCTTTGTATCATTAACAATATCACACATTCTCTGCATTTTTTTATTTTTTATTTTTTGAGGCAGGATCTTGTTCTACAGTCCAGGCTGGTCCTGAGCTTACCACATAGTCCAGGCTGGCCTCAAACACACAGCAATCCTCCTGCCTCGGCCTCCCAACTGCTCGGATTACAGGCTTGTGCCACCATAATTGGCTTATGTGGAGATGGGGAATTGGATCCGGGGCCTTGGGCTTGTTAGGCAAGCGCTTTAACCACTGAGCTATTCCTCCAACACCTCTCAACATTGTTGAGAGCCACATTATTCAATATGGTAATCAGTAGTCACATATGGCTGCTGAGGTTCTTGAAAACTTGTCCAAATATGCTTTGAGTGTAAAAAAATAAAAAGCAATGTACAGTATCGGATTTTGGAATTGAATTATTGTTATTTTTAATTTTTTGAGATAAGGTCTTGTTGTGTAGCAAGCAGCTCGCTATGGAGCCCAGGCTAGCCTTGGACTTGTGGCAATCCTCCTGGTTCAGCCTTCCAAGAGCTAGGATTAGAGATGTGAGACGCCACACCCAGCTTACATAGTGCTGGAGAATGGAACCTAGGGCGTTGTGTATTCCAGGCAGGTGCCTTAACCCCTGTGCCATTTCTCCAGCCTAATCATTGTTGATGTTGCACACATGTTGAAATGTTTTTTATATAGTGGATTAATTAAATTGCACTATTCGACACTATTCCTTCATACCTTTTAAATTTGGCACTAGAAAATTTAAACATTGTGGTCCACTTAGGTTACTAGACAGCACTGCTCAAGAAGCTAACAGCATAACTCTGCAGTGGTTTCATATGTACCTGACCAGTTATACACATTTCCCCCTGAAGATGTTACAGTTCATTCTGTACTGTGCAATGTGAATTCCATGTTTTTAATGAATATTTGTTTTCTCAAGCCTCTGGTTGCTCAATGGTCTATTTCCTCTCCTGAGAATCCCTTTCTCATGTTTCCTACTTAGAAATCTTTCTTACATTTTAATAGCCAGCTAAAACATTATTTTCACTATAAAATGTTCAGAGTTCACTTAACCCGCAATAAAATAGAAATAGAAGTAAACACTGTCTTCTGAGGTACAGTGGCATGTTAGCCAATCTCTACCGAATGTCCACTGCTCAGCACAGGGACGGGTGATCAGAGGTATCCACACATCGTGGTCACGAGTGCCAGGAATGCCACACCTCTGTTGTCTGAATTCTGACAAGGGATGCTGACAAGTAAACAGTCACAGAATGGTGCACAAAACACTGAGCAGGAGAGACTCAGAACACATAACATGCATATCATTCTCACAGATCTTTGTGGCAGGTAGGCATTTATTTATTTAGTGGGTAGGATCTTGCTCTGTGGTCCAGGCTGGAAACTCATTATGTGGCCCAGCCTGGTCTCAAAAACATGATAATCCTCCTGCCTCAGCCTCCCAAATGATGGTATTAGAGCTACAGATAGTCATACTGAATCTGTATTACAGCATCTGAACCCACAGGAACCATAAGCTGATATCAACACTTAAGTCCAAGTATATGAACCAAGGGGTACCTTTTCACATCACAAATGGTTTAAATGAGAGCTGGCTTCAAATGCAAATCACTGTATGGGGTTTTTCTACACATATGTCACATATGCTCGCAATGACCTTCTTACACTGGAAATTTAGGTACTGATTAAAAAAAAAGAACAACAAAATGGTTTCCATACAATTAGTGTTGTTAAGTTGACACCAATTCTCCAAGAGGTGTACAAACGACTTCAGTGCTTGTATTCTGTGGGACTGGGAAGACAAATCACAACTAAGAAGTGAGCAGCTCTGGTAGGTCATTTCACATGTGGCAGTGGATTTTTAACCTAAAAAAGTATAAGACAGGACCAATATTTGGCTTGTTGAACAATCTCAATGATCTGGAACCTAGTTAAGAAGGACAAAGAATGCTTCTAAAAGCAGTATTTGAGTAGTTCAAATGTCTGTCTCAAAATCTACATACTAAGGCACAATATGCCTTACTCCTTGGAGAGTACATCATTCTCATACACACAACCGGTTTTGTTTTACTTTAGAATTGAGTCCAACTAGGCTATTTACACACCCAATCTTGGTGAGACTAGAAGCTGCCAATCAGAAGAGAGGACTGTGAGAGGCAGCAAGGCTGGTGACTGAGAAAGGGCTACACGTAGTACCAGGTCAAGGCAGAAATAATCACTAGGTCCTATCATTCTGGAATCCTTCCTTTCAGCAGTTGATCGCTTAGCTACCTCTGACCAGTGTTGCTAACATCCAGGAAGAAGCCCTGATGTAGAATAAGAATTCAGTGTGTTTATCGAATCCCATGATTAACCTGCTAGAATCGACCTTTTAATGAATGGACATTGAGTTTTCCAGAACTAAGTTTTCAAGAAAATGCCTATTTCTAATAAACAGTTTAAGAAAACAGTAATAGTACATTCTAGAAAACCTTTATACAACAGTTAAAAATAGTTTTTTTAAAGAATTTGACACTTCTAAATGGACTAGCTGCAATTATGTTGATCATAGTTTAATTGGAATTGTTTGCTTTGTATCAATCCTGGATGACGCGCTGTAGAAAAGCAGGCTTTACTAATTTGCCTTAAGCAGATTTTGACTTGTGGTATATGCAAATAAAATGCTATTATATGAGGTTTAAACTATATTAGAAGGCAACAGATTGCATAGCTGAATCACTAGGATAATGTAAGATAAGTGTTTTAAAATACACCATCACCATTAAGTCAAATATTCCTATCATGTACACAACACTGCTAAAAACTAGATTAAGAATTAATGTGAAAAACTGCTTTCACTTTCAAGACTGAGAAGATATTCCAGAACTCCTTTATATTTTAAAGGTTAAATTATATTTTAAATGCACAATACTGCCCTTACATAACGGAACACAGTTCGATGACTTGGATAATTTTTTTTTTTTTTGAGTGCACTAGGAACTCTACTTTAAAATGTTATCAAATTCTTAAGGGTATGAAAACCTACATAGAAGAAAGGAGTGCTCATTCACCCCTTCGCCTTATCTAGTATTTTTGAGGCAGGCATGCCATTTCAGCGTTTAGGGCACGACTAAGCCGCACTTCAGCACTTTTGGGTCAAGCAAAAGCGATTTCAGAAAAAAAAAAAAAAAAAAAAAAAAAAGTCATTTCCCTGGGTTAGGTTTAGGCTTCCCACACCCTCACAGCGAGTTACCAAAAGCCAGATGCTAGAACCCAGAAGAAACCTAACATTTGCGGAGGGATCGAGGGGGCGTGAACCCAGCGAATAAAGGAGAAGGGGACGTGATGGTTTCCTGTGACTCTCCTCCCCGCACTTTCTCCCTGTTCCGATCTGACAGTCCCCCGCCCCACGGCGTCTGGAGGCGGGTTCAGCGAGGCCGGGCTGCAGGAAACCCGACGCTTCGCGGCGCGGTCTCCCCGGCCGGCCCCGTGATGTCATTATTCCTTATTCCGAGATTGAGTCCGCGGACAGCGGCGGAAGCAGGGGCCGCCCGGATCCTTTCGCCGGCTCCCGCGGGGGCCGACCCTTTCCGGGGATGGTGTGGACCGGTCGGAGGACTCGGCCGGGGACTTCGCAGTGACAAGGCAGCCGGAGACCCGCGCTGCCCCGGGTCCTACGTCCGTCCGAGGCGGCCGGCCGCGCGCTCCTCAGGTCTCCGTTCTAGTTTGCCTCTGGGAGTCACCCGCGGGGATCCACGCGTGCCTAGCGGGCGGGCGGCGCGGGGTCCGAGTGCCCGGAGCGCCAGCGCCCCGCCCCCCCGGCCCCCCGTTCATCCCGGACCCGGATTCCGCGGAGGTGGAAATCCGGGGCGGCGAGAGCGAGCGAGAGCACGCGTGGCGCGCGGGCGACGGGAGGGTCGCCGAGGGCGCCGGCGCCGGCCCGGGCGGGCACCCGGGCGGCTGCAGCGGCGCCGCCGTCCGCCCTGCGCCGGGGCGGCGGGGCCGAGCCGGGGCGCCGGGCGGGCCGCGAAGCCGAGGCAGCCGCCACCCGCCGCGGGGCGTCCGCGCTCCCCGCCGGCGCGCGGCCCGGGCGGCCACGGCGGGCGGGGCGCAAGGGGTTAAGAAACTTGGCCGAGCGCGGCGGGCGCGGGCGGCGCGGGGCGGGGCGGGCCGCGGCGCGGGGCGGAGCGCGGCGGGCGGCGGCGGCGGCGGCCTCGCAGGCATTGCAG
Source organism: Ctenodactylus gundi (assembly GCA_004027205.1). Taxonomy (NCBI): domain Eukaryota; kingdom Metazoa; phylum Chordata; class Mammalia; order Rodentia; family Ctenodactylidae; genus Ctenodactylus; species Ctenodactylus gundi. The sequence continues at coordinate 360,419 of PVKB01001516.1, forward strand.
CCGAGCCCCGAGCGCGGGAGGCGGCGGCGGCGGCGGCCCGGCGGAGGGACGACCCGGCCCGCGCCGCCCGGGGCCCGCGCCCGCCGCTGCGCTCGGCCGCGCCGCGGGGCGGGAAAGCGGCGGGCGCCTTGGCGGGCGGCCCGACGGAGCGGCGCTCGGCGCCGGCGGCCGCGGTGAGTGGGGCGGCCGCCGGGGACGGCCGGGGCGCGGGAGGAGGACGCCGGCGGCCGCTGGGCCCGGACCGGCGCGGTCCCGCCTCTGCCGCCGCTCCGGGCGCGCGCGGGGCCGCCGAGTTGTGGAGTTGGCGCGGGCTCGCCGCCCGTCCCGGGCCGTGGGGCCGGCGCCGCGCTGGGGGCGCCGCCGCCCGGCGATCCCGCCGCCCCGCGCCCCGAGTCCCGCGGTCGCGCCGCGCTCTGCCCGGCGTCGGGCGGCGCCGCTGCTCGCCGTGACCCGGGCTGGAGACGCGGACGCGGAGGGCGCATCTCGCCGCCCCGGGCCGGCCGGCCCACGGGCGCTGCGTCGCGGTCCCCGCGGGGTCCGGGCCGCGGCCGTGGGGGCTCCGGCTGACGGGGACCCGGGAAGCCGTCCCGGGAGGCGCGTCTCTCTCCCCGTCGGTGCCCTCCTTAACTCACGCTGAGCGCTGTGCTTCCAGGAGAGTTTCTGTGGAAATCTCATGCGGACCCACCTTGGCCAAGTAGTTTGCACATTTTAATCGGGAGTTGGGGATCCGTGTGAAGGAACAAAGGGATCCACTGCGTCGGGGGGAGGCGGACCGGCGGGGAGTCCTTGCCACATGTTGATCTCGGGAGCACTGCAGGAGTTTCTCCCATCCTGTTAATAATGTGATTGGATTCTGAAGGGAGTAAGAGAAGAACAGAGGGTGAATGCTTTCTTTTGGCGTGAAAATTTTTGAACGGGACGTTTTGTTTTCGGGAAAAAATATTAAGATGTTTCTAGGTGCAGAAACTTTTAGTTGGTGGAACTGAGTTGGAGTTTGTCTCCTGCGATGGAAATGAGTGTGAGGGAAATCCAGTTTTTAGGGGAGGAAAGACTCTGTACCTGTTCAAAGTAAAAACTGTTGTTTAAATGTATATGCACGCACATTTTTTCGTATTTCTTGGAATTAATGGAGCAAGGGCTTGGTAAATCACTCTTTAAAGTTATGAGTTGCGTTGAACCTGCTTATTAGTGAATCATAGGCTGGGCAAGTGGGTGGCCTCTTCCAGATGGGATTATTCAATGTTTAATCAGCAGTTTGTCACCTTTGTTGAAGAGCCAGTGAAACACGTTGACTATTTTTTAAACAAATGGTGTTTCATCTGCCTGGCCCCTAATGTGAGCTGCTGCCTGGAGTATGTTGAAATGTTTTTCAATTTCCAAGTAAGTTGCTGTGGTTTCGCCCAGTAATTTGGTAATGCCAGTAGGGTTTGACTGGTTCTGGAGCAGTGGCTTTGTCGCCCGGTAGAAAGTTTCTGTGCCCAAACTTAGTTCCTAGAGACAAAGAAAGACAATCAGTGCAGCAGCTACTACCCTACAGGCCATAGTGTTGGTTATACTTAAGCTCTCTCATAATTTGGTGGAAAAGACTTCTTTCTGAACCTACCCTTCAGAGTACTGTAGGAATGTGAGTAAAATCGGTATATTACAAAATACATATGTATTTTAAAGAAGACTGTTTATTGTTCATGTTACTCAAGTGGGTTTCTCACACTGTCTTTGGAGAGGTTGAAAATCAGGTTTAGGAAAGGTTGACTTAGAATCACTTCTTCAGTGTCTTCAAACTCCGTTGAACTTGGATTTTCTTAATTTGGACAACTGAAATATTTCAACTTAACAGTAAAGAAATGTGTGTAGAAAAGGCCAAAGTCTCTTATGGCTCTTGCAGTTTTAACAGCAAAATATCAACATCCTGATAAAAAACAACCTATACCACCACCTAGAGTCTGTTTGTTAGTTTATTGCTCCAGAAGTTTTTCTAAATTAACATGTCTGTTTTGGTTCTGAGATAAAAGAAAATAAAAAGGTTAAGATGTGCAGGTTTTTGAAAGGCCATCTAACAATCTTAAGAGAGCAATTATTTAAGTAATAAATAACAAGCTCCAATTTAAATTATCTATACCTCCCTGGGAATAGAAAATTATGACATATCAAGTTGAATGGGCCATTTGCAAGAAGATATTAATTCAAAAGACTTTAAAACAAAGAATTTCAGCATATGCTCCACGTTAGCCTGAGTACCTGAAGATTTTCTGTGTTGTTTCTAGAGATTCAAGAAATATTACAGTTTAAATGCCATTAGGATTTTCTGAAGTCCAGGTAAAGCAAAAGCTCTGATAAAAATGATGGAAACATATTTTCTCCACAGAGATCCTGAATATTTAAAACAGGTTAAGAGATTGTAAACTCTAGTAGAGTTGTGGTTCAGAGATGTAAGAGTAAAATCAATGTGAAATAAAGTGGTCATCTGTTTTGATGTTAGGTTACGTGTAGGAAAGCAGTCTTAAATTGGAGACCTCAGGCAGCTTTGGTGCTTTGCGGCTTATCACATAGTCCAAGAAGGAAGTAATATTCCTCCTTTAAATGGTGTAGCCTGAGAGAAAGATGGCCTCCAAGATCTTTAATTAAATACCAGTTGAACAGAGAGAACTAGAGCACTGTATTAATTCTGTCAAACATCACTATTTTAGAACATTGAGGACAACTAAAAATGAATTAACTCGTATCTGAAAGCAGAGTTTTATGGAAGGTGACAGATGAGGCACAATATGTCAATCTGATGGAACAAATAGGAAGATAAGGAGATAAGCTCTCCTTGGCTCTAGAAAGATGGAAGGGAAGAAGGTTATTATTAATTGCAAAGATTCCTGTGCACACCAGTGCTAGAAGATCATGACAGGGGTAATTTTAAATCAGAGTGGTATATAGAAGGCTAAATGAACTAGATTTTTAATTTTAAAATCTAAAGATTGAAAGCAGCTTGAAGTGCTCTCCAAAGGCAGTAATGTATCAAGTTAAAAATAATTCTGCTGAAAATAAGTGTAAAACATCTTGCTATTATTAAGAAAAAGTGTTCACTTTCATTGGGTCATTTTGGCTTTTCAGAGTTTAGGTTGCCTGACATAGTTTTTAAAGTATAGGTTCATGGAGAAGAGCGGCTTGATTTCTCTTCTCTTCACCTCCCACACCCCACTTTTCTTCCCACTTTTCTCTCCTCCTTTCTCTCTTCTTGTCTTCCTTCTCTGAAGTAAAAAAGCTTCTACTTGGGTGTTCTCTTTCACTGGAATAGCCTTTGGGCTGGAGGAATGGCTCCGTGGTTAAAGCACTTGGCTGGCGCTTGCTAAGTACCTGAGTTCTATTCCCCAGCACCACATGAGCTGGGCATGGTGGCACATGCCTGTAATCCTAGCACATGGGAGGCTGAGACAGGAGGATTGCTGTGAGTCCAAGGCCATCTTGGGCTCCATAGTGAGTTTGGAACCAGTCTGGGCTGCAAAGTGAGACCCTGTCTCAAAAACAAAACAAACAAAAAGCCCCTTAAATTGTAGCTTTCATTTTTGTCTGTGGTGAAGTTTCCCTTCTCTTGTACTTTTCCCTATTTGCTTTTTCAGAAAAGTGATTAATACATCAAGAGTGAGTTGGTATTTTTTAAAAATGATTTACATGGATGACAACTGAGGAAAATAGCATTTGCTGTTCTTAATAACAGAGCCCTGTGTACCCATGTCTTCCAACTGGAGAAATATTTTTTATTGAAAGAAGTCTTGATGTTGATTGAAAAGTCAAAAAAAATTTTCAATAAAACATGGTAAGGGTGACTTTCCGGATATGTGAGTTTGAACCTGTGAACTAAACTGTTCAATATTCATTTTCTCATTTTGCTCCTTTTCCTGGGGACTGCAGAAGGGGGCTGAGCAAACTCATTCAGTAGTACCTAGATAACACAACAGTCTGAAATGTAACACCAGGATGGTCAGTCAGACTTGAGAAGGTAAAAACCAGGAGTGTCGGATGATTAAGCAGACCAATGGAATGGAGCTGAGGATTATGTCCAGAGGTTGGAATGAACAAAAAGTAAGTGGAGGAGACAGATCTTATTACCGTATCCTGTTTGCATCTGATGCTGAAGTAGGCACATGAATTGCTGATGGTAATGTATTACCTTTTATGAGGCCAGCAATATTTTATAAATAGTGGTTGTTTGGGGGAGAGAAAGGACAGGTTCCCCATTGGTACCTATGCATACTTTGCTTTTGAATGTCTCTTAAACGTATGTGAAGTAGAGGATCAAAATTCATCCCTAAGATGGAACCAGGAATCATAGCTTGCTAGGAAGAAAATGAAGAAACATTAGATCACTTTTTATTTTGTTCTTTTAAAATCTTGAAGTTTTCCTGTAGATTGTGTCAACATGGAAAAATGTTTGGGTGTTGAACTGGGGACTCTTTTTTAGAATCTTTGCTAGAGATGATTTGATGTGAATAACTACAGAAAGAATGATTTCTTCACATTATTATTCACGGTAGGGAAGAAACTGAGACCAAAGAGATCTGAACTCCTGTCAGGGTTTCCTTATAAATTACTGTATGGCTGCCCTTGTGTTTTTCTTCCCTGAAATTTAATGTTCCATTTGATGGATTCTAAATATGTAGGGTTCTAAAGATGGAATCCTATTTAGAGTAGAACTTGCCTTTCATTTTGCTATAAGTATGAAAGATAGTTTTAAGTTTTCATAATGAATGTCGCTTCAGAGAAGAGTAGGAAATTATACTACTTTTTGTAATTGTTACATTAACTACCCTCTACCATGAACCTTGAAATTTAGAATAAGCCCTGCACTTTTTTTCCCTGTATTGCAAATAAAGCAGTACAAATCTTGCTGTGTTACAAGTTGTTAATACACCCTAAACATAACTTTTGTTAAATTCATAAAATGAAGAGCATGAATAATTCTTTAAAAATATAATGCTTAATTTTACCATTAAATTAGGATTTTGCTAAAATGAATAATTTGAATCATGCTGAAGATAAATGTTTAGCCTAGAACTCTAGGAGTAATGCAATGAAAAACAGATTAAAAGAAATTAGAAGGCTTACAACTCAAAAATGGAAAAGGAAATCATTTTTGGGGTCATGAAAAAAGTGTCTCCTCTGTATCTGTATAGCAGTACTAAGATTTTTTTTTTAAACTATGCCAGCATTTAAGATGGATTATTCTTGAAAATAATTGTATGGATAATTTTTTGTTAAAGAAATTCCTATTCATCTGTTTTTTGTTTGTTTGTTTGAAATAATTTCATGAAGAATGCTAGAAGGAAACTTTGGCTAGAAAGGTAATAGTGACATCTCTTCACTCCTCCATTCTTGCTGTCCTTCCGTCCCTTCTTTCTGCTTTCAGTTTAATTAAAGTTTGGGGTAGAAAAGGGTCTGTTGAGAAAATTGGCAATAGAATTACTTTGACATGGTTAATAGTTGTGTTTGAAATTATAAGGTGCCAAACTTCACTCTCCCTGTAAAATTTTTAGCTTTTTACACCTCAGAGAAAAGCCCTAAAGTAAAATTCATTTTGCCTTTAACTTTGTTTTATTTAGCAACTCCCCCCCCCCAAAAAAAAAAAAAAAAAAAACCTTTAAGGATGAAAGGAAGAGATTCTTATTTTCCTTAAATTCTGTCTGACTCAGCCTAGGGTTTTAAGAAATATTGAACTAGAGACCTGCTAGGAATTTGAGTCAAGACACCACTGGGCTAAGACAAAGAAGGCTGACCTGATGGTGTTTGTTCAGAGCTTCTGTGGAAAGGAGTCTTTCACCCTTGGACTTCTAATTAAGAAAGTCATTTCTCAGTCATCTGTTATATGATGGAGCTGTGCATTGTTTTCAGACCTGTAATTTTCATTTCCCACAGGGATCTAGAGTTAGTGAAGGATCTAAAGTGACTTGCAATTAAGGAGTTTGAAGCTTGTATTATTAGCAGTCTGCTTTGATGTTTAAATATTTTGTATTATATTCTTTACTAGCTGTCTAAGGATAAAGGTCTAGGGATTTGCTCTAGATAGGAGAGCAATACATATACAGTCATATATAGTGGTTAAGTTAGCGTCTTAGATTTTCTGTTCTTTAAATGTTGAATTTACCTATGTTATACAAAACATGTAAACATATTAATAAATGTTACTGAATCAAATATCCAGTGCTAATTTGGCATGGTAATAGTGACAAAATTATGTTTATATATAATATAAAAATATGGGTAGTATTACAGTGTCATGATTAAATGATAAAATCATTTAAGGTAAGAACCTGGCTTGTGTCAGGGTACAATCAAAATTTGGAAATTAGAAATTCAGGATAAAATAGGATTTCTCTTTTGAAGAATCTTGTGGAAGTTGAGAGGACTGTTAATTGGCTTTTGAAAAACACACTTTCTTAAAATTACTTTTTTGATTCCTGAACTTAAGCTTTTATAGTAATATATAATACTAGATAATAATATTTAATAATATGTAATAGGGGATAAGTTTATGTGCTGGAGAAGAAACAAAAGGAGAAAGGACAGAAGAAAGTGAAGGACATCAAGGAAAATTGGAAACATATTAACCACTCTAAATGGGAAATAAGAAATATTCTCAAAACAAATTAATCACAGTTGCAATTTTTTCCTTAAAGGGACTATTTGCACAATGGAGCTAGTAAGCTCAGTTTTGATTTTTATGTAACATATTAAAAAGTAATACTTCTATTTTGTTTTCTCACCTTTATTTTTCTAGTTTATATCCTGCTACTAATTCAATGCATGATTTAGATAAAGGGAAAGTCTCTTTAAGGTCTCCTTGGGTAGAAGATCTGAAGAATGAAATGGTAATACTGCATTTCTAAATTCTGACTTTATAAATCAGTATGTGCTGTTGTGGACAGTCCAAAGTAATGATTTCAAGTTCTACAATTTTTAAAATAGAAATGATGCGTAGAAACTTAGAATATAAAAAAAGTTTTTTACTTACCTTTTGCCTATTCTTTTATTGGAAGACAGATATATCAGAGGTAACTGCTTTTTGCCAGGTATTGGGCAAGCTGCCAATGTACATACATACATATTCTCTTTTAATTCTTTAATTCCACTGAGACATGGAGGTATATTTTCTTTACAAATAAAGAAAACTAATCTGTTATAAGAACTTGCCTAAGTTCTCATAGTTAATTTCATTGGTAATTTGATTTTTCAGTGAGAACATGCCATCTTTAGAAAAGGAAAACAGTTGGCCATTCTGTTTTCAGGAAGTCACCCAAAAACTTTGCTTCCACCTTTGTAGCCCTAAAACTCAGGCAACATGTACAAGCATCTCAGGCTGCATTCTCAAAGACCCAGCTGCCTGGGATGGCTTTTGTTGCCAGTTGATGATCCTGCAGCATTTCATTGCTCCTTAAAGAATTGCTCTGTTGCCTGCTCTTCTCTAGAGGGAAGTGTCACCTAGACATGTGGTACAGGTGTCTTTCCTTCCCATGCTGGCTTTTGTGAAGTGTAACACAGAATTACTTCAGTGTTTTTTGAGACAGTGAGAACTGCTGTGTTTCTTAATATAATTCATTAAAATAGCTTAATCTGGGCTGCCCACTTCAAGAAACACTTCTAGCAAATTCAGAACTGTAGCTCTTCCTGGCTGAAAAATCATAACTCTTAATTATCACATTTCTTTATCTACACACACACACACACACACACACACACATATCTTTTCCTTTTTTTTTTTTTTTTTTTCTTTTGAGATAGTGACTTACTCTGCAATCCAGGTAGTCCAGGCTGGTCTTGAGCTCACTGTGTAGCTCAAGCTGGCCTTCAAATCAGGGCAATCCTCCTGCCTCAGCCTCCTAAGTGCTGGGATTACAGGCGTGCACCACCACTCTTGACTCCTGTGGTGCTAGGGAATCTAACAGAGGGCCTTGAGCTTGCAAGGCAAGCATTTAACTGTTGAGCTGTTCCTCTAGACCCCCCACAATAATTTTGTTACTGATATTGATGTACTAATAAACTAGTGTCTGTAATACAGACAGGAAACTGATAATGCACTTTTAAATTTATTAGAATGAGAGAACTGAGTAGAGAATTTATTAGGAGTAGAGAACTGAGGGATAGTTGACTGTGTTTTGGGAGTAGACTTCGGTAAGGAAGGAGATTTTTGAGTTAGGTAGGGCTGTGGCATATAGTGTATTTTTAAGTACACATGAGGCATGTGCTTTTATTGTTAAGGCCATGAAAAATGGAGTTATAAACCTCTGTACCTCTTTTTACTTGCTTCATTTAAAATTTATGGAATTTTGAGCCAAAACACTGAAGCTGTGTGGTTCCCTGTGCACTGAAAAGTACGAATTGAAACTACATTCAATCCATAGGATGAGTAATAAGGTGCATATACATAATACAGTGCGCTTTAGCTTTCGAATTGCCAAGTAAATGTTGGAGAAACAAAGGATTTGTCTAAAAGCTGCAAAGGAAATGTTTTGTGTCTATTTTTTATTAAGAGAGTATATTGTGTGTTTGCCAAATAAAAGAGAGAAGTGGTTGAAGTGAACAATCTGGGAAAAAATGTTCTGCTTCAGATATGTATTTACGTGATTTCTCTAACCCATCCATGACTTTAAAAAATTTATTTGAAATACACTGAATCTATGTGGTGCCAAACATAAGGGTTGGAATGAGAGTTTTAATTTACCATCTGGTTCTTTCTCGTGTTTGGATGTTCGTTATTGAGTCAAAACTCAAGGCGATGCATAGGGTGTTGGTGGAAAACTCCTCTTACCTAACCTGGTAATACTTGGCTGACCTCAATTAATATCACATTTTCTTCCATTTCTTTTTTATACCATGGATTTCTTTTGTTTGAAATTTCATAAATTAATTCCATAAATCTTGTAGGTTTTCAGGTTGGAAGAAAATTTGATAAAAGCTATGGATGTTGTGCATTTGAGTAATTTCATTTTAGAGACAGCTTGTCTGTCCCTTTTAGCCAACATGTTGGTTATAGAGACATCTTGCTTGTGGAAAATTCATTGTGCTTGCTTATCAAATCAGATAGTGACGAAGTACACTTGTGTACACTTTTATCTTGATATTCCTCTCTGTTTTTGTTTCCTCTGTTGTGTTTTTCCTTAATTTCACAAGTTCTCACCTTTTTTTTGTCTAATTGAGAAAGAGCCATGTGGTACAGCTGGATAAGTGATTATCTTCCAACAAATTTTGTTATTAAAAATCCACATTTTGTAATTTATTTTTCCCCCATTTTATTGATATGTACAAGTGCAGAATTTAAGGTTTACAATGGAGTTGAGCATTTTGTGCACATACATTTCTTGTCAAAGTGACAAGGGCTTTCCTGCTGTCCTTTTGTCCCCCTCCCCCATTTTGTAATTTAAAAATCAAAAACAAGTATGTGCATTTTATAGAAGAGGAAATCAAGCCCCTAAAATTTTAAATACATTTTATAAGTCATACAGCTAGCAGTTTGGTGCCCAGGATGAGAAGTCAAATCTTGATTTATTTCACACTTTTTTGCTTTTTTAGTTTTGTTAAGTCAGTGTCAGAAACAAGGATTTGTGTACTAGGTGTTAAGAAATAGTTAATAGCCTTTGGCAGTGAATCCAGCAGTAAAATCCAAGCTAAGCTTAGCACTGGCTCCTGTGAGGTGAGAAGGGGCCGGCTATATCACCCTGGTGCACGTAGCTGATTTTCATTTTGTGGTCTTTCTGAGTCTTAAGAACCACTTGATAATTCCAGGGCTTAGGATGTGATTTCTGGGCTGGAAATTTCCAAAAGACATTTTATGGTATAGATGTGTAAGTATTCATTGAGCTACCTTACTATATGTGTTATGTACAGTTTGAGTCCTATTAAAAAAAATACATGGGGGAGTTCCTAGTTGTAGGTTAACAGAGCCAGGTAGTTTAATTTACTTGGGGGTCACCAGAACACTCGTGGCAGCTGTACTGATGACTCACCAATAATGTTCTGAAATTATCAGTAGAGGTCCTCAGGTTTCTTGATCCAGTTGGGAACATGAACATAAAGATTTTGAATACCATTCCTGCATTCTCTTATGAAAAGGGAGTAAATAAGGTGAGGAGGAATGGCTTAAAGCAGTAGTGATAGTGTGCCTTGGACCAAGTGCCTTCGCATCCCGAGGAAAAGAGCAAAAGAAAAGAAATCTAAAGCTGGGGTGGTGGTGCCACATACTTGCAATCCCAGCACTCTGGAGGCTGAGGCGGGAGAATTGCCATGAGTCTAAGGCTGGCCTGCGCTATATAGTGAGTTCAGGTACAGCCTGGACTAGAGAATGAAACCCTGTCTCAAGAGAAAAGAAATTAACTGTAGCCCTTACTTTATTAGACTGATTACGTACTTGAGCATGGTTGAGCAGATTGGAAAATTATGTTGTTGCTAATAAGACAATGCACAGGAAAACTGAACTTCAGAGCCTCTGAAAAGATCAGATTTTTCAGTCCTAGTTTTGGTTTACTTTCTGACTTTAGTAGTCACACTCAGTTTATGTCTGCTTTCTTTGATAGACTGTAAACTGGGTGGGAGCCTATTTATTAGTGTTTTTCAGTGTTTCGTGTCTGGTACACATGATGCTACCTCTAAGTATTTGTTGAATTGAACTGTACTAATCTTAATTATTGGTAAAGTCTAGCTATTATTTAGATCAGGGATAGAATCTTTATGCATAATCTTGCAAATTATGTATAGTTTATAGTAGTTGTTTTGCATTTTCTCTAGCTTTTAAATTAGTAATTATAAAAATAATGTATACTTAAATATGTCATCTTTCTCGTCATTAATTGTAAGGGAAAAAGTGAAGCTCACAGTAAGGGACATTATGAGGAATTGTCACTTGAGTCATTTTCTCTAATTTTTGAAGAATATGATTCTAGAATATCTCCTGGAGAACATTTGGCAAACTTTTGTGGGGGCAATGTTAATTCCTTTTCTTGGGTAAAGCAATGAGGCAAAATATTTTAGAGCTTTCTGGACTGTTGCCTTCATTTCTAATAAGATCTATATTTTGGTACAATTTATTACATTGGATTTGACTATCTGTGAAGGTGGAGGCATCTTAAAATTTCACGGGTAGATGGTAGAGTTAAATTTGGTGTTCAATAACCTTCAAACCTAGACAGTATCACCCATAACTTGATGTTTCCGAGCCTGATAAGTTGCAGATCTTAAGAAATGGATGAGAGCCTCCATTATATTTTGATAATTAGGATTTGTTATTACCAGTAGAGGAGTTCTTGTTAGAAGAGCATCATGTTCAACTACAGTAATCATTGTGGTGGGAAGTAGGAAATATGACTATATTGAAATGGAACTCAGACATTTCTAGATGAGACATTTATTTCATGTGCTAAAGAGAATATATAACTTACCTGAGTATTTATGAAATTTTAAATGATAATTTCAACAAATGCTGTTAAAATGACTTTGGTCTCATTTTCTGCTTTCTGAAGATAATTTTTTAACCACAAAAAGTTGTGTGATTGGCAGTGGTTATCTTTTGTAAACAGGAAAAAAAAAACGCTTGTCTTGGGGTTCATGCGTTTTTCTGTATATCCACATGCTTACTATAAATCACAGCAGAACAAGAAGCTAATATGCTAATGCCTACAGTAAAAAGGTCGAAAAGTGAGCATGTTCACTGTGGTGTGAGTTCTACTTGCACTTTCCCCAGCCCTCGTCCTGAGTACCAGGAGTCCCTTTACCTCCATTTTCATAGTGTCAGCCAACATGTTACAGAATGTGTGAAGCTCTGGGATAGTACAAATTTCCCTTGGAAAGATTCCTCAGCAGACACAGTTTCTATGTAGTAAACTAAAACGTACAACCAAGGCACGTGCTGAATAAGACTGAATGTGCCCATGGTTGCCTCTGCCACAGCATTTGTTCAGCTTTGGCCAATTATCTCTCCACTTATTTTACATTTTATACACGCTCCTGTAACTTCCTGGGAATGCTTTCCTTGATGGTCACCCTAGTAACATTCGTCTTTGTTTTGACCTTCTTATAATAATTCTGTCATTCTTCCCATAATCCTCCTCCCCAACACATTGTCTCACTGAGATTATTCATTTTTTAACACAACTCTGATCTTGATCTTGCTTTTCCTAAATTATATACTATTTAATGGCAATTAATGTTAAACTTTAAATGTTCAGGGTTGTTAAGGCAAAAGGTAACAGTTCTGGTTAATATTGAGAATAGATTTAAAAAGAGCTGGAGTCAACTGAAAGTATAAAATAAAATGTTTTGAAAATGGCAGATTTACTGTGCATTTTCACATAGTAGCCATGGAGGCTTCATGTTTTATATTATTTATGCTTTGTTTCTTGTGTCACAAGGAGAGTATTCATTTTTTTCTAGTTCTATGAAGTAAATATAAAGACACCATTAATAGTATCTTTGATCTTTATGACAGTAGTATGTTTATACTACATTTGGTTTTATTTCACAGTATATATTGAAGTTTTTTTTTTTATTTTTGATGAATGTAAACAGCAATTCATATGCTTAGGTAGGTGTAAATAAGGCAGGTCTTGAAAGATCTGTAGCTGTGAATTTGTCCAGTGAGAAGTACTAAGTTGTAGTTGCTTTCTGAAGCTTAAGTTATTGGCCCTAATGATTATTTCAGTGAGGAATTAGGAAAAGAAAAAAATCATATCTATTGCCTTGTCAGTACTGCTGGATTTTAGCAGTTCTCAATGATCATCATTATTTTTTAAAAAGAAAAAGAGGTAGTGAGGTGATGGAGAACTTTGGTGTGTGGTATGAAAAAAGAAAAATTATTTCTAAATTCCATTGAAGTCACTATTTTGTTTTATGCCTGTTTGTGTAACTTACTCTAGAGAATGCATAAAGATAATAATTTGTGGTGAAAATATTAGTGTACTTAGCACAGTGCTAGATGGTTTAATTCTTAATCAGAGACACCATGGATAAGAAAGAGTTACAACCTGCATTAGGTAAGTTTTAGCATGGCCTTGCTGTGGATAGCTATGAAATGGACATGTCATTTAATATTTCCTGGTCTTGGTTCTCTATAAAATAAGGTTGGAGTAGAATGACAATTCTGTTCTCCTCCAGTCTGTAAGAATCAGCCCTATGCTGAAAGGAAGGTTGTATTTGCAAATACATTGAGTATCTGAGTGTCGGGGTCCAAGGAAATTAAGGCTGGGAGGATGCCTCTTAGGATTTTTTGAGCTTGGCATTTAATATTTTATGGCAAAGTTTTTAGTTTAACATAATTGAACTTGTACTGGATAGGGTTAATAGGCTGGAACAAAAGGTCAAAACATAAGGCATTAGGCTTAATTAAGGGAGAGCAGGAGTGGCAGGCGTGGGTGACAGTTAAGTGGGTTTCCCACAGACTAATGTCGGTTACAGTGCAACCATGCCTCAACTTAAGTGGGTTATTTTGTGCAAAGGGCAGCAGTGATTAGCAGTTTGACATGCCAGACACTTCTGGCCAATCCCATCTGTTTTAGAGGTTAAAAAAGCACACCTTTATGAGCTGATGGATTGATTTGTGTCCCGTCTGGTAAAGATTAGAAGTCCAAGGCCAGTGCAGTAAATGTCAGTTATGGAATATTGTACTTTCTTTGGTTGGCTCATTGTTTTAACCGTCAACTGTTTTATAATGGGGGATAACTGCTGTTTATGGAGTTGAATGCAGGGTGGGTGGGGGAAATGGGTGAGGGAGGAAGGAAAATATCTCACAGATGAAATTGTGCATTAACAAGCTGTGCAGCAGGTGTTTCAGATTTTATGGAGTGTTTTTGACCTGTTCCTTACAGTTTGAGTCACATTGTTCTTTTATGTTATCTAAGCAACATTGTCCATTCACAATTTAATTTTCCATACTGAATTGATTTCTTAGGCACTTCTTTTTCAAGCAGATGGAAATTTTTCTTTTCATTTTGTAGATGTAAATAGTGTATTTAAAAAATACACTATTTTTTTCATTGACCTCCTTAGAAAAAAGGAAAAGAGTAAATGCGGAGAGGTGTGCTCATGCACACGCACACACACACACACACAATTTTGTGTATTTTTATGTGGTTAGCTACAGTTACAAGAGAAGACAGAAGAAAAGTTTATGTTTTGTTCCTAGTTTATGTTTTGGCATTTAAATGTAAATCGGAGACCGTATGGATAATAAGAGTTAGAGGGCAGCTTGGGAAAGCACCAGCATTGATCAGGAGAGCAGAGGAGCCTGGGGAGCTAGGATAGAGGTCTACATTGAGGCTTTTATTGAGTTTCCATGAAAGGGCAAGGCAGGACAGTGTAACCAAGTTAGGACTGCGTAGTTTTAATAAATTGTAGGTAGATAGTAATAACCTCTAGATATGTGGTGATAATGATATCTTTAAGTAAACTGGCAGTGTATAAGCTCTAGCTGGATGTAGGGATGGTCCCTAATTTGCTTGCTCCTTGGCCACTGGGTGATGCAAAGGCAGAGGAACAGTGCCTCCTGGGATATGTGGGCCAAATGGAGTAATTATTGTTTGGACTGATTATTTTGCATATCAAAAGTATGCTGGGCCCTTTGCTATCTCTAAGAACTGGCAAGCCCCCAAAGATACAGTCTCTACCCAGCCAAGAAGATTTTTCAAATGCCAGATTATCATAATATGCAGAAAAATTTAAAATATGTACATAAATAATGGACACACGTATACTTGCTTGGTGTTTGGGTTCAACTACAGTCACATAAGATTGAAATGTATCTGAAACTGAACTTGAACTTCCATTTTTCTTCATCATAAGATATAAGAGTGATGCCATAATATAATTTAATTTCAGTTCAAGATTGTAGCTCATTGTAAGATTCTCAAAATGTAGGTTGTGGTCATAATCAGCTTTGGTATCTTCTGATGTTCAAAGAAAGGAGAATCTTGATTATTTTTGGATGAAATACAACTTCAGATATTGTCATAACTAATGAGTTAGACATAAAACAGTGTCTTGAGATAAGTGCAGTATTTAGAAATAAAATGTTATCTTTTTATTAGAAAAATGTCTTAGATATAATTTCAAATAAAAATGTAACCAAGGACATTGAAAGCTTCCAGTGGCCTACATGCTCACTCCTGTCAAAGAATGTGAACCAGGAATTTCTTATTATGAAGTTTCTTGTCTGACACTGAATTGCTTCTTATAGAAAGAAAAATTAGTTGTGGTCGCTACAAGTTCTATGTAGGTAATAATAGTAGTTGATATTTTGTTTAATACTCTCTTTGGCTCTACACAAAGACACACACACACACACACACACACACACACACACACACACATTAAGACTAAGCTAATCTGAAGTGAATTGTCTTAATTTATAGATAGAAATGGAGAGATTTTATTTCTCATTCTAAAAAGACAAAAGTGACATCATGGTATGGGACCTTAAGAATATAGTACTTAAATAATGTCTTTATTTTTGGGTTCTTTGTGAAATATCCAATGAAATGAATTGAGTCTAAAACATATTACATGAAAAAAGTCTGGACCTCCTCTGTAGGAAGATAAGATGGTGAAGCATATATTTTATAGTATCATTGCACTCTTTCACTGAATCATGTTTACATTGCAGAATGTTTAGATTATAGGAGATTTGCCTAATTTTAACAGACAGAGGATTCTTAATGTGAATCTCCTGATAGTGCTGTATTGCACCTGAAGTGAATGTGTGATGCTTTACATTTATATTAATACTATCATTTTTAAAAGTACTCATTATGTTATGCTATGGTTTTCTTCTCTAACCAATAAATTCAGGTGCCTATAGTGTCTAGTTGATGTTAGAATTGTGCTTTACTAAATGAAACGTGGCTGTTTTGTATGGTTTGTGAGGTTTTGTGTGTTTGGATTTTGATGTTTTGAGGACTACACATTGTCCTTTTAAACTTATGGTCATTTGTTAATGTTTTTATTTTCTTTTATTAATGTAGTATTATTGAATTTAAGGTATTGAAAGTGTGCTATTCGAAGGAAATTACTTAAATCATATTGTTGAGTATATAAAAAAAGAAAGCAGAAACTTGATATACTTAATATCCTATTTGTATTTGTTTTTCTAAAACTAAAATTGTTAGCTGACCTTCAGTTTTAGAAATTTTTATGAAGAAATAATAACTTCTGTGTTTTATTTTAGATGCTATTAGGATATAGAATTTTCTTGAAATATATGAGGCAGATTAATTTTAGTAAGAAAGCCATAATATGTAATGAACTTATTTAAATACATATTCTTAATAATTTATGTATATTTGTAAATTCAGTGTGTTTATATGTACATGTAAGACATATTTCAAAAGGAGCTGTCTGCACCTGTTGATTGCATTAAGCATTTGATATTTCCTAATGAGGGATGGAAAAGGTGCTTTCAGAGTTTCAAGTGGATCATTCGTCCTCAGTAAATTGCTTACATTCTATATTTTTGTATTCTGTGACCTTGCAGTTAGTGACTTCAGCCCAGAATAGTTTCAAAGTCATGTAAATGAATGCAATTAAGGTATTGCTTATCATCTTACATAGTTCAGATGGAACCTTATTGGATAGAGAGGTTTGTTTGCTTTATAAGGAAGGTCAAAATAAGGTTAAGTTTTATTACATAAAATGATTTGGTAATGTTTTTATTTAGCTGCTGAAAAAGTACTGTCCTAATCGGAAATGATAATGCTTTTTTTATTTTCCCCAATCACTTGGAGGTCTTTTAGGTTTTCTTTTTGTTGCTGTTGTCTTGTTTTATTTTTCTCTAGTTAGAAACTCTATTTTAAGAAGTTGTCTTCTATCCTTTTCTAAGATCCTGGGACCTTCTGCTTTTAGTTATGATTCACATATATTATACTTACATATACAGTGTTTGATGGAAGGTAGCTTTGGCATTCTTTTTTATGTCTGCTATTAGAAGATTTGTGTTAAAGTCCAGTTAGCATTCATTCTAGTGGGTGCAGGATCTCAGACAATGGGACTGGAGTCTCAAATAGCCTGGGCAAAAGAGAGACCTGCAGCATAGCTGACTGCCTATGAGCGTTAGGAGGACACCAATGGAGATACTAGAAGTCTTCCTGATGAAGAACTAAAAGTAAAGGAGGGGGTATGGTTGTATAGAATGAAGTAATTGAAAGACAAGTATTATTCATTGCTATTGGTCCATATACCTCTTAATTTTATGGTGTTATTCTTATTTAAGTTACAGACCATCAGCTGTATCCTTTGCACCAGGCTGGTGTTGGAGGATTCAGAAAAGAATAAAGGGCTCATGTTAATAGGGAGAATAACAAGCATGATATGGAGAAAGCTGTCTAGAGACACAGTGATTGAGTCTGCTTAGTTAGGGTGCTGGGAAAGCATCACTCTTGAGAAATTTGGCACCTGGGCATGGTTTGAAGAAGACTATAGAGCCCTGATGAAATGAAGTTATGATGAGAAATAGCTCGAGAACTGATAATAAGTTATGGGCTAGAAACTGAAGATTCCAGCTTAGATGTAAGGGTGGGGGTGGGGGTGGGGATGCTGCTATAGTGCAATCAGAAAGTTTGTGTTTTACCTTGTCACCAGCCAGCTTCACTCTTCCTTGGCCCACTGGTCAAGATAAAGTTCCCTTGATCAGACAGTATCAAAGTGTAGTCTTTGTTTTGGACTGACCAAAAATTTTCATTGATTTCTTTTTCCCTGAAAGTGTAAATTTTCCCATGTGTCAATGTTATTCTATATCTGGGGCGGTTTTCCTCCTTAGTTGAACATTTTCTTCATTTTCTTTTCCTATTTGTCCAGAGGAA
>PVKB01001516.1:378337-403537 GCA_004027205.1 Ctenodactylus gundi
TTTTTTTTTTTTTTTTTTTTTTTTTTTTTTTTTTTTTTTTTTTTTTTTTTTTTTTTGGTGAGACAAGGTCTCACTGTGTCGTCCAGGCTGGTCCTGAGTTCACTATGTAGCCTAGACTGGCCTTGAACTCAAAGCAGTCCTCCTGTCTATGTCTCCCAAGGGCTGGGATCACAGCCATGCACCACCATACCCAGTTCATGTGGTGTTCTGGAATCGAATTCTGGGCCTTGAGCTTGTGAGGCAAGCATTTAATAGCTGAACTCTTCTTTCAGCCTTCTTCCAGAATCTTTAATGAAAATTTCTTTTTTTGTTAACATTAACTTCTCATTTCCTTAAGAATGAGTGACATTCTTAAAGTAAAAAATAGATAAGTAGGCATTATATTCCTGTAAATAATTTTATAATAAAGATTATTTTATAGAATGTAGCCAACAACTATGTTCAAGGAAAGAATATGTAAATGTAAATATATAAGAATACATTTTTATTTTCACCACATAAGCTTTTTTTGTTTTCTGAAATAACTCAATCTTTAAAAGCATACTTAAATAAACGATTGGAATTCTTTGACATAAGATACACTTGAAGTAATATGCATTTCTTTAATTTTCAGGGAATGTTTGGATTGTGAGCTATTTCAGAACTTTGTTCTCAGGACCCAATATTTTAACAATCGGGAGAAACACATCCAGAAGGTACTGTATTTTGTCTTGTTACACTATTTCAAAAAAAAAAATGCAGCCTAGCCATTCCAGTGATAGGAAAATAGGACTTTTATACTATATTAATAATTTTTCTTTAACTGTCAAGGGTTGATAAAGTAGCTTGGTGTTTGTCATGGAGATGGAGAATATGTTTTAGTCTTCATAAATCTGAATTTTATCTAAGCAAGTAAAAAGTCTTGTTTAGATGAAACTAGTTTTATCTATTCTAATCACATAAGATTTATCTATACTGAAAAGTTTAGAGCTATTTTAAAGAATACCTTCATTTCAAAATGAGATATTTAAAGTTCTTGTTTATGTTGGGTAAAAATTATACAAAATCATATGCTGAACATTAAGATAGCCTTGAGTTATTTCTGCCAATGACCACCGTGCCTGCTAGTTTAGACGTCAGCAGCTATGTGGTCCGACCACCAGTGGATTCCATGGATATACTTTACTAGGCCACCTAGCTCTGCCTCTGAGCGTTCAACTAAGCTCTCTCTCTCCTTGCATTCTTACTGTGCTTAGACTGGTGTAGCCTTATAACCTACACCAGCCTACATTGACGTGATTGTAGACCTAGTAGTATATGACATTAATGGAGAGGAGGATGTTGAAAAAGTCATTATTTGAAACACTTACCTGCTGTGTGCTTTTGAACTCATACTTTGTCTTAGTCTCTGTGAACAGGTATGAAAATAGCAAACTAGGTGGTTTGTAAACAACTGGAATTTATTCTGGAAGCTGGGAAATTTAAATAATGATTCCAGCAGATTACTGTCTAGTGAAGACCTCGTTGCCTGTACACAGCTCATGGTACATATTTTAAACGAGGGCACTAATCATATTCACGAGAGCAGTGTATTCATGACCTAGTCATCTCCAAAGACCTACCTCCTTTTGTGCTAACCCTGAGGATTGGGTTTCAGTGTATGAATTTTTGGAAACATTCCACCATAGAATACCCCAAAGTTTCTTTGTAGGTATGCTAGCCCATTAAACCAAAGTCACTGGTGAACAAAATGCTCTTCATGTGTACCCAAGGTTTCTTTCTTAATGTCCAACTTCGTACTTCCCCTATGTCTTTTAGAAATGGATTAATAAAAGTATATATAAATACATTTGGTAAAATAATGTTTTAATAAATGGGCCAATTTCTTTGAATGTATATTTGGTTGACTGAACTTCCATGATTTATTTACATGTGGAATAATATATGCCAATTATATAAGTTTTCTTAAACACTTGTCAAGCTGTATGAATTTCCAGGATTGGATGAATGCAATTTTTTTCTATTCTTCCACATATTGTTTTGAATTTTTAAAATAGGAACTGTCTTTATATTCATGTTCTCTCACTATTGACAAAGCAACATTTTCTTCATACTTTTAACAGTAATGGGGAAAGGTTAAAAGAAATAAATTTCAATAGACAAAGTAATATAAAATATATATTTGATTATATGATTACATACTTTGTAGTTTACATAATTTAGTTATGTTTTTAAGTTAAAGGTAGAAATCAACTGGTTTTATAGAGCAAGACCCTGTCTCAAAGAAATTAATTGTTAAATACTTAAAGATGCAAATTTCCACTCTTAGTTACAGAGAGGATTATTGCATTTTTAGGATCTCTATGAATTAGGTTAAAGAAAATTTGTCTTATAATCTACAAATTAGTAATATGTAGATGTGAACTGGTTACCATTACTAAAAAGAAACTATAAAGAAAGTAAGTATAGATTAAGAATGAAATAGGCAAATTCTCTTGCAAATTCAGAATAGGGATTGATTTTGTGATTCTTCTGAAAATATAATGTATACAGCCTTTTGAAAAGTTATTTAAAAATTTTGTATTCAAGTATAAGATTAAAATAGTTGAATAAATAATATTACTTGTAGGCTCAATGAATTTTTTCAGAAGTATACAGTATTTATTGTTTAAGTACTCCCATGAGTTTCTGTTAAGAGTCAAATACATCCTTAACAGCATTTCATATGATTGAACTTTTTCTGGTGACCACAGAATAATATTTTCCTAGCTTTTAAGCCTTTTAATCATATGACCATCTTCATCTTGATTTTATTATGTTAAATGGGGATTGTCATGCTGATTGTATGACAATTATATGAAATAAATCCACTAGACTCCACTTTATTCATGAACAATGCTTTCTAAGACTACTTGGATCTCTTTAAGCTGCAGCTAATACCGACCTCTATACATACTATGTTTTTTTTTTCCGTAACCATATACAGATTTTATAATGCCTTCTCTGTCATCTAAACTTATCATGCATTATGGTCGTACCCTTTGCAGTTTGAAGGGAAACATCATACCTCATACCTAGTAGACATCATTTTTTTGTCTTCACAATTTTATGGCTAGAAGATTTGTTATTATGTCATATCTTAGCAAACTCAGCATGCCGTGCGCTTGTTCTTATTAAAGGGAGAGCTTCTACTTTTTCTCATAGAGGGAGCACTTCATGGTTTCCTTAGCATATCAAAATTGCTAGTATCACCACTTTCATATCATAATATCATTACTAAACTAAGCATTGCTTGAACACAAGTACTGTGTTGCTATGACAGTGGATCTCATAACCAAGAGTATTTCTGATGAGCAAGTAGCATATTGTGAATAAATATGCTGGACAAAGGAAGGATTCACATCCCAGGTAGAATGGAATGGGTTGGAGTAGGATTTCATCATGCTTGGTGTGCAATTTAGAACATATTTATTTCTGAGAATTTTCCATTTAACTGAATCCATGAAAAGCAAAACTACAGATACGTGGCAAGTACTGTATCATCTGTGGGGGGTTGTTTCTAGTTTAGGACCCTCCTTTGGAGATGCTTAGTTGCTCATACCTCATATATAAAGTGATGAAGTATTTGCGTATAACCTATAACGTTCTCACCTGTTTTTGAATCATCTCTAAGTTATTATGATAAATTAATATGATGTAAAGATTGCATAAATAGTTGTTATGCTATGCTTTTTAGGGAGTAATGACAAGAGAAAACTTTTAGTATGTTCAGGACACATACAGTTTTTATCCCAAATACTTTGCTCCAAAACTGGTCACACCTACAGAGCAGAATCCACAGACCCGAAGCTGATTGTATTTCGCCTTTACCTCGTGCTTACACACTGTGATAGCCACATCTTAAAACATTAACATGGATAATGCTTGCCTTAGAATCCTAAGGTGTTTGCTTGAGCCCTGGTTCGCCATATATGCTGTTAGCAAATCATTGTTAACTTGTATTTCGGTTTCCTAATCTCTGAAATAAGGGTACAACCTCTGTTGAACATTATGCTGTATAAATAAGGAAACAGAAAATACAGTGTCATCAGTATGCTATTATAGAAAGCTAACTTGTGATTGACAATATTGTTAATTTGAATGTGTTTGTTAAGTATAATAGTTTTGGGTGATTGTTATTTATTAATCATTAGGATAGCCTATTAAACTAGAACTGTTTCTTCCACCTATATTCCACAATTTTTTGATTTTACTTTTATGAACTTTTACAAGCCCTGATCCTTATTACTAAATTCATTTCAAGTTTGAAACTGACGCAGTTCCCTACTTGTTCCAACTCTTCTTTGCCATGTCCATTTGCTTACTATGTGAGTTAGGTGACTAAACTGACTTGCATTTTAGTTTTGCAGAGATCTAGACCAGTACAAGGGTAGGAACTGAAGCTTATGAATTTGTGTGTTCTGTAAAGCAAGGTGCTACATCAGAGTCAGTAATAATGTTCTTTTTTTTTTTTTCCAAAGAAAACAGTTTTTAGTAAAATACCACATGGTCTTACTTTTCCTCTCTTTGTATATAGTTACAGGCCTTAAAGACAATTTCTGCCAACATATTCAGGTTAAAAAAAAGTTTCAATATAAAGACTGAGTTTGGAAGTGACTCATCACGTATGGAACTACTTCAAAATGCATGCCCTTAACTACTATTTGGATTTTTATAGGTTTGTAGTTTTGCTGACTGCAAAAAAATAAAAGGCCCAGTGCCAATTCTTACGGGGTCAAGATTTATTTGAAAGTATTAACGTCTCCTCCATTTTTTGATATTTAAAAGCTCCAGGAGATTTTTCTGCAAAAAGTTTTAACAGGCTATTTATGCCAGTAGGAGTAACCCAGGGTGTTTACACCCCAGTGAAAACAGAAGCAATGTATTTGATAAATTTGTCAATCGAGATTTCCAGAGGTTAGACTACCCTAATAATACATTTTTATTTGTAGACTGTCTATTGTGGTTGGCAAAGACTGTAATTGTATTTGTGTCATTAACATAGCTCTAGAAAAAGAATATTTGATCAGTGATTTGTAATCATACTGTCCATCTCTCATGAACTAATGAAGAGACTGCCTCACCAAGGCAATTGATGTGTTACTATGGGGGCGTTGTTGGATAGTGTTTGAGAAATGCATGGCCGAAACAGGGTGGCCTGAGTTTGAGCGCTAGATTATGTTCCTCTTACCCACAATCCATTCAGTTTCTCTGAAACTTGCCTTTAAAATTGGGTATGGCTTCAGATAATTACTGAGAGAATACTTAGCACTGTTGTCAGTAACTCATACTTACTTGCATCTCCTTTGTAGAAGTTAGTAATAACTGGAAATAATCTACTAGGCACTTGTTTTATAATTTCTATTGTATGTTTAGAGACATTGTTGGAGCAGAGTATTCATGGTTAAAGTCACCCTCATAGCACAGCTTGAACCAAGGCAGTGCTACAACTGAAGGGAAATTGATGTTGACAGGGACTGAGACAGTAATGCGATGGCTTTGAACAGGACCAGGTTATCTATGTGCGACTCCTGACTGCCATTTACTTTCTGAGAGTTGGTTTGGACACATCACCTTCTCTGATACTCAGTTTTTTCTTTTCTGTAAAATGTGGCCAACTATGGGGATGTTTTCAGAATTATAGGAATTAAATCCTATCACTTAATACTATTCCTGGCTCATAGTACACAGTAAGTTTTATTAGAAACTCTTTTAGATGTGACCTTAATTAATTTGTGTGGATATAGTGTTAATTTTTTATGTAATGATTAATGTTAGAATTTGGGGATTAAGTACTGTTGTATTTGAATAGTGCTAATCTTTTTGACTCACATAAGATAATTACAGAGATGTTTGAATTTTTCATTGTTTCATACTATTCATTATTTACATGAACTACATTCTCAGTCTCTTGTAGTGAGAGACTCGTTCTCTCTCTCTCTCTCTCTCTCTCTCTCTCTCTCTCTCTCTCTCACACACACACACACACACACAGCCACCCACCCACACCCTTTTTTTTTTTGAGATAGGATCTCTCTGGTAGCCCAGGCTGGTTCTGAACTTACTAGGGAGCCCAGGCTGTCCTTGGACTCAGTGACAATCCTGCCTCAGTCTCCCGAGTGCAGGAATTACAGGCTTGTGCCATCATGCCTGGCTTATGTGGTGCTGGGTAATCAAACTCGGGTACTTAGCACTCGATGTAGTGCTTGTGCTTTAACCAGTAAGCCATTCCTCCGGCCCCTAGTTTATATTTTGTAAAAATAGATTTTTACATTGCATACATATTTGATGATATGTATTTTTGTACTTTTAATCTAACTTTAATTAATGGATTGTTCTTCCTGTCTGTATAGTGCCCCGAAGCAGAGGAGGAAGTGAAGTTTGTTCCCAGCATTAATATATAATCAACCTTAAGCTGATAGGATATGTTCTTTGACTCAGGTCTTCAGTTAAATTGATTCAGTGACTTGGGTTTTGAAGTTTTACTAACAAAATTATTTTTATTCCTTTTGTTTACTGTTGAGAGAACAATATTGAAGGAAATTTCTGGTTTTTTTTCAGTGGCTTTAAATAATTTTTCAGAGCCATAGTTCATCTAAATAAGTTTTCAAAAATGACAACTAATTAAATTATAATTTGTTACTATATATTTCAGATATCATTAAACAAAGTGTGGACTTACGTTTATATTAAATTTTTAAGTATGTTCTATTTTTGTTTCATTATATCTAGAGTAAGTTATTTGATAGCATGAAGACATTATAAATTTTTAAACTTTTTGGGTGGTGTTCTGAGCATCTCGAAGGATAGTGCCCTTTCTTTTCCTTGGGGGTATATACAAAGGGAATGTCATTATCTTGCTTAGCTCTAATTAGTCTTCTCCTGAGCTTATTCAGCCTTGCAGCCACATTTATACATTTGAAATTTTTTGTGTATTTTTAAGGAAGTGTTGTGGTATGTTAGGTGGTTGTTAGTAAGAACTTGAACTGTTTTTATTTTTAGATAGTTACAGTTTAGATCTTCATTAGTGATTTGGCTTTGAATTAAAAATCAAAATGCTGTGATTTAGAATTAAACTTTAAACTCAAGTTATCCCTGACTCCTCTCCTACATCCAGTTTAGGATTCCTGTTTTTTTTTTTTTTTTAAATGGACAGCTAAATAATATGTTAATTTTATGCTTCTATACTTCCCTTAAGTTTTATAAAAATATAATGTTTTGTATATAGTCTCTTAAAAATTGCTTTATTTTTGAATTTTATACTGTTTATCATAATTTATTTTCATTGCTGGCTAACAGTGCTGTCATGGTGTTCTTTCCTGTGAATAAGGTTCTTTTAGGCCACTGTCAGCTGTATACATATAATGGTTTAGAGCATGGTCTTCCATTTAAGTTACTTTAAATCTACATTTGGGTTGCCTTTGCTTTGGACAAATGTTTGTTTTCATCTCTTAATTAAGAAAAGCCACACTATAGATGTCATTAGTTCTGTGAGAACGTTAGAAATATTTTATTGTCATGGACACATTCTCTGGGTATGCATTATTAGAAAAGGGAAAATTACTTCTGTCAAGTGCCTGACTCCACCTTGGGTTTAGTTTGATGCACTGTATCCCAACTATCTGAGTTTGCCTGTTTTGCATCTTAGGGAATTTTTACCAAATGGTCATTTCCTGGGCATTTAAAAAAATTTCAATACTTTAGAAAACATTTATGTTAGTTTTGAAACTAAAGTGATGATAGAAATTAAAGTAGCTTAATTTTTTA
This sequence comes from Ctenodactylus gundi, assembly GCA_004027205.1. Taxonomy (NCBI): domain Eukaryota; kingdom Metazoa; phylum Chordata; class Mammalia; order Rodentia; family Ctenodactylidae; genus Ctenodactylus; species Ctenodactylus gundi. The sequence continues at coordinate 386,123 of PVKB01001516.1, forward strand.
ATTAACAAGCTATACATTTTCATCTGTATACCGGTTTTCAAGTTACTATAAGTGTATTTCTTAAATACTCATTTGTTTTCTGCTTTTTATTTGCTTTTTTGTTTTTTAAAGAATAAGGAAAATCTGTTGCCTAACAGCATTTGTTCACAGGAGAGAATTAGGGAGTTATTGAGGCTCTTCCAGACAAGATTCTTGTCAAAATAGAGCTCTGATTTGTCACAATATAGGTTCTTCTTACTTTGTTAAATCATGTAACATCATGTAAGCAGGAGAATGCTGTGTCTCAGTTGCTTAGGTTGTGTTTCAGATTTTCAAGTTTTTGGAACTTGGGATATTTGTGTAGATTGTGCAGACTTCTGATCCAAAAATCCAAAATTAGAAATACTCCAGAATCCTATCAATGATTAAAAAGTTTCAGATTTTTGAAGTTTGCATTTCAAATACTCGAATTAAGAATTTCAGCTTGGGGTGGAGGAATGGCACAACGATTAAAGCGCTTGCCTTGTGAGTACGAGGCCCTGAATTTGAATCTCCAGCACTAAATAAAGCTGGACATGGTGGCATACACCTGTAATTCCAGCACTCAGGAAGCTGAAGCAGGTGGGTTGTCCTGAGTTCATGGTTAGTCTATGCTGAGTAGTGAGTTTAGGACCAGCCTGGGCTACAGAGCAAGACCGTGTCTCGATAGATAGATAGATAGATAGATAGATAGATCGCTATGAAAATAAAAATGAATTTCAATGTGTACTTGAACTAGAATTTAGGATATACTGCTACTTTTATTAGATCGTGCTTGTCTTTGCTACTGCTGTCCTGTCCAGCCTATGACAACTTTCTTCAGTTTTGTGTTGATCACTTACTTTCTTTTGAGTACTGCTGTTTTTTATTCACATAGACACTTAAATAATATATTAATTTTATGTTTCTGTTAAGTTTAGTGAAAAGGTGGTATTCTGTATATAGTTTCTTGGGACTTGTATTTTTAATTCATGTTTTAAAAAGTTATTTTTAGTATAGTTTATTTCCACTGTTGGCTCATATTTCATTGTGAATTTAATTATTGTCCTATGGGTGGACATGTGAGTTGTTTATTGGGTGCTTATGCTTGTTTTATTTATATATATGTATGACATACTTTATATATATTTATATGTGTATTGCATATATATATATTAAATATGTATGATATTGTTTTATATATCTGTAATGTACATATATGTCTGTTATATGTAAAATATATCTTATGTATATTATATATACATTATATATTATGCATATTAGGGGTGTGTGTGTGTGTGTGTGTGTGTGTGTACATGGAAAGAGAGAATTAATGAATTAAGGCAAGCATTTCTGATGTCAGCATTCTTCTATATATATTCTGGTACACTTGTGGATGACGCTAGGATGTTCTACCGAAGAGTAAAACTGTACAGAATTTTCAATTATATGACGTAATTCTAATTGTGTTCAGAATCATTAAAGTAGTTTATATTCCACTGGTAATGTATCAGAAGCTCCCATTTAGCCACATCTTTGCTAAATCTTGGAATTGCCCAGTTTCTTAACTTTTTCTATTTTAATGGGTGCAAAGAGCATCCTTTTTCTTTTTGTCTTAATTTGCTTTTCTATGGATGCTAAGAAGTTTGGACATCTTACGTGATTATTCTTATACTTTCATATTTTTATCATAAAATGATTATGTCTTGTGGCTTTGTATACTTAAAACTGCATCCAGTGCTATGTATGCAAATATTCAATTTATGTTTTATGATTTAAAATAATAACATATATAGAAAGGCACAATACAGAACTAAAGCTTGGGCTGTAATTCCCAGTTCTTTCTTTGCACCGTGGACGCCTGCCTCATGTTGCTTGAGCTCTCACCTTTCTTCTTTAGACTAACATCCTCTGTATTTTGCTTCTTTTCACGTAAAATTGTTTTAGCACGAAGACACACCACACTCACTGTCACTGTAGATCACACAGTTTTTTGCTATGTATTTTATGGTGCTGTAATTCTTTTAATTTTTCTTTGTTGTATTTCTTGATAGGATTTTTTAATAATTGATGTGATTGGGTTTATTAACCCTGAGTGTGTCTTTAAGATAACCTTCCCTGCATAGAGTTCTTAAAGATATTTTTATATATTCTTAAGATCTTGAAAACCTACCTTTCATTTTAAAACTTTAAATTTGGGGGATTTCTCTCTTCAATAGTAGACAGTGGGGATCTAATTTTTTCATTCAAATGGATAACTAATTGTTTTGACATTGTTGAAGGACTTCATTTTTCTTCAGTGATCTGAAAGACAGCTTTTGTCATTTATCTTCCATATGTGTGATGGACTGCCTCTTCGTCAGTCTGTATCTTTGCTGGGAGCATGCTAACAGAGCTTATAGAGCTTTATATTGAGTCTTGAAATCTTGTCGATCAAGTCTTTTACTGTATTCTTTTTATAGTTGGATGGTGTCTCTATGATGGGCTATTATTGCTCCATATAAGTCATAGAATCATAAAATTTTTGAATTTTGATTGAATTTGTATTAAGCACTTAATTTGTTCAAATATTGGGAATAATTGCAATTTGCTGAGTCTTTTTTATCATAAATATGGTTTGTTCTGTTTGTTCAGGTTTATTTATTTTTATTTTTTGAGACAGGATCTTGCTCTGTAGCTCAGGCTGGCCTGGGCCTTGCGGCACCCCCCTGCCTAGCATCCCTGGTGTTGGGATAACAGGCACGCACCGCCACCCCCAGCATAGGTGGTGCTGGAGAATAGAGTCTGTGTGGCTGCTTAGCCATGCCCAGCCCTATTACTGAATTTTGAAATGTCGTTTTCTGCTTGAAATGATACATAAAAATGCAGCTTGTATAAAAATACAGTTACCTTTTTAAAAGTTATCTGTAATTAACTGACTCCCAAAACTTGTTAAAATAAACATGAGACATGCTTTAAAAGCAAAGAAGTAAATGTAAAGCTCCACGTTTTTATTCTGAAATTACTTTTAGTGTTCTAATAAACACCAAGCAACTATTTTTTGTCTTTACAGCGTCATTGAAAAAAATTTACATCTCATTAAAGATAGGCAGTTCATTGATTTTAGTTTTTGTTGTTTCTACATAGGTATTTAAGTGACACTACCATTTATATGTATTTAAAATAAACATTTTTCTGATTCAGAAAAGGAGCGCAAGGTCCATCCAGTCATTCTCCTAGTCTTACCCTTCCTCTTGGAGCTCGGACCATTAATCTTTCTGTCTGTTAATTTGCCTATTTGAACATTCTTTGAAATGGAATCACACAATTCATAGTTTTTAATGAAGTTTTTCACTCATTGTGATAAGATTCATTTATCTGTTACTGTAGTACTTCATTTTTATAGCAAAATAATTTTCTATTGAATAATCACATTTTTTCATCTCATCAGTTTATGGATGCATAGATTCCAACTTCTGAGTATTATGAATAATGCTGAAATGTGAGTGCCGCTTTTTGTGCAGATACAAGATTTAATTTCTCTTCTATATATAACTAGGAGTAGAATTTTTGGGTCACAAAGTAACTTTTCTTTTTAAAGAACTGTGTATCTGCTTTTCGTAGCAGCTGTATTATACATTTCTGCCAGCAGTGTATGAAGGAGGTCGACAGTCATCTTAAGTCTACTTCTGCATTCTCCCAAGAGTATTGTAAGGCATTAGGCTTATGTCATGCTTATTATATAAGAAATGAAAGAAGTAGCAACATTTCTTGCATCAGATTCATTTTAAAGCAATTTGCTATTTTATATAGAATATATCTGTTTTTCAAATTTGTTTTACAACTTTGGTTTAGTTTATATAGTACATATTTTAAGTGTTTAGTTTGGTGACTTTGAATTGATTTATTCAGTCACATAGTCATGAGCACAGCCCATTTGATCTCCTTAGTGAGAGTTCCTCTTGGCTTATTATTGATAGTGCTGCCTTCCTTCCTTCCCAGCTTCCTTCTCTTGTTCCAGATCATTTTAATGTCAATATCATTTCTAATCACATTTTGGACATATTTTCATTTCTTCTTATATCTACAATTTAGCTTTTCTGAACGTGTCATATATAATTTATACACACACACACACACACACACACAGAGATCATTTGTAACCGCATTTTGGACATGTTTTCATTTCTCTGATTTGGGTACCCATGTATGCAGCTGTTGGGCCATCCTGAGTGTGCTCATGTGTAACTTTTTGGGAAATCGCCAAGCTGTTTTACATAGCGATGATACAGTATTACATTCTCAACAGCAACACAGGAGGTTGCAGTCTTTCCTTGTCTTCCTTAACCTTTGATTTGATTTCTATCTGTAAAGGAAAAAAATGAAGCTGTTCTAGTGGGTTTAGCAGAATCTTCTTGTGCTTTTGTTTGCAGTCCTGTAATGGATAGTAATAGCAATTTTATGTGTTGATTGAACATTTATATGTCACCTTTGGTGAAGTACCTTTAAAACTGGACCCTTTACAATTGATAAATCATTTTATTTTTGATTTATAATGATTTTAATGTTTGGTAGGTATGATTACTTTCTCATGTATATGGCTTGTATATATTTTCTCCCATTCAAAGGCCGGTTTTTTTTTTTTTTTAAATCTAACTAATGTCGTTTATCTGTTTAAGAAACTTTTACCTAACAATTTCACAAGATTTTCTCCCATTATTTATTTAAATTTTTGCAATAGTTTTTAAAGTCCAGACCGTGATTTGTTCTTACATAGTTTGAAATAAAGATTTACACTTCTGTATGTGGATTGGGCATCCAGTTCTGGCATCATTAAAAGATGGTTGTTTCTCCATGGAATTGATTTGATACTTTTTTAAAAAATCAGTTGGCCATGGATATGAGAGTTGGACACTTTGTTTAATGTTTTTATGTCAGTACTACTTCGTGCTACTTGATGGAGTTAGTTGGATTTTGACATTAGGCAGTTTAAGTCATGCAACTCTGATCTTCTTTCTCAGATTATTTTTTATATTCTTGTTTTTTTTTTTTTTACATTAGGACCAATTTCTAAAGTAAAAAGCATTCTGGGTATTGATAGATCAGTTTGGGGAGAAGGAAGAAGTGATACATTAATGATGTTGAATCTTAATATCTATTGAATCTTTTTTTTCCAGTAAAAAAAAACAGAGTATATTTTTGTTTAATTAGATTTTCTTTAATTTTATTCAGTGTTTTATAGTTTTTAAATTTACAGATTTTACACTTTTAGAAATTAGTGTGTATACTTTATTCTTTTCACTACTTAGTAAGTGGATAAAATCTGTTTGCCTTCCTGTTTCTTGTATTATTGTCCTGTTAGACCTCAGACACTTTTCTTTTTCAAGACCACAGGGGAAGGCGTTTGGTTGTTCAACAGTAGGATGGTATTAGTTGTGGGCTTTTATCCCATAAAAGGATTGTTTTAACATTGAAACAGTTAAGGTAATACTAATTATTAATTGGAGAAAAACTATGTGATCATCTCATAGAAAAAGCATTTGGAAAAAATCCAGTACATTCATGATTAAAACAAACAGACTCAAAAAGCAGAAACATTAAAAAAAAAAAAAAAGAAAGCTTATAGCTGATGCTCTAATCAGTTGTGAAAGACTGAAATTTTTACCCATACATTTGGACAAAATGTGAATATTTTTTCTCATCATTTCAATTCAGTGTTGGAGTTGGAAGTTGTACCCCTGTTTTTTCTCATTGCAGTGTTTATACATTTTATCTTGGAGCTTGTAGGAAATATTAGAAGAACTAAAGTTCAAAATTATTTTTCAAAATCCACAGTATCAGTGGTTAGCATTGTGGTGTTTCTTATCCTTCAGTATTATGTTTACATATGTGCTTATTAGTGTGTTATTACAAAAAAATTAGAGCTCGTATGTGCATCCTTTAATCCTACTTTTTTCTCTTAGTCCTCAGAATATGGTATTCCTTGTATTGAAAATTCTTTTCACTTTTTTATAACGAGGACTTCAGCGATTTATGTATCAAATGTTTCCTCTTAGAAGATGTTTCTTATCACTTTATATAAAAATAACTTCCTTTCTGCTTGCTTTGTTTGATGCTTAAATCATTTTATTCTCTATTTTTCTGGATTTCATCTGTTTCTGATGGGGACTGTGGTTTTTTTGTTCATGTTGTAATTTCAGCAGATAGTGTTGGACTTCTAATCTGGTTAAAAGTTTGCTTGTTTGTTTATTTATTTATGCATTTATTTTGAGATAGGGTCTTGCTCTGTAGTCCAGGCTGGTCCTGAACTCACTATGTAGACCAGGCTGCTAATTAGGTTAAAAATTTGAGTGATTTGATAAATATACTTTTTGTGCCATCATATTTTGATTTTTTTTACTATGTCATTTATGTTTTTCAATAGTATTCTGCAACATAATTATGATAAGGTTATTTAAACCCTTTATTTTCATGGAACTGAAGTTAATGATTTTAAAACGTAGTAGATTTAGTTTCACTGACTTGTATAGAAGACTGATTTACTTTTAATAATATACAAAACAAAATATTTTTCTGTGATTACTTAATTCTATATTTTGTTAATTATATTATTTAAATGTCATATGAATTTATCTTTCATTTGGTCTTATCTGCAGTTCGAAAAGTAGTGTGATAATGCTGTAGTAGAAATCAGTCATTAAACAATTCTAGAATATAGCAAAATATTAGTCATAAATTATGAGATTAAAATTTTTCAATTCCTTCTATAAGAAATACAGAGTTCAGTATGTGAATTGAAACCACTATAAATGGATATGTTTTCAGGATAGTGTTTATGTTTCAGATAATTGTCAAGGCTGTGTGTTTTTTTCCAGTTTGTTTTTTGATTTGTTTTATTCTAAGTAAAATGTTACTGGGTTTGAGCTTCAGATCAGTCTCTAATTAGCACTGAGATTAAGAATAACTTAAACTCAGTTTCTTCATCTATAAAATTGAAGTCACTTCACAGAGTTCTTTTGAAGGCAACATATGTGAAAAATTTTGGTACTGTGTTTGACTACGTAAGTTGCTCAGTACAGGATGGTGCGGTTATCTATCGAATCTTTCTTAGTCCGGAGAGACTGGTAGGAGTAGCAGCTATGAAGGCTTCTTAAGTTTCAGGAGTATCATCATCAGATACTGATGTCTCTCTTGTTTCTCTAAAGATGTTTACTTGTGCTCTAAGTAGGAATTGGTAGTTGTTTTTATAGAATATACCTGTTTGGGAATTCTTTTTTGGAATACCTATATCAAAGAAAATGAGAACCCAAAAAGTCATTTGTTAATACCTGATTAAGTGAAATCCTTTGATGTCAGTTTGTAGGCCATAATTCTTATAGCTATGCATAATTCTTATAGCCATGATTACTTTGTTATTCTAACATCAGAAGACAGGTTAATATTTTTTTAAGAAGGAAAGAAAACTAAAAATGTAACAATTGAATTCTACAATTTCAGTGATTTGGTAGATAGTGTTGACAAAGGGCAAGATGAGTTTGCCTTGTGTATAGATTCCAAGATTGGGGATTGGGAATTCAGTAATCCTAAAGCTCTTACTCATTCTAATAGAAATGCTAGTGTAGTAACAATTACAACAACAAAAATGGTTATTTTTATGTTCATGTGTGAATCCCTTTCTTTTTACTATAAATAGTGAAGAAAAATAATAAATTCTTACCCGTCTGAGAATTTCTTCAGAATTGGTATTCAAGGCCTAGTTTGCATCCCAGATCTATAATTGGGGTCTTGTTCAATGTCCCTTTCTTCTCTATAAAATGGGATAATGTTTTCTCTGCTCAATTCACTGATTTGTGAAAATCAAAGAATATCAGAGTCATGAAAGTGCTTGGTAACTGATAAAGCATGTAGATTACTTTAATGATCACTACCATTTGCTCTGCCCCTCCTCCTGTTCTGTCAGTCACTGTTTGGGAGGTGGCATGAGAGTACAGAAATTTCTCTGCTGTACATCGGGTCACTTAGATGAGTTTTATACTTGTTGTAGAACACGGTCAGTTTTAAATTGTTACTATATCCTTTAATTTTTAAGAGAAGCACATCTTTATTGTTGAGAAATTAGGAACTATAAATCAATAGGAGGAAAATATAATTACTTTTAAGTTCAGAAATGCTGTGCTTTTTTGTATAATTTTTAAAAAATTCAGTTATGACAAACATAAGGCTGTCTCTTGTTTTTATCACTTAGTATGTTATTCAGTATAACTTGATTTTGATATGTTTTAATGGCTACATAGATGTATCTCAATTTTTTGACTAGTTTAATTTTTATTTTGGCATTTAGTGGATATTTGTAGTTTTTGAAATAATGTAGATAATGAATGACCTTATGACTAAATAATTGTATATATCCACCATTTTTGCTTTTGTTTTTGTTTTGCTTTTTACTTTGGTAGGGATAGGGTAATCTACTCTTGGAATTGCATGAAAGACATAAAATATTTTAGAGCATTTGATTTCTTTTGCAGTTTCATGGATACATAATTGATATATTTTCAATTTGTGTGCAATTTGATAAGTTTTGACATGTATATAAATGTAAGTAGTTAAGATAATACCTATTTGTAATTTGTCTTCTGTTTTCTTTTCATAACTTCATTGATTATTTTATAATTGATTAGTTTTCATTTTCTAGAATTTTATGCAAACAGAATCAAACATAATTGTTTGCACTCAGTGTAATGCTTTTGAGGTTCATCCACATTTTTATTGTTATTATAATAGTGTATTATTGCAGAATAGTAAAACTATGGACATTTCATTATTAATTCACATGTTGATAGGCTGTTGAGTTGTTTTCAGTTTTTGGCTATTAAAATAAAGTTTATACATTGGTGTGCAAGTTGTATATATATATGAGACTTATTTTTATTTTTTCACTTACAGCTAAAATACAATCTCTTATTATCCACTTTCCCCCTTTCTACACTTCCACTAAATATAATCTTCCTTTCTTGTTATTGCTAGTTACATGGGTACATTATTATTTTAATTTTTACATACCTGTTTCAATCATTGGACCCCTCAGTTTTTATTTTCTTTTTTTTTGAAATAATGAATAAAATGGTTTTTGAGGATGATATAGTTTTTTTAAAAATTTTGTGAATACATGAATTCCAAATTCCATAACATATTAGAGTCATGGGGTTTGGGAAATCAGCAAGTAAGTGAATGTCTATGCCCACCCCTTTTTCAGAGCTTCACCCCTTTTCTAGCTGACCATTGCCTGTCTTTCTACTCTGTCATTAGTGTTAGGGCTCTTAGATCATTACTTTTATGCATTACATAAGAGGGACACCCATCTACACTGTGTCTTTTGTGCTTGGTCCATTTCACTAAGCATTATACTCAAGGTGGCCCTATCATCATTCAAATTCTTAGTGTCTTTTTTCTTTATGGCTACATAGTATTCCATTTGATATTTATCATCAAATTTTATATTGGAAATATTAGGTTGGTGGTAGTTTCAAACTGAAGTGGCTTAATATGAGAAAAGTTATAGCTATATGGTTTTTATTTTTTATGTTTTTCTTTACCTCCTTTTTTACAAATATATCAAAAAGATTTAGGATTTTTAAATATAACATAATTTAATTAATTTAGTAAAACACTGAGAAATGTGAAAATACAAAGGTTTGAAAGCATATCTTAGTATCTTTAAACTTTGCAGTTTATTTTGGTGAAGCACCTAAAGGAAAGGAACGCAAGAATCTTTTGCTTTCATTTAATGAAATAACAACTGCAAACAGTTTCTATTTCCCTGTCAGTTGACTCCTTTTGCATAGAAGTTAAGAGGAGGCATTGAGAGCAGTGTGCTTGAGATCACAAGCCACATTCCATCTGGCCTAGCACAGTTGCCAAACCGTCGTCTTCTTCTTCCTAAGATACAGGTTTGACTGGTGGGAACTGGAGAGTGTGAAGATTTTAGATGGCATCAGAGCTACTTGAGCAGCATCTCAGAAAGCAGAAATTCAAACATTAGAGACAGACGGTGAGAGTATTTCTTCCTAAGTTCTTGGACATGATCGTTGTCACTTTAATGCTCAGGCAGTCCCTCCTCAGTTGGACATTAGCTCACCATCAACCAGTGTGTGTTGTGTGCTCTATCTGGTAAATTATGTCTTCAGGAAATGTAGTTTAAAAATAAGATAAAATTCTACCTTAAGGAACTAACCAGGAAATAATAAATGCAAATAAGTAAGTGTGAACACACAATAAAAGTGTTTAAATGAATTAATGTAATTTTAATGTGATTAAAAATCACAAAAAGGTCTTAGAATTGGTAGATTACTTCTGAAGAGAGGGATTAGAAGGCTTGACAGACAAAATAGTATTTGTGTTGATGATACTGAATGTATTGTACTAATAATCACAGAAAATGAACAAGTAATATAAAACCTGAAATAGCTTTTAGTTTCAGATAAAAAGTTAATTATTGTTTTGAAGAAAAATAGAAACGTGGTGAGTTTGGTGCACCATAAATTGATGTTTACTTTTGAAATTAGGTAAGGTGATTACTTACCTCTTACATTTCTAAGAAGCAATAAAATAATGGATTAAAATAACACAAATAGATTGGAAGAGAACAAAAGAATTGAGTGTGTGGTTAATTCTACTTGGATTAACATTCTTGTTTACCAGTATGGTTACAGCCTTAAGTAATTTGTCATGTCTAATGTCTTGGTCTATGGGCTTTCTCCTGGGCAGATGCAAACCATATAAAGGGGGAGTAGCCAACTGAAAACCTTAGCCTCAATAGATATGTCAGCTGTAACACCCTGAAATGTATATTTTAATTGACTATGGTGTTTCAAAAGGGGGATGAAAGCTTTGAACCAAATTTTTTCTTTATCTCTTGACCTAATGTGGTTATCTAGTAATAATACTCTAAAACATATTTTATAAGGCTACGTTATTTGGTGACTATTAATTTTTTTCACATTTTTATGTTTTTTTAATTCTAAATTGAAGCTTAAATCAATTAGGCTTTTATTTGTAAATACTAAATATTCATTCATTTATAGTTATATTTTAGAGACTGGCTGACAGTCTGAAATCTGCTTATGCATTTGAAGAAACAGATTGATACTGAAACCTTTTTCTCAACTTTCAATTTTGTTAACATTGTGACAGTGTGTATTCCTGTGGCCTTCATGGCATATTTAGTTTTTCTTAACTTTTCAACTTTTTTGTTTTACCAAGTACCCATAACGATAGGCAACAATCACTGTGATCGTTGGTATATCATGGGTAGCCATCAAATGAATATACAGCTGAAGAATTCTTGATCAAATGTAGAGTTTCTTTCTCAATTAAACACTAGAATGTTGAGCAACTTTGCAAATATGAAAATGAATTACAAGTTGTGGTCTTTCTAAAATCTTTTCATATATTTAAAAGTGTTTCAAGATTTGGAAGTGAGTACATTAAGTATGTTCCTCTAAAAAGATTAGCTATCTCTTCAAGCAGTTCTTCAGTTTGAATAAGAAGCCTAAGGTCAGATAAGCTTGCTTAGGAGCCATTGAGTCAAGTTACATGTCTTCTAAATAGACTTTTCATTAGCCAGTGGACTGCATTATCATGGGTCAACCAGTATGTGATGAGTTGGACACTTTGAATTAATGTATTTCAGGAGGGCTTACTGTAATTTTTTATGTAACCACACTTCCAAAAGACTTGCTACATTTTAAAAAATAATGATATTTTTCTTAATAAGAATCCAGGGAGAAGGATTGCAAATTTTTCATTATTGATTATTGAAAATCTTATAAAATAAGTGTTTTGAAAGCCTTTTAGTATCTTTTTCACACTTATTTCCTCTTTTGAAAGAAATATAGTTATCCTGTATGATGAGGATGTATATCCTTTATTGTATTTATTGTATTTTATAGGACTTTATTATACTTTATAGGACTCCATATACTTTCTCTTCTTTGTTCATTTCAGGATGCATTTGTTAACTAGTTCCAACAAAAATGGATAACATGAAAGCAGTGAATATCTTGGGTAGAATTAAGTAGTTGACCATGAATCAATTTAGCGTAAGCATTGAATCTACTAATTTTTCCACTGAAAAAAAAATTTTATTGTTAGGTGCCACCACTTTTCACTAGAAAGTGTTCTTTATAGTACCTCCCCATAGTTTGATTAAATTGTTGACTATTGTTAGAAGAAATATCTTTCATGCTAAAACTTTCATGTCAGACCTTGAGGTGTTTATATAAAGATATAAAAATGATCAGAGATTCAGCTGATTCTGACAAGGTTTGTTGCCAGGTTGGTAAAGTGAATACATAGAAATGCCTCCTTCAAATTTAATACAAGCTCTACCCAAAAAACAGCTGCTCTTTTCTATCTTTGTGGCTGTGTGTAAAGATACCGAGTGAATGCTTGAAATCATGGATATTGTAGAATCCAATACATACAGTACTTTTTTCTGTACATATATACTTAAGGTAAAGTTTCTGAATTAGAAATAGTAAGAAATCAACAGTAATAACTACTGTACAAATAGTTATAACAGTATACTATAAAACTTCTGTGAATGTGGTCTCTGTCTTTGTCTGTCTCTACCCTATCTTGGACTTTTTCTGTCTCAAAATAACTTACATTCTTACATATTGATCACAGGTAAATCGGGAAAGTAAAACCACAGTTGGCCGTGGACTATTACAAGGTTTTTCAGTTAGAAAATAATGATTTGCAAAATGTGTACAATGTACTATGCCAAGTTTCCAGTGGGAATATGATTAATCCATAATCTAAGTCATTTTAGCTAAAATTAATTCCCATAAGTGAATCCAGCTTTCTCATTGATGTCTCCCCAATTTCATGAACAACCAAGAAAATCTGGATGTTTAGCTCAAATGAAGTGTTGGTAATTCCCAACACCATACCTTGCTAGGCTTAACTTTATTTCTTACAGTCAACCGTGTTATTTCAAGCTTTACCGTTTCTTCTTTACAAATGTCCTTTGGTCATTGTATCAGAGCCACTAGGTCTTCTAGAATTCTGTTGTATTTGTATTACTTCTGCTCAAAAGTAATTTTGTGATCCCAGTAGCGGAATGATCACAGAAAAGTTACAGACCTTCTTTTATCAATCCTGAGTTATTATTACTTCTGAAGCATTAATAAATTTTAACTTTTTTTCTAGTTTTGGTATTCTTAAAGTATTGAATTTAAGTTTTTACTGAATACTTTATATAACAGACATGATTTTGGCAGAAAAATTCTTCCTGTACTAAGTTTCCATATCAATTCAGTTTTCCATTTTCTCTATTTCAAATGAAGTAATTAAACTAATTAAAATTTTTTTCTGCTCAAACTGTCAGTTCATTTTCTCTTTATGCACAGATTCTGGTCTCTATACTTGAAGCAACTGTAGTGAACCAGATACTCTCCTAATACTCTGCCTGTGTGCCCTTCAGCCACGTTGGTCTGCTGTTTGTACAGTTGAAATTGGTTTGATTCTAAATGGAGAGATTATTATATATTTTATTTATATAATTAAAATTTCTTTTTCTAGCTTTGAGATACAGCAGTAATTGTCAAACACTGTTGGTTTTCTTTTTTTGCATTTTCTTACAAAGATAGAGCTGTCGGTGCAGCTTCTAGCTTGGACCTGTTTTCCTGCAGTTCCCAACTCTCTGCAGCCTCCCTGCCAAATTGTAGATTTTGTACTAAGCCATTGTTCCTCAAAACATAGGTAGTGAGGCACTAGTTTTTGTTTGTGTTTTTATGGTTTTTAGTCGCTCATTTTTACTGTACTTTTAAAAGTTTCTGACTATGACAGTTTGATAGTTAAGCAAAAGACATATGGGCCCTAAGTCCAAATATTTTATTATTAAATTCAATGTATATCAAATTACTCTGTCACAGTTTCTAAGTTTATAATTAGTGCAGTTTCTATTCTTTAATGAGATTGCTTAAAGTTTTTGGTATTTCTAAAGATATTTAGAATGTATTGTGTGATACTCTGCTTTCTTTCTTGAACAGATGCTCTTCCTACTTTTCCAATGGGCAAAGCTTTGAATGTCCCTTGGGTCAATTCACATATTACCTCTGTAGAGTACTTCCATTAAAAATAATTTCCAGAAAGTTGGAGGCCAGTCTGGACAACGTAACAAAATCTGGTTTTAAAACAAAATTTAGGAAGTCTATGGATATTGCCCGGAGGTCTAGTACTTGCCTAGAATGTAGGACACCCTAGGTTAATTCCCCAATACTGCAAAACAAAACAAGAAAACAGGGAACATTTCCGGCCTGTTTCTTGGTTTTCTCCCTGTGAATTTGTTGATGCTTTCTCCATTTTGTGTATGCATTTGCCTAAGTATTGTTTCACCATGGGGTTAATTGTATTTACCCCCAGCAAGATTTTGAACTCAGCAAAAGCTGGTTTAATCACTTAATTATGCTCGTAGCTGTTAAAACACAGTGGATTCTTTATACATCTTTATACATCTTTTTACATCTTGTATTTTGTATTGTAAATTCAAAATAATAGAAACTGTAAACCTTAGGCTACCAACCTTCTTAAAAAAAAAAAAAAAAACCTTTTTTTTTTTTTTTTTTTTGTTTAACTCACTTGGGTCTTGGGACATTCCTGCATAAAGAACTTTCTTTAACTGGCATAATTGTAGGGGAAATTCTTGAAATTAGAAAAAAGATACTTTGCTTTAAGGCAACAAAGATTTCATTTTTTTTTTATTTCAGTGACTATCATTTTTTTTTATTCTCCAGATTCCTTTTTATTACTTATGAAGGAAACTAAGAGAGTTGTTTGTGAGAGTCCTATATATGTATTTTTTAAAACCACATTAGCCATTTAAACAAAAAAAAATCTAATCTTATAGGTCTGTAGTCTTAGCATTCTAGGAAGCTGAGTCAGGAGGATCACAAGTTCAAGCCCAGACTGAACAGCTTGACAAGACCTTGTCTCAATATCAAAACTAGAAATGGGCTGGGGATGTAGCCTAATGTGAAAAACCTCTGGCTCTGGGTTCAATAACCAGTGCCAAAAAAAAAAAAAAGAAAGAAAAAGAAAAGAAACAAAGGAAAAAAAAAAAGGAACCCACAAGGATGCATTTCATTAGCCATTTTAAATATATGAATATATGTATACACACACTTATACCTACCCATATCTTCTGGACAAATCCATTGTAGACTAGTGAGAGAAATTCATCAAAAAGCAGACAACACTTGAGATCTCTCTAGCTTCCTGATTGGCCCCTGGGAGTATACTTTGAGAACTATAACATGGCAAGATTCACTTTGCTGATTGCTGGCAAAACATTCGATATTTATTTTGATAATGTGACTTCAGTTTTGTGTTTGTAGATTAGTTTTTTCAAACATCTTTAAGGCTTATATTACCCACTCTTCTATTAATGTCTAGACATGGAATATGCTGTAACTTACTACCAGTGTTGGCTTGGCAGTCATAAGACAGAGATGCTTACTCAAGGAATAGTCATTTTATTTGTGAAATGCTTAAGGTCATTCCTAGTTGTGCCCTATCACTAGCCCTGGCTTTGAAATGATAGCACTTTTTTATGACTTGGGAACCTTAACATTCTTTTCCAGTCACAATTCCTTCTCCAGAAGTTTTGGAGACGCCATCATTTTCTTAATGATTTTACAGGATGAATTTGATATCTTCTTCTGAGGAAGTAAATAGCCATCCCTTCAAATTTTTCCTTGTCTTTTATGTGACCTTCCCCTCCTCTTGCCTCAACCTGATCCCTGACGCTGGCACTCTTTTTCTGAGAGTACAGTCTGCTCTCTGGCAGACATATATTTGGCCCTAGTGACTCCTGTTCTTTTTCATTCCCTACCCTCTTCCCTTGGCTGATACTCTGCTAAATTCTTTCTGAGGTCTTAGCAGGACAATCAGTCTCTAGAGTATTTAACGACTCTTCAAATTACATGGGTACTGGGTCTTCCCTGAAGAGTTTGGGAATGCACTGTGTACCTTTCAGCTGGATAGGAATATCAAGATGGCTGCTAGTAAGACTCTTGATTTACTAACAGCTCATTTTACTCATAGTCTCTTTTTTTGTGTGATGCTGTCATGGTGTGAGCTGGAATTTGAGATTTAGTATCATTATGAGTGATAATCTAGATGCATAAAGCTCATAGAAAGTTGGAAAATTTGTCTTTTAATTCTGTGACCTAAACATAGTAGGCTCTCAGTAAATATTTACTGAGTAATTTCTTTCTCATTAGCATTAGATAAAACTCTTACCTCCAGTGACCACATTAGAATATAAGCCAGTCACTTTTATCTCTTTTTAACTGAAGGAAATATGTCCTCGCTGTGTTCTGAAAAGGTACACCTTTCTTAATAAGCAACCCCCCTTACTTATTAAAGGTTGGTATAAGGAATGTACTAAATTCAGATTTAAAACAGGAGCTGATTCTGACTCTGTTAATAATATTAATAGGAATTACTGTTTTATTTTTTAGAAATGTTGTACAAATTATTTCATCCCAGTGCTTTATGCACCTGAGCTTGAAGTACAGTGACTTTTTAACCATTTTCATCTCTTGCTGTTAAATAACCTATTTTACAGTACTATTTATATTGAACAAATTGTTTTCTGTGTATTCAGTGTTATTTCTTCAGCTTTCTGGCCTCTACCTTATTTATTCTACTGTTATTTCTTTCTTGTAATAATTGTACAATTTCTTCTCTCCAGCCTGTCAAATCTCTCAACTTCTGTGTGTGTGTGTGTGTGTGTGTGTGTGTGTGTGTGTGTGTGTGTGTGTCATTGCCTAAAACTCTTTAACTGCCCGTAGGATAAAGGCCACCACTTTGGCATGGCATTGACTCAGAAGTCCTTGGTTTCATTAGTGGTTCCAGTCTAACCTCCTGTCATGTTGGACAGTCCCCTTTCCTGTATGATACTGAGCTCTTGGCTTCCAGGTGCAGTTTTTGTATCCTAGAATGGCTGTCATTCTCTTCTGCCTGGATAGCCCTTACTCATTTCTCTAATCATCACTCACTACAGCCTATACTGACATGTATGAATTAAAACCTATAGCTCATTCTATGTTCCTAGAGCACATTTTTACATACTTGAGTCATAGGAGGACAATGCATACTCCTGTGCTCCGGCAGTGACTGTAGAAGAAATGCTTATGTACTGTGTTGCCTCGTCCTTTATTTGTTCCATTTGGGAGAACACACCCAAGTGAATTTGGATGAGTGGTTGTTATTCAGTATAGTCTTGAATTTCTTCTGTTTTTAAAAGAGAATTAATTTATAGTCTACTGAACCTTGATCAACTTCATACCTTACACTAGCTACTTTTTGTAACACAAAATCATCATATCTTATCTCTTGTTATGAACTCATACTGGGCATGGAAGTGCACTG